>OX421894.1:144890413-145325717 GCA_949128065.1 Beris chalybata
CCTCAAGGCTCTTTTTTTTGTTCAAGTGTCCTGGTATCCTGTCCCTGTGTGGTTGTTCTAGTGCTAAAATTATATGACTTTGTTGTCAATAACGATGTCGTTGAAACCATGAGTTCGCCACATATAAAACACGCCAGAAGCTGATATCCTGATGGTGATAATAACAAAATCCGTATCCAACTAGCTTGAATGTATGCGGCAAAGTCATAGCGTTGATCTAGAACCGCGCGAATGAAAAGATATGACAAGATGACAAGTATGAAAACATGAAATGAAATCATACCAGGTGAATCTACACCTGCAAGGATAATCCGAGCAATCCAAAAGAAAACTTCACTTATCCACTCGAAAAGCAAGAAGTTGAAATCTGTCTTTTTTGCATTTTCCGTTTCCTTTCATTCACTTTAGAGACAGACAGTGCAAGGATCTGGTTCTGCAGCAACATGCAAGTGGGGATTTCTAAATGCTAAAACCCCGATATATGCGATGGCGTCTACCATACTTATAAATATATATGCAAGGCGAAAATACAGAAGGACTTTATGCAGTCGAAATGTAGTCCTTTTGGGAGCGATCTATAACTTTACACTGTCCAAAATGATTTCACTTTGTAGCGACAACGTCGAAATATCTGTTTACTATTCAAGTATGTCAATGTTGGCATGACTGTGTTGAATAAAATTTACATAAAAGAAGCTAGTCAGGGGTTAGAAGTGTCTTCGAAAGTAGGGCATTTAAAAATTTCCACAGTTGACAGTAGCTACTGCTATGGATTTCAAAGAAGTTTTGGATTACGAGAACTGTTGCACTATTGGGAATACTGTCAGTAAAATACATGAATAGTTGGAATCGAGTTGTGTCTTTCACCTGAATACTACAGGTTTCACTGTAACTGTAGATTTTAAGCTTAAGATGTTCGTCCCCTTCTTCTTTGATTTGTCATGCTGTTACACTGCTAATTTGCATGTAGGGAGTGGAACACAAAACGTATGATACCATTTGGCATCATCCATCAAAGTAAAAAGCAAGTGAAGAAATCCTTCTTGCCAGCATCTCAATTTACACAACATAAAGAATGATTTAGTTACACTAATAACCACAGAATATATCGGAATTCGTGAATATCTACACAAACACTTTACACCCCCGTAGTGGTTGGAAATCGAAAAATTTCGAAAAATGTTTGTAGTCGCTTATATGAGAAGTACGCAGAAGTATTGCCTTGGTGGCTCGACATTTTTAATAGATTCAATGGAATTCGTGAAAATGTAGAAAACCCCTTTTCACGGACATGTTTTCACCAATGAATTTCAAGTTTCAACGTTTTAGCGGAAGCCATTCCTGGAATATGGAATCCCCCCCCCCTCAGCTATACCTTGCGACCCCTATCATAATATTTATTTTTCGTGGGCGTCTCTATAGTGGATCTACATATATTTTTTGCTTTCTTTCCTTTACGGTTTTTGAGAAATAAAAATTCAAAATTTTTTCATTTCAACCTCCCCCTCCTCACCCTCTACCTCTGCTAGAAGTCTTTTGGTCCTAACTCTTGAAAAAAATTTCAAGATTTTATCTGGTACGATTCTTGAAATAAAAAAATTTAATTTTTGGCAAATGCCAAATTTTGTCCAAAAAACGAAATGCGGAAGAGGCTACAATGGTGGTAATTCGTATCCTACCTCCAAAAGTTCCAAGTTTAAACTTCCTAGCATAACCCGTTCATGAGATACAGAACCTAAAAATAATCTGATTTTAAATTTGTATTAGTTGGTGCTTTAAAGAAGTCCACCTCGTTAACTGCACAGTTTAATCGTCATGTACACCATTTTCGCTGTTCACCGAACAACTATTACAAAGGACTTTGGATTTCACTTAAGCATTAAAGTCCGCCCGGAAAGAAATACTGCATCCCCATGAAACTCTCATCATCAACATCTTAGTTGGAAATTCGCTTATAGAAAGTTTACACCGCATACTCGAAACCCTAACGTAGTACAAATAACGAACTAACGGAAAACTCTCGAGAAAACTCCATCCCACAAAAACCAGGACAATCGGGTTAGCTAAAGAAGGTGTTAAATTTCCAAGAAGAAAATTGAAAGAAAAAGAGAATAAGAAAAAAGATTGTGGTCAAGGTGACCAACACAAGCCATAAATACAACGGGTTTTCTTCACTACTTCAGAGCTCTTAAGGATTTTTTAAGGAAGTTAACAGGCGGCTGGGCGTAAGTTTTTCCCCATTCCCACGAAATAGCACACCTTTTTTTTGACCCGAAACATAAACATAACTCCCAAGTTAATCCATGCCTGGACACACTATCGCCGCGGTACATTCCGGTCTGGCGCTATAAAATCTAGCAAATTTAAGATAATGTTTACTAGCACGCCATCTGACGACATTTCCGACTGGGTTTTATACTTTTATCGCCGTATACTATGGCTAGTGCTTTAAATTGTTCCTTAGTGTCTTACCTCCGTCTTTGGTTTTATTGGAAACAAGCTGTTAACGTTTTTTGGTTGTGGGAATTTTCTGCTGATTGCCCAATTTTTTTTAATGCTTGGGGTGGTAACGATAAAAATACCCGGCCTGTTTACCCTCAGCTCTTGGCACTTATAGTGTGGAGTGTTCCGGAAACATTTTCGTTTCAAAATTAATTACCGCCATTTATGTCTTGTGAGAAAAGTCCGAATCTTATGGTTTTCGGTACGATTTATGTATGACACAGTCATGGGAATTTTTGACGATGCATTGATCTTTTTTTAAGCCGGACTAGGGTATGGGGGTGGGCAGTGTCGAATCGAAGGACATGAGGGTTGCTGGCAGGAAGTTTTTGTGTGAATTTAAGGTTATAAAGTATCCGACGACATCTTCAAGGCTCATAAAGTTTTCTATAGATGGTGTGCTGTTGGGGTGGGCTAAGGGTGTATGGACTTCTAATATATCTTTCATCGAGCAGCTTCATATGGTTTTTACGAGGACAAATAGGATGGTCACTTTAGTTATAAGGTGACTGTGATTCCGGGCACATTTCTATGGCGATAAATTATTAAAGCCGAGTAGAGGATGGACTAGAAGGACGATTGTCTCAAATTTAGTTCTGCAATTCAGCTTAGATCTTAGCAATAAAATTTATTTGCTAGTCATGCGATAGATTTTATTGCCTATTTTCCGGGTTTTGGAATGTTGGGGTTCGTCTCGGATTAGTAAATTGATTATTGGAAGCATTTGGAACTAGTCGGTATGTGCAGTTCATTATTGCAATAAATTTCATATAAAATGTAATTTTGGGCAAGAATCAAGCTTTGGACACGGATGAGTATAAATTTCGGTTTAATTGCCATTGATATTGCGGTATGAGTTCGAAAGGGACTTATAGGCTTGTTCGACTTGTAATTTATTCCGTTGGTGGATTCGCATTCGAATTGAACCTATAGAAAATTATGTAAATTTAGCTATGCTAAACATGAGTCTGTACTAAATAGCTTTTTGTTGAAAGTAGAATAATTACGGATTAAGCAGAGCCCACATGAATTTGGGCAATGCGAAATAAATGTAAAAAAAAAAAATTTACCGAATAAAGAGAAAAGTTTTGGAGTTGTTTTGGGTGTTAAATTAAATTCAAGTGTGATTCTCGTTAGGTATGACTATGTTCGTTAGCAAGTTAGAACCTCTCCACGAATTTTCGTTTTGAATTTTATTGGGCAAGATTACATGTAAACAAATATTATTTTTTATTCCGGTGATTTGGTAGTTAAAACTTAATTTGATTCAAACGCGCCATCTGTCTGGCAATATTTTTATGAAAAAGAGATGAACTCAGAAGATCGTGTTATTCTATCCATATTAATTTTTTTTATATATTTAGACATAGAAAAGAGCCAGATCCGTTGAAAAAACTAGATATCAAAAGGTTCTTGATAAACGTAGCAAAAAGTTTTTTACTCTTCCAATATATGTACTGCCATTACAACTGTAATGGGATTTTTTTTTAAATACTTGTTTAATGCAAAACACGTTGTTAGTGCCAGTAATGCTTCAACTCTCTAGTTTATACTGATGTATTATAGAAGAATCCTCAAAATACCACAAAATATGGATTTTTACTTCCTGCTCAAAAAACATGAAAATATCATACAAATTTTATATTCTATTTTTTTATAATTATTGGCCAATCACAATATGTTTTTATATTTATTTAAACAAAAAAGGTGTTCAATGGTAATAAAAGTAAATTCAATAATGAATTTGCAGTCTGATCAAAAAAGATACGCATTGATTCGAGCATCGTTACTCCGAATCTAACCCTTATTATGCTATTATAAATTTCAGGTTTTTCAAGAACATGCTCTACTAAAAAAAATCCAGTTTATATCAATAAGAAAAATGTGGTCTTTCCAGCAATAAAACAGAACAACAAGTCTTAGATCTCAACGTAACTAATATCATAGTTAATAAAAGTCATAAAGTAGTGCAATAAATAACACAAAAAAAATAATGTTAACTTCAAATTTTGTATGAAAAATGTAAGGAGAAAAGGGCGGAAATAACAAAAAAATATATAAATAAAAATTCAATTATCAATAAATAGTTAATAAAAATATATATAAAAATACTAGCGTTACTAAATTACTACTGCTGTTACTAAAAAAAAATTATAAAAACCAGAACAAAAATCTAACAAAATTTATATATAAATAATTAAATAATCGTTCGTTGTTAATTGTTATTTTTATATAATCCAATTGCAAAAGTAAACCAAAAATATAAAAACAAAATTTTTATAGACTTCAAATTCTAAAAACAAAAAAATATATTTACATAAACCGCAACAAAACGAAACTAAAATCAATCAATTGATTTAAAGCAAAGTGTTTATAAAAGAATTACTTGCAAAAATTTTCCAATGTTTGTGTTATGACACTGTGATGAAATGTCCTCGAAAAATTTCCAAAAATCGTCAAATATCCGCGTTGCAGTTCCATTTCTTCTATGTCGTCATCGTCGTCTCTAGTAGAAAATTTACGAAAACGAAAAAATTACTAGAACTTATCCAGAATTTGTGTAAAATAGTTTAGTGTTGTGATCGGTGTAGGGAAATCGAACTGAACTGAAAAAATCCACCCTTTACGGAGCACCCTGTACGTGTTAGTTTTTTTGGCATTCCGTGTGAGAGGTCGGTCCGAGTGAGTGCGCCGCGGCAGTCTTCATGTTTGGCCGCATGAGGTGAAACCAGTGACGTCCTGGGACCTTTGTAAGCCCGATTGTCGGTTGACGCTTTCGACATCAGTTAAAAATTTATTCAAGACAATCATCACCACCACCACCACATAGACTACAATGTTCTGGTAGCCAAGAGAGTTTTGCCGTAGAACACTACTGCGGCAGTGGAAATTTAAATAGTATTGGTGGTGGCGGCCAATGGCCATCGCAAATAACAAATTTCGGTGGTTCGATTGGTATCGGTGGCGGACCGATGTGTCATCACGGTCCCGGTGGTCCACCGCCACCGCCGCCGCCACAATCATCTATGTCCGGTGGTCATATAGGTTCACTTATTGGTATTGGTGGCGGTGGTGTTGGTCCTATGTCAATGCAAGTGCATTGTGGTGGGGTCGGTGTAGGTCTTACGAACAATATCGGCGGTCACGGTGGTCCGCCTCCACCTCCACTACCACCGCCGTCACTGTGCAATCCTTGTAGTTCAAATAGTTTTAATTCAGTGCCAATACCCGGGCCGTCATCGTCACGATGGGGTCCAAGGACATCGTGCCCAGTACATAGTCCGTTTCGAGTACGAGTGCCTAATGGTTCAATTTGTTCGGGACATCAGGTAAGAATGTGAAAAAAAATTGTTTTAATTTTAATATCCTTCCAAAAAAATGAAATAAATATTAATAAAAACTAGGCATCTAATTGAGGAGATGAAGTGGTCAGCCACACGCTCATCCGTGATTATTACCCCCATTTTAGCTCAGATACTCTTTTACAGCTGAGTGAACTGGCAGTCCGGCAACCAATGCTAGTCTCGAAAATTACTTGTCGCCAAGCAGATTCGAACCTGCTACCAGGTGCACTACAGGCAAGTGCTTTAGCCACTAAGCCCCCCTCCCTCCCAGCCTACGTACAGGCCTATATTATAACATAACCTAAAAAAATCGTCCATTTGGAGGGAAAGGTATAATTTGTTGGTAGACAGAGTGCAAGTGGGAGTTGAAGATTTAAGAAATTTATATTATCATATCATACGTCTTTTAAAAACTCAAGACACAAACTTATCCTGAGCACGGATCAATAATTAAAAGTTCAGATGGGAGTTAGTAGTGAGTGTCTGAGTGAAAGTAATGAGAAATGAATGGCTTAGCCGATAAAGAAACATCGTATATATTCCCAAAAATTTAAAAAGAACGGAAGGATTCTTTGTAACTTTTTACTGTATATACGAATTTGAGTCATTAAATTTTAGTACATTTTAGCACATTTTAGCTGTTCAAAAATTGTACTAAGCCATCAACAAATTCACCTCACTTAGGAATGCGCGTGAATCTAGACGATTTCCATTTTCACAACTCATCTACATCCAGGTGCTACAGCTATGCACCTTGACCCTTTTTTCCCATAAAGCGTGTACCTTTTAAATTTATCGCAACTAACTTTGCACGCTTTACGATCTCATAACTCGTCCAGTACGATGTAATTCCTACCGAAAATCTTCATTGCCGGAAACATCTTCTACTTTATGGGCCCCTTATGCTGTAAATTTCGTCTTTGATTTGAGTTACAATCCGCGTCTATAATATGCGCAGGGTTGTCAACTTAAGTATCCAATTAAAGGATATTACTAGTAATACCAATTTTTTATTTCGAAATTTTTTCTCCTTTCAAGGCCTAGACACATTTTTCGGTTTTATATTTATGCCTGTATGCCTTCTCTGCCATCTTGCATATTAAATACGAGTAGGCAGGTTTTGATACTTATCTAATGCCTATAAATCTTTTTATGCCCTACTTAGAGCCGTGATATAAAAGAGTCCATCAAAGATACAAGGGAAAAAATTGTATAAGACATAAAAACAAATTGATGCTCTTATTGCATAAAGAAGTGGAAAATTGTACGGCGAGTGAGTACCAACAATTCATAAGTAGAAAACACAAATATTCCATTTTTTCCTGTTCTTATTTCTCTTTTGATGGGGGAAATGTGTCCATGTCTATCCGGCGATTTAAATAATTTTTCATTCCATTTCCGGAAAAGCCGATCCTGTTGGTTTTTTGACCCGGACTCTAAACCACCCGTCAGAAAGAAAAAAATAAAAATGAAGATAGACTATCGGATCGAAATCGAAACAAAGTCCTGAAAGAAAAACTGCTCGTATTCTGCTCCTCGAACTTTTGCAAATCCGGATACTCTGCATTATGTTTACAGAACTCCCAAATGGAAAACATGCAGCGCGCCAGGACTTGTATCCTTTTCACATGTGCTGCCATCCAACGAAACTCTTATATAATTATAGTTCTGCAGTATACGAAGCAAAAGGCAAGCGAATAGTTTCGGAACTTCATCTCCTCCTTATTGGCTTGGACTGAATCCAAATCTCTAGGAGCATCTATAGGATCTAGTCCTTACAGCATTGAATGGGCGAGGATATTGTACAATAACGTCGGAATAATCGGGAGAAAAAAAATTCCCAGGACCCATTGTTTTCTTGGCTTATTGGGCGGATTTTTGGCCATCCGGTTCAGATGAGCTATGGATGCATCATGTGAAGAAGTCGGAGACTCTGCAGCCAGCTACACTTGTGAGGAAGTCTTTTGGGATTAAAGGGGATGTGTATAGTATAGCGCTAGTCCTCCCAGCCTTTTTCCTCCTTTCCTTTTTGCTCGCGGTTGAGGGTGGTAGGTGGAGGCTTGTCTATTTCAAACCTTGAGTTGGAGGTTTCTGCCTTTTCGTGCAGATGACGTAATCGACAGAGACTGCAAAGCCTTTGGGACATTTAATAGATAATTGAACTGGTCGGAACCTTCTGTCAACATCACTATCAATCGTTTTACGACAGGTTTCACTTTGGGAATTTTAAATTGAAAAGCGAGCTAGCTGGAAAGATTTCTTCTTATGCATTCCTTTTTTTGTGGGAGTGCGGTTTTATAGCTGTGGAAAATTGAATTTATGGTTTGGAAATGGGATAATGTTTTGCATATTTGTATTCTGATGGTGAAATGATATCAACATGATTTGCACGAATGGCTAACATGTGTCTGATAAATGGGACCGCAATGAAGGCCTTAGAACTGTCCCAAATGCCTAATTCTCAACCGACATTATGTTTCAATTTCGGTATCTATTCAACCGTATAATTAATGGAAAAGTCGCTCTATTTTGAGTGGGATTCCATGTTTTGTTTTTGGAATGGTTGAATCCACCTTCCTGGAATGAAAAGAGGCAAGTCCTTGTATCCGATCTACAATTTTTCCCTATAAATGACGTAGCTGCCAGGCTTCTAACTGGATGTTGTTGATGTTGAACTGAGTGTTTTCATCAAAAATATGAACAACCAATTTTTTACATTCCTGCTATCCTTAAAACGCTAATATCATCAAAATTATTAATGAAAATAATTGGATACTCGCCGCTGCCTCATACTTCAATAAATTTATATTCAAAATAATGGACTTAGGAAATCATCCCGTACGCTTCTTGGAACTATTTTTTGACTTAATAGTTTTACGTATATCTACTATCAACAAGTTTCAATTTTGGGGTATAAACTGTTCAGGAGATAGCAAAAGGAATTTCTTAATTCTGGTTTACAAGATCTCAGACACATCGTTTTTCTTTTCAATCCTGTCAAAATTTTGTTCCAAATTACTTCCTTGCTCTATCTTTTAAAAATTTAAATTTTCTACTATAAAAGCTGTGCTTGAAAAAACAATTCATTTTTATTTTACTGACATTAAACAATTTACCCTTTAAAAAGTTTTCCAATTGGACTACTATCAATAATCTATAAACTTCGAAAATTAAACATCAGAGAGCATTTTTGAGCATGGTAAAATCAAACTCTTCGTTGTAGAGTGTATCGTTGGATATTTTTTTATATTTCTTGGAGTCTGCACTAACCTTAAAATGTGAAAATAAAAAAATAAAAATTTAAGTAGAACTTAACCGTGCCTCACCCAAATCGGAGCTTGGTTTCCTTGTACTCACTTCGACTATCGTCACTATCCCAAAGCTCCCGTACCCAATGCATCACCTTACATATTTTTTTCCTTTTTTAATTGTTAACCTTAGTGAATATTTTCCAAAAAGCCCCCTGGAACCCTAGAAGCCTCATAGAAATGCTGTCCATAAAATGGTTTAAGCTACAAAGTTGAAAATTGGTATATATTCATAGTATTGGGAAGTAGTTTTGAATTCAATAGTTTTCTAATTAAATCGTTTCTACATTGTATACACTTAACTTTGTAGTAATTTACATATTCATATAGGCATATTATAATTTACTCGCCGTTTCAGAATAAGGGATGGCATATTTTACATCCCTTACATAACTTTAATAATGCTAGTCAGGAGCAAAATTTGATAATTAGTTTGATATTAAAATTTGTCGATCAAAACCTAATTTATCAAGCACGAAGAGGAGTCCTGAAGGCATTTGATAAGATAACTCTTCATTCGTACCGTAACGAAAACGATTAATTCTAAAGCTTTACTTAGGATAAATATCTCGGGACAGCAACAACATTTGCAGCAGGAACAGTCCTAATATCCCAAGGGTTTGTTGTCAGTTAATTAAAATTCTTTCGAAATTTACTGTACTATCTTTCATCCAAGCTATGCAATCATTATGCTAAACCACTACCCATATGAAACGTTCGGGCGCTTAGATGATGCATTAAATCCTGGTATACGAGATTCCTCGTTCGAACCATTCTCCCCGTATCGGAATATTCGATCTTTTCCCGGGAAAGAATCCCGGGGTAAATCTACTCTACGCCTATCGTTACAGTGATTAAGGATTTATCTCAAGTGCCTGTCTTCAATTTCACGAGTGAAATCCCTAAAACCGTACACACCTTGAATAGGGTCCACTACGCAAATCTGCCATGATCCGAAAATATTGATACGGTCTTATCCAGAATCGGGAACGAAAGATTACCTGGCCGATGGAAGTATTATCGCCCCCACTCTGGACGACTAAAAGTCGACCAACTTCTCGTGCTCATCCATTAGTAGTAGACCTGGACGATTGGGAAGCATTAATCTTGAAAGGTCAATTTAGTGAATAGTTTAACCCTTGAACGCCCGTTAGGTGCTAATCGCTTCTCTCGAGCCCCAATAATCCAGGTGGTATACTGTTTCGGAAAATTTTGAAATATGCGCCCAATTAGACTTGTCGTATCCGTGCACTTTGAAGTTTTTTTACAGATCAAAAAGTCACACACAACTCCAGTCACGTCTAACCACAAAACCCTATCGCATACCTTTACTAAACCAAGTGTTTTCTAGTTTTGATGTCTATCACGTGCCGAAAATTGTTTCTTATATTTCAAGGGTTGCCAGTGTGACGAAAAATCCGAGTCATGGTGGCTTATCCCCGGCTACAGTATTAACTTTGGCGAATGGTATTTACGGAATTCTCTTTTCCTTTTAACTTGAGTTAAAGGAAAATTGTGGCTTCACTCATTTTTTTTTTCATTGTTGTGAAAAGGGAAAAGAAATTTAGGATAGATTTTTTTTTTCCTGTGTAGAGTTGATGATGTGCGTGGGATGGTATTTTTTTCAATTTTTTTTTTTTTTCAGGTGTTCGTCCTTTTACTGGGAAAAAAAAGGAGAGTATGTCCGTGTTTTTTAAAATTCCCAACACGTGCCAGATTAGAAATGGTGCGTACCTTAAGTCTAATTCAGGATATTCAGGGACTCGATTCACGTCCAAGTTCTGGCCTGATGAAATATTCACAGGGACATTTTCTTAACAAAGCTGATGTTCTGTCTATCATGCAAATTTTTGTACTTGCCTTTTGGCTAGGAAAATTTAAATATTTATATCCGGATGGCAATTAGGTAGGACGATTTAGTTATTGATTCAATCGTCCCCTTTCAAGTTTTAGCAATTTTAGCACTTATGGTAATCTTGGCAATTATTTTTATTGTTATCGTAATTGAAGTGAAATTTTGTGGCGGATTGGACTTGAACTAAATACTATTTTAATGAATTATTAAAATCAGGAAAGTATTTTTTTGAGATCCATTAGAATTTTGGTCTAAAAATTCTTCTGAATTCTGAATTATCGATTGAAAGAAATTCGATTTGCTAATCTTATACCATGGATACACTTCTTGTATACGAATCATAATGTCGTCAATATCACCAGTGTGTCACCCAATAATGTGCTTGTACTATACAACGAGCTGATATCAACGTAATATCAAACTTGTTTCCTTGTATATAAATTTGATAATTTTAGCTGATATAGCTTTCTTTTAACTGCCATCAGCGCCATCTGTTACTAAAATCAACTGAAATATGAAAGAATGAAAGTTGCTGTTTTCTATATTCTTCCGTCAGTTAAAGTTTTTTGAGCGTGTTTTACTATTTGTGTATGATGCAATGGTCCACTTTGTACATATCTTTATTAGCAATGAAAGTGATTTTCGCCGGAAGATCACAGGCACGAAGAGCTAGCAGTCGAAGCTACGATTGAAAAACACTTGAAATCTTATCTTTGCTAAATGTCAAAGTTTAACATGTATGGGCTGTGTATCATGCTATCTTGTATCGCATATCATGATTTGAATAAAGTAAATTGTATACAAGCAGTGAATCCATGATTTTTTCATTAGAACCAGGAGAAATTTTATTTGATTCATCTGTGTGTCAACCGTAAACGCCTTGGAAGAATTGGCCTATCGAGGGAAAAACTTTAGTACCTCTATCCCTAGGAAGTTGAAACTTGAAATGGCGTTGAATATATTTTCTGCTTTGCTTAATTTTTCAATATTAGTTAGGTACAATGAGTTATCAATTTGGTTCTTAATTCTACGAGCTATCCATTTAAACATATAAAAGTTGATTTCCGGAATTTTCAGTTTTCAACCCAGAAGGGGATGAAAAGGGGTTGAATAATTTTCTGACTGATGCCACACTTCACATAGTTGAATTGAACCAAATCAATTGACTTCGAACAACACTTTCATATAGCTACAACGTCGTGGAATCAGAGATCTTACTCTGAATGAGATTGTCCTAATTGGAAACACTTTTAGGGGAGCTTAAGCCATTATAAACGTAGAAGTGTCAGAACAAAATTTAAGTTCTAAGTTTCGACCACATTTCTGGAGGCCATTCTTTTCAGTAGGAGTTGGGAATGGTTGGACATATGACAACAGGTCTGTAAAGTAGCGCCTCATTAATATTAGTATACAACAAATTTCAAACTTCCAATGAGACTGATATCTCTAAATTTAAGATTTAAGCCGTAGTTATCTCTAAATACGAAAGGGTAGCATTATGAAACAATAAAACGATTTTTTGTCATTTCGTTGAATTTGAATCGGGTTATGTATTAAGGGATCAACCTTTCATTTTGCATATCCAATTTCAGTCTTTTGTACGAACATATTCTTACATGACGATATCGAGTACATTCATTCCATCGAATCTATTCGAAGTTTTCTTTTCCGTTCTTAACCCCAGCCGTACAAAAAACCGATTGGAATTTGTATATCAAATCCTTAGAAAATGGCTTTCGTCAAGTACGTTATGCAATGTAAACACAAAACATGAAATACTCAGGTTTGTTCAAATCTAGACAAAAAAATAATGCTATCCTGATTTTGTGGCCGTACTAAAATGTCTTGAAATATTGAAAATAGGCTTTCATAATAGCGCTACGTATTGATCCGAATGTACAATGGATTCGTAAATTCCCCATCTGCGAGAGAACAGAATGAAATCCTTTTCGTAAATCACAAGAAATATATTGATCCGTTGTATAACGTAGACAAGACGTTATTCTGATGTGTGATTGAGATAGATAATCTTAGAAATGACTTTCGAAATTTACGAGCAAAATGTATGGCGTCTTGAGTTAAAGATACATTGACGAGATTTTTCCTCAATCTGTTGATTTGTTTTTTTTTGGGCTTTACATCTGAATTGAATGTGGGTAAGGAAATTGTCATTTTATGTTTTATTCGTACCGAAAAAATTACATATGAGTATATAATATAGGAAGAAGTGTTGATGGGACTTACGATGAGACAACTGAGTAGGGTTAATTGTTTGTTTTTTGCCAAGATGTCCTATTTTGGTAGGCATTTCCAATGATGAAGAGTTACTGTTGTGGAAGGATTCTAGCGCAATATGTTACTCCTTATGACCTACTTTGCTTTCATTCTCTGACAAGTAAAACAAGAAAGTTCAATACATTTAGAACTAAAAAGGAGCGCCATCCCGGCAGAACTCTCCGATATATATGGTATAACTTGATCGCTGGACGATCATTGCTTCCAATCGAAATCCCTTAATAATACTTCGCGTAGAAACTAATCGTCGTTTCGCTTCGCACCGTATTTCAAACTATCTGGCTTATAAACTCCTGGTGTTGAGCCGAGAGCTTTTCGGAATGTTCGGTGATGCGAGTAGAATATTCGGAATATGTAATAAACAACTCGAACTTTGCCGAAGTTTGCAGCCATCCCTCCTACTCGGTACTGCAAAGCGACCGTGATTTTTATCATCTCCTTCCAGCTAGGCATTGGGAACTTGGTGCTTTTCTCACTAGATCGAGTTGCGGGTTGCCAGGGTATCATGTAACAATATGCTTTGCTAGAAACAGACAACATGCTCTTTATGCTACTGTATGTACATATGTCCCGTCCCTCCTAATACCCTTAAGCCGGCTACAGACTTCTTCTGGCTCTCATATTTTTGACATTTCGCGAGTTTTTCGTCTTATTTCACGAAACACATGAAACTTACGAGAAAGTCACGAAAAAATCGTCTCGCACATTTTTCGTCAATATCATGTCAAGCAAACCCCTTTAATGTCGTAAAAAACTCGCCCCCACTAGAGAAAACTCACGAATCGCGAAACGTGAATAAATAAACGCGAGAAACCCACGAAAAACCTCTACACACTATTTAAGAAAAAGACACGACAATCGCGAAATAGGCTTTATCGTTCGTGATTAAAGTCCTTAGCGTAGTAGCTCTCCGATTTGCTTCATCACACTCTACATCTTAGAACCAATAAAACTAGTTGGCCCTATACATTACCAAATTTCTTATAGTTTCTAAAATTAAAAGGAATGGCTTCCTTCGTCTAATAGCAACATCCTTTTCACCAACATGTTCGTCCTGTTTTCATAATTTATCAGCACTAATACTTTATTCAGGTTAAATTCGAAGAATCTATCAGTTCGTGACGGGTTTCACGAAGAAAAATAAAATCGGAAAATTGTGAAAGGTTCGAAAAAATTAAATTAATTCCAGAGCAACTTTTTTTTAGATCAAGAAACGGCTGTGCAAAGACTGAATACGATTTATTAGAAAGTTGATTTTCTGCGTCGTCGTCGCTTATAACAACCTGTGACCCCGTGGGTGGACAAAGTATATTAGTGCGACACCTGCTGGCTGGTGTTCGCTAGTCTGCACATATTTTTTTTGTGTGACCTTTTCAATTATATTTTTTCCACGATTGGGAAATTTCAGTTATTGGTTACCGAAGAAAATCGATACAGCTTCTTGGGGCTTTACAAAGACTTTGTTGTTTCCTCTTTTTTTAAAGGAAAATGAAACGAAGGTGGATTAAATCGATAAAAAAAATTGAATTGAATTTTTTTTTCATTTGGAATTTTAAAATTTATAAGTTGCAGATTGTATGGAAAAGGTAAAGTTCCAGTTAATCACGTACTTTCCTTTTTTTACTCCAACTAAGCTAACGTTATGCTAACGAAAGGAAAATTCAGAAAATTCTTATTCCGATGAAACAGAAGACGGAGAGGAGTTTCTTCTTAAGGATTCATCCGTTCAGTAGTCATTTCATTAATTATTGATCCTGATGAACATGGAATTGGAGTAACGATTGGGACGAACACTTCACTCTCGAATTTTTGCAATTCGACTGCATAAAGTCGTCCTTTTTTCATAGCTGCTATCCCATTGTACTTAATTCCAGGATATGCCTTGACGTGTTTTTCGGGCTTAACCATCCATCTTATAAACTTTTGAGTATACATTCAACAGTTTGACACAATATCGTTTCGGTTTTCGTTGGTAGGTATGTGAAACGAGCCCGTCGCCGTCGTTCCTTGTATCCTTAGATACGGCTAGGAAGAAGGTTGACAGTGAAAATTTAACCAGTTCATTAGTTTCGGGACGTATAATTTACGCTTGAAGTAGAGCGACAGAATCATTACCGAGTGCTCCTCTGCCCACAAATACCAACACCTTGGACAAGTGTCCTTAATGGCAAGGGTGGATAGTCCTTGTCGAATAGTATGGAGAAGATTGAAAGAGCCTTCCAGTAACTACCATGGACCGGGAGCATACGAGAAGCCCTATACAATTTCCGTATCTTGACACCTCTTTGTTATTGGAGTAAATGTGTGCCTACACCTGACCCTTTTCGAAGCGACTGAAGAGTATTCAAGGCATTTGTGACTGACATTCAATTAGATAATTCTATGGGATTCAGGACTTTGTCTTGGCTTTTTTGGAACGTGTGTACACGAACAGACAAACAAGCTAATCTTGGATGAACCGCTGAATGTTTGTTTCGCAGGGCACATCATGCTTTTGTACTTTGAATAGATTTTCGACAACGTTCAAGGTAGTTACATGAACTGCGTTGAAACTGCTGGTAAAATCATAGCTACGATAAAAGCAGCATACAAAACTGTCACAATTTGATAACAATCCAGATATGTGGTGTATATAACCCGGAATATACCGGGTATTTAACCGAAATTGTGTAGCAACATATTTTAAATGGAACTTTTAATTCGAAAAAAATGTGTGACATTGCAAGTATTACTTTTAGATCATGTTTGGTCCACGATGGTGACATAGAGATAATAGAACTATGTTCTCGGTCGTGGACGCTAGTCTTTAGCTGTAGTAGGGATATGTTTAATCCTTAATTTAGTTAGAATGACTTTTGGATTTCTTATGTGCCATATTAAATTAAAATTTAGCACCTTGAATTCCTAAACACAATGAAGAGCCAAAAAGCCGTCCATGAGTAACACGTTCGATTCTACTCAAGATAGCTAAAGCTTTAATAGCGACTTTAATGCTATGATTAAATGATAAAATCACGAATTGATAATACCTCGGTATTTTCGGTACTTTCTTTCGCGTTGTAGAGCAGAGCAGAGTAGCGAGAATAGGAAAAATGTACATTAGTTTCAAATATTGGGGTTTTTTTTAGAGGCGGAGAACTTTAAATTGAAATAAAATACAGAATCCATGAATATCCATGAAATTGACTTTATTTGAAAGATATTATTATGGCATTAATGTTTGAATATGATTTCGGCCATGTGGCCGCCGCGATATGAAAGTCCAATTTTCACACACTTTTCGCAGTAGTAAATCAGGCTGTATTTCGGCAATACTGCGTCGAATGTTGGCTTTAAAGTGCTGAATAGTTTATAAATACTCTAAACGTATCGCGAAAACGACCTATGCTTTCTCGAATTAATCACTCTGATGGACGGTTATGAGCACCATAAAAAAAATAAAATGTACGTAATGTCCGATGAGCTTTTCGAATTGAACAATGGTTTTTAAACAAATTTGAACAATTTCCAAACGTTGCTCCACCGTGAGTCTATTCGCGATGAACTGCCAAACCAAACTAATCCAAAAACCACCGGGAACTGTCAAATCGGCTGCCACAGAAAACAGTGCTACCAATTTAAAGTTGTTCGCCTCTAAAAAAAACACTCTTTATTACTATTTACATCTAGATGGCGTTGAAGCTACATAGATTTAAAATATTATTCCTTAAATAAGTTTTGCTGATATTTAAAAGTGACGATTATGTTAAAACTTGCTTCAATAAAAACAATCGTGCAACTTAATCAATTTGATAGACCATTGAATACATTTTTATAAATAATTTGTTAGAAAACTCGAGAAGAAATGTCAGGCAGTGCAACCTACGTATTGGTTGTTTGGTTTAAGTGGCAGTTCTGTCCTCCAGAGAGATCTCAATTAGCTCAGAGGCCGTTTTGGAACCACAAACTCGTGTTAAACCTGGATGTCAACGGATTGTTGTGACTGGGGAATTTAAATGATGAATGTGAGAAAAATTGATCGTTATTACCATCCTATGCTGTTTAGGAAAACTACATGTTGAACCCTGCATTAAAAAAAAAAACACACACAGCTACAACACCAGTGTTCTTGCTGCTCTGATCTGCTCTGCTCTGCTCCTAAAAATAACATTGTTTTTTTCATGTAACGCGCATGCTCTGCACTGCATAAGGGCACAGAAGAACCTTCCTTTTTTTGTTCAATCTACACTTAAATCAGGAGATAATTGTCGTTCTTGTTCAGTTAAATTGCTATGACAGCCAGAATTGAATACTTCACGCTATATTTATTCCAATCTTGACAATAAAATGTCTTAATTCAAAAATGAAATGACAGAATTCAAAAACCCCTCAACCTATTGCCTGACAGATAGAACATAGCCCCTGCGACTCCATCGAATTTTTTCTCTGAAATCCAAACAATTTAAAAATTTGAATTTTTATATTCAAATTTCTTTCACTCCTTTTGGTTAATCTGACTGGCTTCGAAATCGACGTCGATTTTATTTACATCCTTCTAGTATAAAACCAGGCCAAATAGCTGAAAAAGAATCCTGGGGGATGGGACAGGGGACAAGGAACAATTTAAAAATGTCAAACTATAATACAATTTTCCTGCCATTCGTTTTACGATTACCAATTCCCGCGCGAATCCTTGAGACGTTTCTCCAGTTCTCAAAGGAGTTGCCCTGATTTTCTTCATGCTATCAAAGCCAGTTTTTTTTATCCTTCTTGTTGGTGTTGTTGTTGCTGTTGTTGTTGTTGATGCTGTCGTCTTGCTATTCTATAGAAAATTCTTTTTAAGCCAAATGCGAAGAAGTCATCCATCGTTCGTTTGTTCGAATCAAAGTCCTGGAAATGCGAAATTAATGAAGACGCCATTTGTCAGTAGAAGGAACCTGTTAATTTTTTCGGCAAAGAACCTACAGTGAATGAATGGAAAGTGTACTCGTTACCTGACGGATGAGAAAGAACGGAATGGGGGCTTATTTATCGTGGCCTTCAAGGATAAAAGAAAGTGTGTGAAGGAGGCGTAGTTGGGCGGGGCGGTGGCAGAAAACTTTTTAGTCAGTGCTAAAAGTCTGAATGAAATCAACCATTTCTCGGCTGTACTTTAGCTGAAATCTTTCCAGAAATTTATTAGAACAAGATGAAAGTGTTTTGAAGATTTGTGAGTATGAGGACTGTCGACAATGGAACGTACAGAACATGTCTCTGAATCCCTTCAACCTCATTACATACTGTCGCTGTAGTATTGTGTAATTGTAAAAGAGATTCGCTGACATCACAATAATTTGTACGCCTTTGTTACTAAACAATCACTTCATTTAGCGCAGCATTCACGTATCCTGACTGAGGTCTGATGCGAAAAAAAAAAATGCCGTAGTGCGACGTATGAGAATGCGAACATACATCAAGAATACACAACATAATATTTCTCATGAGTCATAAAATTTATTACCTGTCATGAACACCTTACTAAAAATCGCGAGTAAAATTTTTTCCATCGTGGATCAGGTCTGTATATTCCGGGGGTGGTGCGATATCATCGCACGCATATCGTAAGGGATGCTTTTTAATGCTTTAATGCCTCGGAATTTATATCAATGTGTTACAGATATTTTTTTCGAGGTGGTGGGTACCCGCTGTATTCCGGAAAAGATACTGCCAATTTCGTATATTAGGTACCCATATCGAGCGAAAATAAGAGTGATTATGCGATAAAGTAGAATATGCAATGAGGTACAAAGATATTATCTACAGGTCGTTTTTTTTTCGTTTTAATGGCCCCGAAGAGGTTCGCTCATTTCAGCTTTACACTTTTTTCGTCCTCGTTTTCTGTCACCCCCGCTTCTCTACACGCCTTTTGTCGAATAATAACTTATTCTTTTGACATTAACCTAAGAGAGTCTTTAAATTTATGTCTGTTTTATGCTTAAGAAACGAGGAGTCAAGTTAAAATTTGTTCTGACTATTTACGAGATTAACGTTTTTTGTTGGAATTGTTTATAATGTGCAAAGATTAGAGAAATTAAATTATTTTATGGCCGTTTTTCTTTTATAGCACTGTCTTGTATCCAACCATTTGTGGTATATTTGCAATTTTTCGATATTCAAAGCTAACCTAAGTTTTGGAATCATAGCTACTTTGCCTTGAATTTTTATATCATAAATTTTTATTGATAACATTTCATTCTAGGACTGCTTCTACTTGCTTGATATGTAAAAGGCTTGCCAAAACTATAAAAATTTTATTTAACAATTTTTGCTCAATTCAGTAGTGACATTTTCTATTACCTTGAGGACAAAGTCTTCGATTCCTAACTATTGGCGTCTCTTATTTTGATAGTCCTTGTAGAGTTGGAAGATAACGCTGTTCATACATAACTTCTCCGGCAAGTATTCCGCTTATGGCTGCCAGTGCGACGAGTATACCCAAAAAAGTTAGGATTTTCATATCACGAAATTGTGTTAAAATTCTCAGTTTAAAAAATAAATTAAAAATTAAAATGTTGTTTTAAACTCAACAACTTAGACCATTCGAATACTTTATTAACTTCAGAACATTTTGTATTTATAATGATTTGATGCATAGCCAAACGAACAAAAATCAATTAGATGCGATTTTGTAATTTAACTGTGAAATTTAAAAAATTTGTCATAATTCACGCCTATTACTTTTACGATTCAATTAAATATATTGTACATACTTTATAATTGCCATAAAAAAAAATTTGCTACTCTGAAGTTTTTTTCACGTTTCATAAAAGGCACTATAAAATCAAAAAAAAATTTCACTCAGTCTGACCGCTACCGCCCGGCGTACGGCGGACAGACAGGTTGAAAATTTTTATTGCTTTTTTCGTGTCTAGTAGTCATGAAACGGGGAAAAAAAATTTTGAAGGCAGCAAATTTTTTTTTTTAAAAATCGATAACAATACTGTAATACTGTAATAATAAAGTAATTCATGAAAAATGACTAATTTTCGGGCGTCTAAAGGGTTTGCTCCCCTTAAGGCCCCATGAGTCTGGTGCAACAAATTGGTATCCCATTTTGATTTTTCGTTCTTGAGACGGGAAAAGTCAATTCAAATCATTTTTCGTTCTTGAGACGGGAAAAGTCAATTCAAATCATTTTTCGTTCGTGTAATTTGACGTGGACAATACCTGTCCGCATCGTTTGTTGTCTATCAGCGAACTAATTTTGAATTTACAGAATAAATAGTGTTATATGTTTTCAAATTATTTAAAACGCATAACTATTAAAAATCAATAATTTTTTCATTGATCTATCTTCTAGATATACAAATTAATTATACTATCTATTACATTTTTCAATAAAATGCGGTTTTCTTATTTAATTTCTCTTATTAAAATCTTGAAAAATTACTTCAGTTTGACTTCATATATTATTAACAAAAATTAAAATTTTTTGTAATTTGCTTTATGGAAAATATTCTTTAAGATTTTCTCTACCATTATATAAATGAAAATGACATGTTAACCATTCAAGAAATAGGTAATAAATGCACACAAAGAATTCGGATTTTCACATTTAAAAAAATGTTTAAGGCTTGTTTCTCTAATAGATACTTTTTCAAATACAATTTTGAATTTTTCCTTAATGGGCGACCTAGTTTACATACCAGATAATAAAGTAATGCTATTTTATTATTTGTTTTTATTGCTATTAAAGTGGAAAAATGCACATGAAAACAGCCATAAATCAACAAAATCGCATTTAACGTGCACATGCGGCCTTAAGAAACGACATTTTACTAGGGAGCTGCGGAGTCTATAACAATCTCATCTTTTGAGCAATTATTTTTTCCCCAAATGATTTTGTTGTTACAATATTCCGACGATTTCTGGAAATTCTTGTATTACCCACTTACCAATTTGTAAGAGAGCCCTTTTACGTCTGGAAGTCTAAATCTTAAGTTACTGTTATGTCTATCATTTGATAGAAACGGGCACTGACAAAGAAATAATGCCATTAAATTAAATTTACCTCACAACCTTTTCATGGAACGTAAAATCACCAAAATTAAGGATTATTCTTCAGATCATCAAAACAGAGAAGAGATTGTATTACCACCTCTTGCTTAAACCGTCCTTAGAATTTTTTACAGAAAATTCCATGCAATCAAAACAAATTTTCCTTAATATTATACCTTCAAATAAGCTTGGAATGTACGGTTTTATGTTTTGATTATGACTTTAGAGCATTCAATTTATTTCTAATATTTTGTTTTCAAAGGGTCCCCAAAGCACCTGCCAAACGTGAAAAGAGTCTCATTAATTTCCGAAAAATTTCCGGTTTATGTAAATATTTCAAAGAAGGAAATTAAATGTTAATTGAAACGTTCATCCAAAGAAAACTTCCTTTTTGTGACAGGGTATTATAAGTATGATATATGTTGCGTCAACAGAAAACCCCCCTGGGTTCATATATTAGGCCTAGGCTCTGCTCTGCTCCGGGCAAAATGTTTGAAGTGTCATTTATCGCAGACGAAACAATTCCCTGGGAAAACGAAAGTTTTCGCCATGTTTTATATTCCATTCGGTTGGACCCCTTTTGGTCTGTTGGAAAACGTTGATCAAGGTTTTCTTTGTGTATATTTGCTTGCGAATTTCAAGAAACAACGTAAAGGGCCTTAGAAGCTGCCATTCTTCGAAGAAACAAATTTCGGGTTTTTTGTTTGCCCGTAAGGTAAATTTCCTTTACGTTTTCTTCGCATTTTGCATCCGACCCAATAAAATAATAACGGGTCCTCTTATCTGCTATACGCACAATTACCTCAGAACCAAGACCCCTGAAGATGTTTACTTTTACCCTTCGCTGTTTGCGTAGGCCAAGAAACATTTCTGCTGAGTTTTAGTTTAGCAAACTTTAACATTTTGTTTAAGTTACTCGTATTTTCGTTAGTGTGTGGTTTGTCACCTACAGTTATGAAGAAATCTGGAATTTTCACTGCTTATCCTTTGTTTTCCTCTCGTCCGAATTTTAAGCAGTTCGACACAATTTTGCTATTTATATTCAAATTTAGAGATGAAATTATTAAAATTCCAATTTTTATTGTTATAAAAAGAAAAATATCCTTCCAATGATATATGTGCATCCACATGGAATTGAATTGGCGGCTTCATTCGTAATGTGTGTTAGAGTAACTTGAAACTAAAATCCTTTTTGTTTTCAACTTTTTCTTTCAAATTTTTCACATGCTCCAGTTTCATGTTTCGAGGGAATTGAATCATTGTAAAATACTGCGTACCATTTGCTCACGTAGGAGGGTAAATTTGAACTCTGACAGACATTCTTGTAACGATTAAGTTTCATGCAAACAAATTTTAAACATGGAACTTGTAAAATGGAGAAACCTCGTATGTCTTGATGGAAAATGTGAACTCAACCGAGATAAAATAAATTTTTAAAATGTTCGCTTTACAAAATGAAAAAAATTGCTGTCCATCCGAATCATCTGAAGTTCTTCTACACGCATGTTGTTGACATGGAAGCGTGCAGCGTTATAGTGTCTCTCGAGTATTAACTACAGAATATGTATAAAAATATTTGTTTTTGTATAATGAACAAATTGAAAAGAAGAGATACTCTTTCATATGTTTTTTAAATATTTTTCAAATTTAAGATAGTAAATCCTGTGAAGGTTTTTTTCATTTGAATCATCAAAAACTTTCAAACTTTATTTGGCACCATGAATTTTCATATTTCTCGCCGGAACTGACAAATTTTCAGTTCGCTCCGTCATTCATGAGTAATATCGAAAAACTAAATATAAAAAATATTTGTAGTACCAGCTCGACAAAAATTTAGAACATATTTAAATTCGATATTTCTAAAATTGAAATTTCAAAATTTGAAATTTTTATATGAAATTTGAAATTTCAAAATTTGATGACAATAAAATATAATATCAAACATATATTCAAATATTTGAAACCTCCCGAATTTTCTTAAAATATTTTTTCCAGTCCGAACTTCTTAAATGTTTTTTGTAAATTACTAACATATCTTTATGAATCTTTAGTTTTTGTATTTCAAACATTTTATATTTCAAGCCATTTTCCTGCTTTTTTGCAATTGTTTAATTTAGTGTGTTATTTGTCTGGGTGTGTTATTTTTATATTCTTTAAAAATGCATAACACACAACAAAAACACTAATCTACTTTTGAGTAATATTATATATTGGTTGACTTAAATTAAATAACATTTTTTGATTTAAATTTGTTACGTGGTCGAATTCCACCCGATAATTCGACCACAAAATAGCGATTTTATTCCCATTCCTTTCCGCTTTAACTCAATATAAATGAAATTAAAATAAAATATTTATCATTGCAATCGAAGAGTGGATTATTCGAAAGTTTTATTGAATTGTTAAGTTTTTTTTCTGTTAAATCACCGTTGAATAAAATCCAGCAAAGTCGATTTAACTCATTAAATTAATATAAAATTGCAGAATTTACCACGAGAAAAAAGGATTGAATCCATTTTGTCAATCAATTAAAATCGAAATGCATTCCTTTGTATCTATGCACATATTTTGCAAAAATTTGCAGAATGTAGTAAAAAAAACAATAAAAAATATAAAATATAAAAATGAGAGAGAGACAGAGAAGGTTGATTATCAAAAAAATTTGAAATTTATTTTTAGGCGATTTTTCTAATCTGACCGAAAAGAAAAATTGATATCTCTTCAGACATAAGAAATTCTGCGTAGTTCATGAAAAAAAATTCCGTAAGATAATGAAACGGCTCCTTCGGACCTAGTCTAGCACAGTTTGAAAACTAGTCTTTCCATAATGGCTATGGTCAAGGCAGTGATCAATCGCAGTCGGTATATTTCATATAGAGTTCTCACAAGAATCGCCGCTGACACCTTAAATTCTTAGAAAATTTAGCTTCTGTGGTAGCTTTACCTGTGAAAACTCGATACCTGTTGAACTAAAATAAGTTTTTCAAAATTTGGTTAAGTACATAACTCACTTGTTTAAGATATTTCAGCTGTTTGTTTGATAAATTATGGATATGTCTGTTTTTCTAATTTCAGAACAGGTTTTTCCATAGTTCAGACGAAATAAAGTTATTCCTTTAAACGTTAAGCTATAGTATTGCCTGTTTTTAGAAAGTACATACAAGTAACCTTGTCCTTCCTTCAAACTTGGGTTTTTTTTCTTTGGTTCTACGCAGCCCGTATTTTCAGGTATCTATCTTAAACTAATGAGTTTTTTCGACTGTATAATTAATTATTTAGCTGAATTATGGAAATGATAAGAATACCATCATCACATATGCTGGAACATGCCGATTACTTTGTATAATGAAATTTCGGAGACTATAGGTAAATATCATTTAAAAATACGAAAATATCTGCGGGCAGTAGCAGTTGCTACTTCGTGGCATTGTTTTCTCTGCAACTTGTAATTTTTTATTCAAAATATTTTCCTTAAATTTCTTTAAGGTAAATTATTTGCAATGTCAATAAAACCATAGATCATTTTTACTTCTCTCTGATACAACAACAAATAATGAAATAAGCTCGTAATTAGACTTACTTCTTAAATGACACTAATTCTGTATGCATGCATGTCACACTAATTTTGAAGTGGGTCCTCCAAATTCGTAACACTATCCGGTAATATTTGTTCACATACTTGTTGCAGAATCATTTGATTATTTTTATTGTTCATAGCCTACTTTCGGTAGCTCGTCTGGAAGATCATTTACCGTAAAAGTGGTGAGTACTTCCTTTAATGCATCCTTTTAAAACTACGTCTGTCATTGACTCGCATTCTGGCTTTGTTGTTTTCCGGTAGGTACTAGAATCTGACATTGATGGACTATTTTTTGAATCACCGTGCGTCTACTAAGGTGTTAATTGGTATTACCTTTGTCGGGAATGTATTTTCACTATGGCTTCACTATGAATCGCAGTTTGGTTCATACTTCCTTGCGTCTTAATAAATATATTAGCTTAGTATTAGCATAAGCTACCATCGACTATCAGTTTTCGCCACATTTATCTTGAACTACGATTTAAACTTGTTCTAACGATTGCATTAAAATCATTTAAATCGAAGTGCTGATAAGATTTGAACCTTCATGGTAATTGGCGCCCAATGTTGGGCATTCCCTCTGTTTCAACTGAAATTTTCTTAGACATGTTGAGGCTCCTGATAAGCTGGTTTCAGAGATGAGATTAAAAAAATGTGAAAGCTCCCAAACATCTTCATGTTTGCCGCCTTCGCTCACATTTGATTTCATCAACGTACTTATCTCACAATCACATCAATCCTAATATACCTTTATTAGATTTCCTTCCAAGTTTTGATTAATTGTTGCTCACTGCCTGAAATGTCTGTAAAATGATCGTCTAATGTCCCCAATATTTTTTCATATCTCTCGCAACATAATGTTGTACATATTTCACAATTTTTACGTTATTAATTAACAACCCGCCCCAAAATATAAATGAAATAAGTTTTAATGCTAGGGTATCTATTGGAGTCCGGTCTTTTCACACTCCTGGATAATATAAAAAAAAAACTCCTTAATGCAAACAATAGCAGTCTTATGTAATTAATTACTCCCCATAAATCCCTGCCCCTTTTCTGTTTGATGCCGTTTACGGTCTACGCTTGTGGTTAATAACTTTTTCTTGTTAATAATGTAATAAAATACCCGAAAAAATCATTACCTTGTTACGCATTACTGTTTCGTCAGAATGGGTGTGTCAGAGCAAAAGCCTGTTGAAAGGAACTAATTCTTTTGTCAGTGAAAAACCGTCAAAAAGTCTAGTCCTTTTTTTGTTGCTGACGGCAAAAAAAAACTTTAACAAATAGAACAGATTATGTTTACTTAAAAAAAAAAAATGGCGGATGTTTAGCAATTTTTTTCGGACTATGTGACAAGGCCAACGTCTCCACAGGTAAATTTTCATTAGCAACTGCTTGGACATGTTGACACTAAAAGGACTGTATACTCCCTTGTAAAATGTCGTTCATGTTCGCTTTTCCTGTCGACTTATTAAAGGCCCCAAGACTTTGTTATTTTCCCGGATTATGTAAAATAATTTTACAAATACTATGTGCGTAATATTCACGCTGTTATAGTAAGAGCCCAGTTAAATTTTTCATTGTACCTACACAAAAATATATATATGTATGTTAGTATGTTCACCTGTATTCCGTGTATAAGACGGAAAGAAAAGCCTTTAATACTGCAGGTAAATATCGTGTTAATATGCCGCCTTTTATATTGTCGCAATTTTCCTGCGCAAAATTTTCCGGCTTTAATGTAAATCTCTTCGGGGATTTCTCTGTGATGTTGTGTGGCAGGCTTTAATTTTTCTCTGCTGTTTTTTTCGCTTAGAGTTTAGTAACAGCATCGTAACAAATTAACACAAGGTTTCTGTTTTGTGTGGTGACGGCTTCATTGTGAGGAGACGTTTTGTTGTTTGCTACACGCGATTTTGGGAGCATTGTATTTGTCTAAAATTTTTACTTATTGGACTTGAAGAAAATGTAGGGTATTCTTGTATTCTGTACGGAAAAAAAACCCTTTATTCGTTTTTCTTATTTCTTATTTAGTATCTCTTATTTCGTATTTCTTTCTGTTTCCTTCTGTCCCATCTAAATCAACTTAAATTTATGTCTTCTACTGCTAAGATCTGTAAATCTGTTAATCATAAGAAAATTTTAAAATTGAATCTACTTATCAAAATAAGCCGGATTTGTATAGAACTTTCGTTTAAGTTCACTGCTAAAAGTTTTTCGAATTCTATTCATTCGGGCCATTGAAAACCAAATTTATTTGTAATCAGACAAAGAAAATTCATATCAAACCCACGAGAAACAAAATGTAATCAAAATACACTGCATTGCAGGATAAACTTTTTGACTCGTTTTACTATCCAAATTGATCCCGCAGCACCTGCAATAATTATCAAACTTTTCAATATACGTCCAAAAACACATTTTGTTTGGCTGCTCAAATCGATATTTTGTTGTCGGCACTCAGTCCGAAAATGTTGGTTGTGTACCTATGCGTTTATCCGTAACTTTTAACGTATCCTAGTAAATGGACTTTCAAGCGTACGTCCGTATGCTGGAGAGTGCAGAAAACCAATATCGTTGTAGTATCTACTTTTGACTTAAACTTTAATCGTTGATTGCAAAATGGATGCAAATGGAAGTGTGCAAAAAGTTCCATTTTTTGTTAATCTACAGATAATTGCAATGTTCATCACTCTCCAATTCTGCCTTGTACCGATTGTTTTTTTATACTAGATATCACACAACATGATGAATATGGCTACTATAAAAATTATAATCCAAGGAGTTTTTTTTTTGGTTGATTGGGGGAAAGACACGCAGCAAAGTAGCTCATCTTGAGCATTCAGCAAAGATGACACACTCTACTCGTCCGAAGTATCTTACTCAATGTTCAATTTATCAACTCAGCAAAATATTAACTAAATTTTATTTTGTGTAACTCGCATTTTAGCCTTATTCGCAGGTATTAGAACTGAAAGAATACATAGAACGATTTTTTCGAGTTTTCATATCATACGTTAGAAACATGTGTGATAAAAGAAAAAAATTAACTACTAACTAACTAAGATTTAAATCGACGTTTTTATTTTTTATTTTATTTAACTAATTTTATTGAACTTACTATTTTATTTGTTATTTTATTCTATTTTGTTTAATTTATGTTATATATTTTATTTATTTTATTTATTTTATCTATTTTATCTATTTTATTTATCTTATCTATTTTATCTATTTTATTTATTTCATTTATTTTATTTATTTTATCTATTTTATTTATTTTATTTACTTTAATTATTTTATTTATTTCATTTATTTTACTTATTTTATTTATTTTATCTATTTTATTTACTTATTTATTTTATTAATTTCATTTATTTTATCTATTTTATTTACTTTATTTATTTTATTTATTTTATTTATTTTATTTATTTTAATTATTTTATTTATTTCATTTATTTTATTTATTTTATTTATTTTATTTATTTTATTTATTTTATTTATTTTATTTTATTTATTTTATTTATTTTATTTATTTTATTTATTTTATTTATTTTATTTATTTTATTTATGTTATTTATTTTATTTATTGTGCGACTGACTTTTATAGTTGAAGTGGAAATTATGCCAGTGTTAAATGTAATTACACTGAACCCAAAATTTATCTCTAATCTTACCTAGCGTAGGTATTCTACTTACTACGGTCACTGCGTTTCAAATTTTCCTCCAAAGAAAAGCTAAATAAACACCTTAAGGCGCTAACTTTCACTTAATAAATTTCTTTGAATCCTACTTTCAAACAATTCGAAACGAAAAAGTAGGTGAAGAGAATGAATGAAAAACAATAATTCGAAATGATTTATCAATAATTCATTTTCGAGCTCTTTTCTACCCTCTGCTCATGGTGGAAAGAAAGCAACTTTCTCCAACAAGAATATCCCATTAGCGTGCTAGAAACTTTAGTAATTATGTTTCAAGACGGACACGGAGTGCCCAGCTATATCTTTCTAACGTAGTTCATAAGCTTTAAAATCCCTAAAATGAAAGAATGATTTACGCCCAAATTGTACCAATTCATGAAATTTTACTGAATTTATTCCGACGGAAATCAGCTTACGAAACATTTTCGGAAACCCTCAAAGGAATTTCGTAAAAATTAAAAAAAATATGAATAAGAAATTGAGAGATTTTTAAGTAAGCATCATTCATTTAGTAATTAATACGTTGCTAATTTGTATTTATGTATAAATTAAGTTGTAGGTAGGTATATTACTTATTTTCAAACTCTCCTCTTCAAACGTGATCACAGCCCCCGAAAAATAATGGCTGCCAAATAGTAGGCTAGCTCATCTTTTCGAACAAACAAAAGGACTTAATTTGATGAAATGAAAATATTTGTGTAAGTTAAGTATACAGAAGGACATTTTGTCATAGAGCTTGAGGTACAAATTGAGAACTGTAAATTGCCTTAGATGAATCGGAAATATTTATTTTGGAAAAATGTTTGTTTGAGTCCTAAGTATTGAAGTAATGCGGCAGGAAGCTTGGTCTCAATCTACACCGTGAAAGAACGAAAAACTTTCAGTTTACTTAATTTAAATTAAAAAAAAATGCTCCATTGCCTAATAAAAATATTGTAAACATTGTCCCGAAATTGACTCAATGAAGTTGTAGAGACGACAGGTTGGCAACAGAACCGAATTAGATAAATGTGGATCTTTTAAAAGACTCTTTTTATAGCAGAGTGGAAAGAAAATATTTACTAAAACGCAATGTTGTACGAAACAAAACATTTAAAGTTGCGCCCGAAAAAACATTAAATATTGAAGGTTTGGTACTTTGGCAGAGCACCAATACAAGTCAGAAGGCGATTTGATGGCTCTGGACAACTGAACTCGAAGGAATACCAATTCCAAAATTTTTTATAGCTATATCTAAATACGACAAATAAACGTTGGAAGGAAACATGACACAAACACACATAATAGTGTTTTACAATAATATACAATAATCCATCAAGAATCGCCAAAAATGACAAAATTTGTGACCTTACCATCTCCCATTCTTTTGATAACCACTGATGTTCTTAGATTTTTTTGATCCCGACCCCATAGAGATCCCAAGTTAATTTTTTGGTATGTTTTGGAAAACAGTATAGTCTACAAAATATAAAAAATAACAAATGGAAAAATCTTATTTTGAGATATTCAAGGAAAAAGGACAAAAGCGTTATCCTTGAATAAAATTACAGGTATATCTAATATTGGTTATTTTTTTATATTGCGACAAACAACCTCCATAAAATAAGCCCCGTTTTATTATTCTAGGATAAAAATTACCGGAGATACGAATTTTCAAAGTTGACTCGGACACCATTTTTGCGAAAACTTTAACATATTATACGATAACTAAAAAAATTAGATAGAAACAAAAAATTTAATTTCAATTATTTTACTGTATTAGTAATAATACAGTATTTTTCACTAGTTCTTCAAGTACAAAAATTTTCAAAAGGGTCGGAGATGGTAAGGTCACAACTTTGGCAATTCTTGATGGAATGATTCAGTCAAGCAAAAACATAAAACAATTCAAGATCCTTATGCCTTACGGTGGGTGCTAGAAATGTAACTTCTCGATTGCCCCACGTTGGGCGCCATAAAATAATCTTTCATTTTTTAACTATGTAGCCGAAGCCCAAATTTTTTTTTAAATTTTAGTCTCTGATTTTAGTATTGAAAACGCTGTAACTTCATGTCAAACCCACTTTTTCGCAGTCAATCTTTTTAAAATTAACAAAGAAATATTGACGACGCTATAAAATTCTCATAAAAAAAAATTAATAGCTGTATTTACACCTAGAACACAGACGCCGTAAAAGGATCAGGCTTATTTCGCTCCTGGATACAACAGCTAATTAGACTGCCACTGCCAGGCAAGGATAAAATTTTTCGATTTTCACTATTGAGTTTGTGTGGCTTAAAGGTTGCTTTCGGTACGAGAAGAGATGTAGGAGCACTTTCTATATGTACCATACCACATTCAAGTATTTGAACAACAGAATTTGGTTTTCGTATCAGCATAGCCCTTTTAAATTATTGCGCACAAGCTCAATATGGACTTTAAGCAAAATAACAAATTGTAAAACCGAATGGTCGACAACCACACGTCCTGGTGGACACTTAATTAAAAACTTTAAATGAACACGATCCAGATCTATTTCTGACGTTTTATGGAATATTTTCTATTAGTAGTTGCCGTGATTATCTATGAAATGCAGTGGTATACCGCTTCCGGACTCCTCTCCGAACATTGTTTTCATTATAGACAGTTGAACAGAAAACAATTAGTTGTTTTAAAACGTATGTTATTACCACTCGATTGCCTGCTAGAAAATTGCTCGACTATTCCTCGTAACATACGATTTCATAATGCTTGGCATACTTGGCAAACGCCAAACTCACTATGTAAATTTCAAATTAAATCACAATTGAAAATACAAACGCAGTACAGCACCGAAGGGCTTGAACAACAGCAACAAAATGTTATTTATTGGATATGTTTGTAAATACAATACAAAGAGATTCCAGGATAGGTTCTCGTTAGTCGAAAGCAAGCAAAAGTTCTTGTCGAGCCTGGCAACTCTTCACGTTCAGGCTCCACTTTAATTTCAATTACTTGCTGTTAATTAAACTGAGTGGATGGAGTGGAATGTCGGTGTCCTGTTTCAGGTATATTCTAACAAGGGAAGCTTTTTTTGAAGCCTTTTCGTTTGTCTCCTCGATTCACTGTACTCCATGTCAGAGCGTGCGTTTCTTAGTAACGAAATACTTTTCTATCCGGGAACTCAGCGAAAAAGTTCTGAAAGGATTGTAGCATCGAATATGAGTTTGTCAAAGGGTAGTAATTGAAATTTTTGAACTATTTTTGTATAAAATCCTGGAATAAAAGGAATTTCTCTAATTTGTATTGTTGCTTATTAAAAAGTTCTCATAGCTTCTGCTTTGATATCAGTTAAATTACTTAAGTCAAAAAAGTTTATATTGGCGGTTGGCACAGCATTAAGACGCTACTTTGAACCTCACTTTATTGTTGCTAATTTTTTGCAAATGGTTGCTACTCAGGAAGGTTCTCCCAAATGGTATAAAAAATTCTGCGATTAAATTTTAAGTATAAATAAAAGCGTACTAAACTCTTTTCTGGTCGAATATCGAAAATTCCAAATTTCTGTTTAGGCGTTGATGTAAATAGCCTGCAAATAAAACATTAATATCTCATCTGACCTGAGAGGTGGTTCGATATTCGTGATCAAAAATATTCAACCTCTTTTAACCACCCTGTTCCACCTTACGGTTGAGTATGGAAAAAAGCCTGAAATCTCTTTTCACGCGAATGATAAGTAGGATGTAGATGTAAGATAACTTGAGATCATATTGAAAAATTGCTGAAAAGATACTGAACCCCTTTTCATCCCTTTATGGGTTGAATACTAAAAATCTAAAAAACAGGTTGTTAAGGTTTAATTTAAGTAGTCTTTTAGAAACAATGCGATATCTCTTCCAACCTGAGAGATATTTAGACATTTGTGAAATGTTAAGTCGTTTGAACCCCTCAGGGTTGAAAATCGAAATAGCTTGAAAAAAAATGGAAGTTGTTTACATCAGTAGTCTGTAACCTGTAGAAGTAAAAACCAATTCGATATTTTATCAGAACTATGAAATATTGGATAATTCGTGAAAATATATTTAAACCCTTTAATCCCGTTGGGATTAAATGAGAAAAATACTGCATTAGGGGCGCTTTTATAACTAGCCATCTGAAGTCAAAAGCAATTCAATTCTCACTGAGGTTAGAAGATAGTATAAGTAATAAAAAAAGAAATTAGATTTAAATCTACTCAGACACTTAATGGTTGAATTTTTAAAAATCCATTCTTATGTTTTTATGTTTCATGGTTGCAGTTCCATTGATACCTGACCTTATTTTTTGACATCTAAATGTACTTATAAATAAATACAAAAAAAGTTTCGATTTTCAAACATATGCTATTAAGCTGGTCTGGTCTCGATTGTATTACAGCCAAACTAAACATATGACAGGTGAAATACTTTCTCTGGAAACAAGTGTTCATCTTGCTTTAAAAATTATCTGATACGGTCTTGGGAACAGACTAGCTCATCAGAAGGCGTATCGTACTGAAACATCCTGACAGCTTGTTATTCGTTTCTCCAGTATTGATTCAATTTTTTCTAGTTATGATCTATTGTGTGGTGGAAATTGAAAATACTTTTTATCACTCGTGGATTTTTTAACTCACGTTTGCAAAGTATAATGAAAAAAAAATCAATAATAATATCACCGGTTGACTGTCTGTTCGATTTGTTCTATTGTAACAACCCTGTAAAGGGGTTAAGAGTCGAATTCGAGCGTGTTTTATTAGGTCCTCGAAAACTTTGAAGTACGCTGACGTGGAACTCCGCCAGGGATGCTTGTGAATGACAAAAAGGTAGAAATAATGCCACTCAATAATATCAATATTGAGTAGGGGCCACGTGCAACCCTCTGGAGCATAAGTCGTTGCAGCATGAAATTTTCCCATTTCAAAAATAATTGCAATTTTCATGTAAAGCTTGCAGCTCGTTGTTCAGGGACATTTTCATTTTCGAAAGCAAATTACGTTTTCTTACGATTCTCTTCGATTCCATTCTTTTGCATCATCGCCACCAAATTCAATCCGAGACAAAATTTATTAGATTGTTTCATCGACAAAATACATCTTTCCCGAAACTTTTCCATTTCCCTGACATCGCACATTTCTATTTCTGTTCCGAAAATATAAATCTCATGTTACTGATATCATTTCCAAATCGATATATCACAGAAGCATGCCAACGCCAGTGCGTGTTCCATATATACGACTTGCATATTCAACCCGGCGGAATTATCTTTCACCCAAAAATGGACAACGATAAATTGTCGTGGTAAAGTGACCGGATAAATCACTCGAAGTAGACCTTATTTCGAATCGAAATGAGATTTTCGGCACCAGTTTTGGCAATTGGAATGAATAGTACCAAACAAAATTACAAACACTCCCACATTTATACATCAACCCGCACAATATTTTTCTGTTCTAGTTCGTTTTTCTTACCCAATGCGTTTTTGTTTGACTTTAGTCCCGGAAATTATTTGTTGACTTTACCGGCTTCTTTCTTGCGAGTTTCAAGAAAACGAAGTTCTCAGGAAATTTTCTAAGGAAAGCGCCAGGACTACATTGGATTTTAGTTGAGATTTATTGGTTGCAGTAGAATTGCTGCAGTAAATTGTGTCCTAGTATCCGACTAAGAAAAATCTGGTAAATTTACGGATGACTGCCATTTATTGGGTTAGGTACAGAGAGCCAGATGAATGATGATTCTTTGTCTTGATGGAGAGGTGATTTGATATTATAGTGATTCTGGGATTATTATGGTATTCCAATTCTTTTGTCCTTCTTCGATTGTTACTGAAGCCAATTTCTCGTTTTATTGTATTTATGTAAGTTGGTGGCTTATTGCATTTAATACCACCATGGTCCTTTTTGGAATATGCATTCAGGATTCCTTTGATTTTCATACAGCTGCAAGTGAACTTTTTTGCTTCGAATCGCTACGAGTTTTTGCGTCTAGTTGTTCTTGTAGTATTTTTATCGCTGGAGCAAAGAACATTCCATATTTATGCCGTAATTCCTTGCATTATGCAGTCAGATTTCTGAGATTTGAGATCTGCTGTATTTTTCAACGTGGGGCTTATATCACTAGTCGCGGTCATCAAGTTGGATTATTAGTAGGTTTTTTAAATGTCTAGCAGTATTACATTTTTTAAATACCCCAAAGTGGAGAAGCTATAGGCTCATCACAAAAATTTCGAATTTTGATATCAAGGCTTTTAATTTTTAAATTTCGAGAACGATTACAAAAACCCGCTAGGTCCTCATTCCACTGCTCTATGTTTCCCTGTAGTACCATAAAAGACTTTTGGAGTTTTAAAACCGTGCTCCATTTCGGTTGGTGTCTTTGCTAAACTGTGATTTGAATGGTCTATACTAAATTCTTTCTAGCTTATAAATACCCAATTGGTTTCGAGTATTCATAGCGTGAGTAATTAACGATATATATAGTTATATATCCGTATTCCACACTGTGTGACTATAAGAAGTAGTAGCAAATACTTCTTAGTCACAAACTGCCGAGTCGAAATTCACAGCATGACTAAACTAAGAACTACTGAAAGGCGGAAATCTTGTATGATTACGTGAACGGAGTACAAAATATAAGTAAGTAGACATCAAGGCGTTGATTTTACGGCACGATGTTAATCAAAAGTTAATCATTGATGGTACTCAGTTTCCTTATTGAGTAAAGTAGATTCTGACCCCAATTTCTTGATGACACAAATCAGTACTGTTTTTGCATTAAAATGTTGTATGCTTTTCGAAAGTTTTGCTTTAAGAGTTTTTTTCTTTAATCGCCTTAAAAAAATTCTCTCGGAATTCCCGCTAGCGTCCTAAGAGACACTCTAAAGCGTTACTACTCTTTTTGCGAAGGCTCCTTCAAAGGAAGCATATTTTTACGCTAAAATAAACATGACTAATGCTATTTATTAAGCTAATTAAACACCTGGCATCTGTCTACGTGTTTACAAAGTAAGTGCTTTACGTGACACTAAACAGGCGGGTGAAACAGGAGTAGCTATAGGAGCATTTTGTATCTAATAGTGTAGCATATATAGCTACTATCGTAACTTCGTAAAAAGATACTTTTGTACGTGTGGTCGAGAAACACCTTTTCCGCTGACGAAGGTATGTGCAGTTCAGGTGAGACGAAACGGTGTACTAGGTTTTTTGTTTGTTTCCTTTCTGCAGTATATAAATATAAGACCCGTAAGCGCTACTTTATAGCCTCCACAGGGGGTGAACAATCTACGCACGTTTCAACTCGGTAATAAAACACTTTTACGTTGTTTCAGGTGTATATAAAACTTGACTATAGCTGCGAACCTTTCTGCCCTGGCGCTTCTTTTTCAGAAACTGTTGTGAGCTTAGCGAAAACAAGGACATACATAGTACATTTCCCTTGGTAGACGGATGTCGACTTTTATACACGACTTTTGCATATTTAGCTTTGCCTTGGACAAAGTGCAGAGCTATTGTTAGTTTAATGAGCATTTTTTCCAGCATGGTTTGTAGTCTTTAAGGCTGGTTAGTTTTCTTCGGCGCTATGCAGATCCTTAAGTCCTTTAAGCGATAGGAAAAGTTTCGAACTTCATAGAGCTGCAACCCACAGAGAAATGCTCAACAATAGCATAACTTTGAAAATATTGAGTAAGTCTGGAGACAACTTCTTTTGTGGCTGAACATTCGCCCACATTTTTACGAAAGTGAATCAATATAGTAAGTTGGTTGCAACAGTCGACATATCATATTCCTTGTCCGGTTCCTCTCTGTCTGTTTACTCCCAACGCTAGTGATGACAATGCATCAACTTTTAAATTGGATTGAACTCTTAGTTCGGTTAGTGTGCGCTCATTCACATAACTTCATAGCCATTAGCTACCCACCACTGTTGGTCGACAAAAACTCGATAGTCTGCGAGTCCTCTAACTGCGTGGAATGCTTCTTCCTGAATAGCCTTATACTATCCAATTGCGTTCATTGACCACAATTTGTCGATTTTGCCCCACGCTGGGCGCAAAGTTTCTTGTTTTAATTGTTGCCTAGGACTTTGACCAGGATTTGTAAAATTTGCCCCACGTTTGGCGCCCAATTTTTGATTCTACCGGACTATTAAGTCATCCGCTGACCTTCGACTTTCACTACAATTTTTCAATATCGCCCCATGTTTGATAAGCCACAGTATCTATGATCCGTCCACGTTGAGCGAAAATGTATACTTTTTTAATTTTTGATGTAAACAGCTCGGCGAAGAATCGTTTGTAGTCAAAACCTATCGCTGCCAAATTTTGCCCTACGTTGGGAGCCAGATTTTATTCTTCGGATTTTTAATGGACAACTTGCATCAACAGTTCAAATTACAATAGTCTGCTCGAGCTGATTTTATTCTTTCTTTATGGAAAGTGAAATTTCTGTGCGAGATATTGTGAAGCTGATAGTAAAAGTTAAAATACAGTGATAAAGGGCACAATTAAACTGCTTTTGCTTGCCACAACATAGTACAACGTTTTTCCAAAACATTTAATAAACGAAAGACGATAAACCGAAAAAAAAAAATCTTTGTAGAAAAAAATTGCAAATGGAAAGAGTACTTTGTGTGCTAAGAATTTTGGCCGGTATTATGTATCCTTTTGATCAAATTCATTTTTCTCCAACTTTGGCCGACTATAATCCTATCAAGTTGCTTTCCATTCAGTTCGAAAGGATTGAACTCTTCTCTATCGGATTTCGAATTGAATGGGAATGAAGAGCATTTAGTAAAGCAGCAGTAGTAGGCTTTTATGCCGCCATCAAAGTGGTATGTGATGTTCGTAATCCGATTGCTTTCTCCGATTCAGTGATAGAAAAATATCTCTGAGTTATCGATAAATGCACACAAATCGGCAAAATGTTTGATATTCGATTGCGGTTCTATTGAAACGGTTTTGTTCAGTTCGATGCATTTATTTAATGAAATCGTCTTTACTGCAGACAGTTGAATTTTTATTTAAACATTTCGAACTCGTTCGATTGATATGGATTTTGTTGATTACATTACGTTTGAAATATTATTTAATTTTTAAGGCTCCATGTGCACGTTAAATGCGATTTTGTTGATTTATGAATGTTTTCATGCCAATTTTTCTCGTTAATGGCAACAAAAAACAAAATAAAATTACACCACTTTATCAGCTGGTATGTAAACTAGGTCGCCCATTGAGAAAAAATACAAAACTATATATAAAAAAATTGCTATTACAACAACAACCCTTAAACATATTTTAAAATGCGTAATTTCGATTTTTTATTAGCGCATTTATTACCTATTTCTTGAATAATTAACATGTCATTTTCATTAATATAATGCTAGAAAAAACACGGGACTCATGAGGCCTTAAGGTCTAGGTTTTTGAATCATCAACTTTAATTTGCCAGTTATTCTGCGTGGCATATTTTCGATAATGTTTTCTTTTAGTTTACAAATTTCTTCAAGCTATTTTCAATTTTCCCACATATAGTCCACCTCAAGGCTCCAATAATAAATATTGTCAATTTAAATGAACTGTTGATATAAGGACTTACCGTTGTTGTTTCAAATATGGCTTTAACTTCTGGCATTGGGTTTATAAAAAATCGTCGGTATGACCTCTGAAACAAATGCCTTCAAGTATGTGGGCAGACTAAAAATAATGTTGAATGTCGAAGTAAAATCAATATTTCTTTATGAGAGTAGAATAAAATGCTTCCAAATAGGCACTGTAAAAATTAAGTCCATTTATGACAGACATCTACGTGTGAACGATGCTCAATTTCGCCAACGGCCGCTGTTTTTTAATGAATCCTAAGTACTAAAGAAATAATGGTACTTTTTCTTGAAACTGAAGCTAATCATCCTAAAAGTGTTCATCCCTTTTTGCCTCCCTCTCAATTTTTGTGTTTCCGATGTCCTTCAAAAAGTGACTGGGCTAAGCTTTTAAGCGAGATTTATACGTTAGATAGAACCGACCAACTTTTAACAGCCACCCTTCTCACTTCATCGCTATAATAAATTTTATTAACAAATCCTTTTTTTCTCATTCCAGGTACGTAAAAGGTCTGCCTTATTTTACCTCGTAAGTATTTACTACACGATAATTTCATTTAATTCTACTACGTCTAAACGTAAAACATTTGCTAAGAAAAAAATTAAGTCAGAATCAAAGAACTCCTCAGATCTGGGCCTAAACAGTTTTCCAAAGGCTTCGAATCTCATTTAAACTTTTCGTCCTTCATCAAAGGATATCGCAGAGGTGCTTAAAAAATTGAAATTTCTGAAAACATGTTGGGTTTGTTGTTGGGAACGGCTACACCAAACCTCGAGTGAAAAGTCAAAAATAATATTGCCTTTAACAACAGGACACTAAAATCCTTTTATTTAAATTTAATTAAAAATTTCTCCATCGCCGCCACACAAATTGTTTCCTGAAACTGTGTATGCACTCTAAGGTTTGATAACGGTTGAGATCAAAAATGTTCAAATGTCCTGTTGATATCCTGGAGGTCTGGTGAGGTGATGGTACTATACGCTATCGTTGCTTCTGCCTGCTGTGAAGTTGATTAGCCGGGACACCAACTAGTTGATGTGTTTGTTCTATCATTTCTGTTGATACGCTGTTTTTTTTCGTATTCATTCTCGAGTTGACCTCTTCAAGTTATGTAGGTGGCCCATTTTAAGCTATAGCAGATTCAACCAACACATTCAGCTAAAAATTGCCATCACTTTTTGGAATAGAGCGCAACTGCCGAGGTGAAAAGGACAGAGAAAATTCGCTTTCGTGCGCCATGTATCCAGGGATTTAAAAATTCCACAGAAGCATAAGCAATATTGTTGCTTTTTGCTATCATCAGGCATTTTTCTATATATAAACACACCCCATCCTGTTCTCCGTACTCAGCCCAGCAATCCCGGATGCAGGATTTCGAGAAAAGCTACCTTCTTGTAATCCCACCCTACTTAGCCATGTGGCTCGATTCGGGTCGTATTCCAGGTGATTCTTTGAATGCAGTGTTTCATGATTCCATACATATTCATGACACTAAAGAAACATCCTTCGCGTCCTTCCTTCTGTCGCTCACACAAATGACAGGGGGAAAAAACGAGGTAGCATCATTTATCTTAGTATAGGGTATCCCTGTTTATAGGTTCCACTTTTATTCCCTTTTGTATACTCATAGGACGGAAAGTGGGCTACGAGGAAAGAAATCGTCCTGGAGATATAGGTAAAGTTAACATGCCCTTAATATTATTGACAGCCCTCTTCTTTACTACAGGAGAACTCTATGCTACAGAATTTCCATGCTAACTTTACACACAACACAACAAAAAAATAGATGGGAACAATACGCTAACGTGCGGTTGATGCAAATTGGAACTGATCGATTCCCTTAAGGAACGTGGAGCATCTGCTATTTTGCTTTCAATTAAGGACGAACAGATGCTATCTACCTTTTATCAATATGGAAATTTTTTGCTCAGTAAATTCCTTCCATCTCTAAAAAAACAAACTTTTTTTGCTAATTTGTCACGTTTTCTAAGAAATATTTGAACGGACAACATCATCCCTAACGAAAAGTGGGACGAAAACGAAAAATTTTCCTCGAATTTTTCAAATATTTTCCTTTCATTTTTGGATAATTAAAAAGAAAATTGAATGACAACTGTGAAATCTAAACACTTACATCTCGTCCTTTCTTTACACTTGACAGGTGATTCCTACAAAATTTAATTTTAAAAATAAATGTAGTGAAACAAGTTGTGTGTTATGTGACTTTTCAAATAGGAGAAAAAATTCCGCCACCACCAAGAATTTTTCATATTAAAGTCCTTGTTCTTTGCAGTGATATTGGCCACCATAATTTATCATATTATTGGCGATGATACTAAACTCGGGCAAGATGTCCTTAACTCGTCATCCCCTCTTTTGTTTTTGAAAGCTTGTAAAATTTTAATCAGTCCACGTTCTTTAATGATGCACGCCATGATTGTTGGATTTTTATAAAACGTTCTTCCTCTTCACGTCTACCCCAGAGAGTTGTTGGCCATGATTTATTGAAATTTTTTTCTGCCCCGGCAAAAATGTAAATTTCGAGTCGATTTAATAATTCACGGCATTTGTAAGGAGAGAGGTAACGAGGTAACGCTGGAGGAATAACCAGAAAAATGCCAGTATTATAAATAATTTGTGGAAGACTACAGGTTAACGCATTTTGTGGATATGTCGAAAAATATGGGCATTTTCGCATCCTTTTGCGCGTTTCTTGGAAGAAAGAATAGAGGGTTGTCGTTTAGACTGTCTTTTAGGTTCTCTATTATCCCTGAGAGGGATTCGGCATAAACAGCTCCCCAACGGAAGCACTTTCATTTTACTCTGAGATCTTGAGTCTGAGCCCTACGAGAAATTGGATCCATTTTGTTGATAAAATCAGTTTTTTTCATCTTAAATTTTAACAAGAAATAATTTGCAACGATTGCATTAAAAAGGAAAAATAAAATCAATTTAAACAAAAAAAAAATTGTTTGTCCGTCTGACCGCCGTCCGCATTTGGAGACTCGTAACTGCCAACGTCTTTGAGCTTTTAAGTTATAAATTTTTTATTGAGTAGATTGAATTGTGAAAGAGGGATGGAGAGAGCGTTTCAGACGAACTCTCTTCGTTCCTACATATGTAACATATAGTACATATATCTCATTAACTGCTTAGACTGAGAAGTTGAAACTTTGAATATATTTAGTAGCTCTGTGGTAATGAATATAATCGATGGTGGAGTGAGGGACGTTACAATATGTTTGGAGCGCTTGAAAGCAGAGGTCGAGGAATCTGAGCGGTTTTTGTCAAAATGTTGAAGATTGGTAGTAGTTTGTAGGTCTATGAGAGTTTATTAAAATTAAGAAAATTTAACGAAAAATCGAAAAGTAGTGCCGTAAGTAGAATTCGCTCCACATTTAACATATTTTGCTTCTTTTTCGTACCTTTTCCGACTGGTAAAAGAAAAAACGTATCTGCTTCCATTCCACACTCCTATCACCTCGTCATTACCCCAAAATCCAAATATTCGTGATTTTCCTGATTGGATTTTGTCAGCTTAAGGCTTTCAAAAATCGCATTTAAAAGCGGGATCATGAAGAAACCAAGTAATTTAAGAACATCCAAGGTTCCGTATGTACGAGTACCAAACAACCTGCTTTTTTCCAAAATAATTTCCTTGCACACTATTAAATCTCCAGCGCCCTCATCCTTTCGGATACCTAATAAAAAGCCACTGCCAATGGTTTGAATGCGAAAATACCTGATAAGCTGTTCCCGATTTTCCGATTTTCAATAAACTTCTCAACAACTCACAGTCGAGAAGAACGAACACAGTCAGCCCCTGGCGGCTTCTGTTTACATTATCCTTTTAATAAGACTCATCCAAAAATCATGGCTTACTGCTGTCAGAATGGTATCAAAGTCCTGAATATTCTCCCACCCATACTCGTCCCATCAGACAGTAGATTCGCCCAGCTTTGGCTTGGTATTATAAGGAGTATGTCGAAGTATGGCGAAAAAGGACTATCGGTAAATCTTGATCTAACCGACATCAAAAGTGTATCCTTCGTCTAGTTGTTTGAGTGACGTTTTCTTCCACCGATAGTTATCCTTCCGAATCCTGGCGTCCATTCTTTTCCGAAATTTTCTCGGTCCCAAATCCTGGCGAAAGAATAAAGTCTATGGTCTGAGTAGGTGGATCTACTTTACACGTATATTGAAATATAAGGATTGCAAGGAACCGAAATATATTCTTGCCTCCACAAATAGGATTTAAATGTGTTCGGTAGAGTTAAGAAGGAAGCAAATATACCCGAAGATGTTGTCGATCTTATAGGGAAGGACTTGCATATCCACTATACCATTGCTATCTTCTTTTGAACACACATGTATCTAAATTGGGCGTCCTTTTTGTTAGCTGTATTTCAGTCATTTCAATAGTCCGGAAAATGATCTATAGACCAACTTTTACTTTTTATCTATGAACACATCGGAATTATTATGCGATGAGATTTGGGTGAGGAGCCATTCACTCTCTTATTTTTTCCTTATCAAGTTTGGTATATTTTCCGGAAAGGAGAAGGGAATAAATCTGGAAAAATCAGAACAAGTGGAAGAATAGTAAATGACAATGAAATATTGTTGTGGTCTTGAAAGAACTGTTTACTTTCTGGAGGTGGACATGAAATTATGTCTATAGGTTGTCGTCCTATCAGGACTTCACAGGTCGATGGATAAATAAAATACTATCTACCTTTTAGAAGACACAGGAAGAAATCGAAGTGACATTTTTTGTAATTCAATAACCGAAGTACTGATGCTTGGAGCAGTTTTTCTATAAAAGAAATTTGATCAAAAACTCACTGTTATTTTCTGAAGTTCCCCTTGAAACAAGTACGAAAGTTGATAGCAAATATTTCATCGAAATAAGTAGGAGTTATTGATTTTCGTATACTACAAGGCGTTTTTTTTTTGCCACCAGGCTGCGATGAAACAATGCAAACAAAAATCGTAAAAATGTTAACACACCATACAGTCGTTTCACGACTTGGATTTTCATAGCTGACCGTAAAGAATGATTTTTAAGCCGGATTTCTCGATCTGACGAACAACATCACGTAATTGCAATTTTAACAGGATCATAAAACTTTAATGTTCTCACAATTGTCGCAAACGAATTGAAAATGTTGCAATATTTATTCCACTTCTGACACCAATTGGCACAATGTTCCAGCAAAAATTTACTTCAGTCTTTGAAGCTGAAGAACTTTGGATCCAAAGTCAAATCTACCCCGGGGTGCCAATAAATTTGACTAACTAGCCTGGGTATTACTAAAATCAACGCTACCCTGAAAGCATTTAGTTTGAAAGTACTTGAGAAAATGAAAATCAGGACGTCTCCTGCCGGAGTGGGCAACCAACCATCTTGGGAAAATTGATGCTTTGAAGTTGGTTGTCCAATTTAAGGACGATTTAAAAGAGCTGCCTACAAGTGTCTGTGATTGAATTTTATTGACTTCAATATCCGTCCGAACTTCAGGCGGAAAGTATCCGTTTTTGGAATTTCGATGATTTATTCGAGGGTAAAGTTTCTCGGTTTTGTTGTGTCCTTGTTGTGTCATTCTTACTTGAATTTAGGGGGTGGTTTCTTGGCATATCGAAAAAGCAGGTGCTGTAAACTTTTGCGCTTAAACCCTCCCAAATACGACCTAATTTACTAAACGGAATAATTACGCGAGTTGGTACATAATTGCATCTTCAGATGTAAAATTACGGAGGCAAAGTGTATTTATATGGGGACGGAAATGAATGCATTTTGCAGAGGGAAGTTATTTCATCAGCTAGATTTGCTCAGTATCGCTGTAATTAGTCAATAGTGATGATTATTGAAGCATGTAATGGTATTCTAATTGGAATTGGAGCTATTGTAGTTGAATAAACTTTTCGAATTTCAGATATTGACACCCTCTCCGTCAAAGGACAAAACTATGGCTCGATGTTTTTAGATCATGGCTTTCAAAAAATGTACTGTACTATAATTTTTGTTTTTAAAATTTATCAGACGAATTCCATTGTGTATCTACCATACAAATTTCCTTAAAAAATAGGTGCTCACTTTTACCCTTGAAGAGGCTTAGGTTTCTTCCATATATGAATGAATGTTAAGGATAAAAATAAGGGGTCTTTCTATTTATCATCGAAATCCTTCTGCGCAAAGCGATAGCTCATATTATATTATATTATACGACATATATTTGCTCTTGATATTCCTAACATTGTATAAAGACCTATGTATATAGTAACTACGATCCGCACGAGCTTAGCTCATGGATTAAATAAAATAAATTATTATAATTATTCTTATTCTATTATTATTATTATTCTTATTCTATTATTATTATTATTATATTCAAAAACCACATAAATAAATAAATAAACTAGACTTGAACCTATAGAACTGATTCGAAATTTCTTAACGACGACTGATACAGCTTAAGGGCTTATGCGGGTCTTGACACTTCAAAAAGATCATTTTGTTGAAAAAAATGTGTAGATGATGTGTAGTACATCATGTCAGGAATATTGTTTCAAAATTTCAAGTCGATCGGAGCAAAACTTTAGGAGTGAGATAGATTTAAAGCAGATTGTACCTATTAAACATGTCTCTACCGGCAACCCGATCGCGGCCACCGAGCATTTCAGGTATGCCTACAAACAAGCGGAAACTCAGACCCGAAATTCCAAAATTTGACTCAGACAGGAACGAAAGGATGAATTGGTCCTTGCAGCTGCAGCAAAACCTTCACTTCATGGGCTTCCATGTATTCCATGTATTCCATTTTCTCTGTTTTATTTCTTTTTAAAACTTTAAACGCGTTTATCTCAAAACCACTTTTTTGAAGCTGGTAGTCAAAATTTTTCAGAATCTAATACATATTCCGATCGGATTGAAATTTTGCACACTTCTTTTAGACATGATTGGCTTGTGCTTGAACGAAGGATTTTTTTTACCTTCAATTACAACTCATTTTTATGGCTTAAATTTATGGAAACAGAGCTTCCAACAAAATTGCGGAGTCAATTTCACGCTTCATTACCATAACGAGAAGGGTTCTAAGAATAATGAGCCTTTTTTAAGGGACTTTAAGAAAGCGCTCAATATACAGAAGGCTAGTGAAAAGGAAGGGCGTTCTGCTTCATATGCTAGGCCTAATATCATTTCACTGTATGGTCTAACGAGCTTAAAGAAGCAAGAGTAGAACCCTGAGAAATACTGGAGCCAACGCTCAAATATTGCTCCTAAATACGAGAATAAATTTGGATATGAAGCGAAAATTGTTTCTCAAAAATCTTTTTAAAACAACTCTGCAACAAAATTCATATTACGTTTCGTCATCAAAAGCTGCCAATTTGCAAACGGTCAACTATCATTTCTGCAATGTCATAAATTCCGGAATAACAGCTTCAGCCATTCTGCCCGAATAAAAGTCATTAATTATGAAAATAATCACGAAAATCCTGTAACATGAAACCCGGGTATCCTATCCAAAGTCAGAACCAACCCGGCCGCCTCGAGGGTATCGTATTTCTTGCGATTTAGCATAATTCGCGTTGCCCAGAATCCTTCGAAATCCGCACAATATGCTGCCGAATAAGAAGAAGATAGTGAGAAAAGGAGAGCGTCGGTGCCTTGTTAAATTCGAAATTTGTATAATTAGCGACCTTTATTTAATCCATGGGTACCATTTGGCCTTATAGCAATCAGGAGTAACCCGACTTCTAATTAAAAGCGCCCAGTAATTCTTGTCCGACCGCACCCGGAAAAGTTATTGTATTCGAATTTCGTAACGAAATGTTCAGCGAACGATTTCTGGTAATTTTATTTCCAGGTCCTTGAGGTATTTCCTGCTGGTATTCCATGAAAGATACTACATCCCAGGTACATGTAAATAGTTAATTTCGGAAACTAAACTGGAATAAAAGTTTCCTTTCGTTAGGATCCTCGCAAAACAGACTGGAACAATCCCATCGAAATTCAGTAGTCCCTTTCAGAAAACTTTTTATTGTATTTTGTTTCAATAGTTGCTGCACTCTTGGTATTGCAAAACTTTACGACCGTTCCCATATTGAAATCAAACTTTCCTGTAGAATTCTAAAGAATTGAAAACTATATCTGAATTGCTTGTTGTCGACTATAGACCCGACCAATATCCATCGCAGCATTACGTTCTGAATGGGCATTCAGGTCTCAGGTACGTCCGCCTTCCAGGTACGTAATATATTCAAGAAAAAGCCAACTCTTTTAAGTGTGGGAGCAAAATATTGTAATCAAAAACAATAAACTGCCGTATGTGGTAGAGTAACGATGTGTGCAAGATCTTAATCTTCCAAAGGACTTTCGTACAACAATTGCACATTTCACATTTAACCGCATCTAAACTTTACGTAGCTACACGTAGAAGATATTACAAAAGCGAATTCTCTTCATACGCGGCCAGGACACAATAACAAACCTCGTTTGGAGTCCAATAAATTTACTTGTTTTCATCCCAACGAGTGGCGGTTTGAGGTTCCTGGGGTATCCGGTGGTAGTAATGCGACTTGAATGGGTTAATCTCATATCACGAGAAGGACTTCCATCCAGAGGAACGAAATGGATACCTTCGTGCACTATACGATTATTTATCTGATCATTCGAAGAGGCTGCCTCTAAGACTAAGGACGGTTTCTATGAGGAAAGGTCGTTTCGAATGAGGTCACTTTCATTCCTCAAAATTCACTTATGCGGTGAATGGTTTCCCGTCGATTGAAGACTATTGCACCATACAGGCAAGCTGTTATGGTAATGTGGCTGATACCGCCCAGGATAACGTTCTGGGACTCATATTGCTTCGTAGGTTATCTGGTCCTGGATTTGAAACGGTGGTGCCAAAGATGCCCACTATGGGTTCGAATCACATATCCATTTGCTATTCGGGCGCAGATTATGAATAAGATCGAAAGACTAGTTCGAATTGAATGTGTTCTGGGAATATACCGACTGAACGGCGAAAGGTTTGAATCGATTTTTTGAAATGGGACTCCTTTTTTCTGTATTAGTGTTATGGGATGGGGAATAGTTTGTAGTGGCTTTTAGCTACTGAAATATTATGATCCGGACATTACACACCCTAAACAATTATACGGTTCATAGTGCGATTTCAAATAGATACTTTTATCTTTTCGAGATACAATATTATGTCGATGGCAGAAATTTGAAAACTACGCATGATTCATTGAACTAATGTCTCGAATGATTCGTTTATTCTGCTTCTTTCATTTCTGGAGTAATGTTGGATATCGACATATTAAGCAAAGTGACTATTTATCTAAATGCTCATAAGCTTCAATAGTATTTTCCTATGACGACATCGCTATGATATTTTTCTTGGATAGTCGTAACTTAGTTTTATTTTCAATAAGAAAATTTAGAAATCAAATCAAAGTTATTTGAATGTGGAACGAATCTAACGCTTCGTCTACACTGGCAATGACAATGGCAAATTTAATATTGCCATACACAAATTGCAGTATATTATTGACAGTGTAGACACATTATGATATATGGCAATATTGCTCCTAATATTGCCACGGCAATATCATTGCCATGTATAAACTTATAACGAGCTGGTGGACACACTGAAAAATTTGGACTGGCTTATGACGTTATTTTTTTAATTCACGTGTCTGTATTAAAGTTTCAAATCTTTTGTTATAATATGACTGAGGTTCCATTTATTTCAAACTATAAATTTACGAAACATTTCGATATCTATTCACGTGTCATAATTTGCCCTCGTTTTCCATTGAAATCTTTGTTACATCTCGTCAATTTATCCGAATTATGAAATTTTCGCAAATTCAAATTACATAATTTTCAATGGAAAAAAATCTCGTTAAAAAAGTTAAAAATAAATTGCCTGGCTTCAATCCATATGATATTAATTCCGGTGGGATAATTTCTGTAATTGACATTTTGAAATCGGAGCAGCCATTTTGTCGGCATTTGTAATAATCGTAATTTTCATTTAAGCGTAAATATTTTTCCATTCAATCGAATTTATAATGGACGTTCATCCCTGCGAGCATACTTACCCTCATATTTTTTGCCAGGGTGAAATGGTCTCGTTTAAATCGTAATATTTTCAAATCAATGGAAAATTTATGAATAACGAACGTGAATCGATTTCAGTTTCGGCATGCCACTGTTTGACTTCTTTGTGACTGACTCTTCAATTATGAAGAAAGTCCTTCCTTGAATTGAAAATTGCCCGAATCCACGATGCTAATTTTCGAAGTTATTTTAAATCGGAAAACGGACTGCTTAGAGTTTTCGTGGAATTGCTACAATAGCCTTAAGTGTTTTCAAGATATTCAATACCTGTCAGGAGAATAAGAAATCACAAAAATTGTATGTACTTGTACGTCCAATGAATAATACAATCGAGAATGTTCTCGAAAGTTTATAATCAAAATCTTTGTCAAATGCCAAAAATATTTTTCAGGGCTTTCCTCTCGTTCTGTCGATTTGAAGAAATTTCCGAAGGACAAGGACAAGATTTTTTTTTAATAAAAAAAATCCAATTTTATGGGAGGTTAAATAATAAAGAAAAGATGAACGAGGGTATTTTGTGATTGGAGTCATTTTTCATCTGTAAAGTGGGTATTATTCGTAGTATAAATTATGGACGTCTTGGTTTAAGTCATATTGACTCTACATTTCCCTTTTTTTAGATTAATGGTTTTTTTGTCAACTTATGTATTTATATATTTCTTATTATGTAGAAATAGTATAATTCATATCTTGTTCATCTCTGCTGTAGTAGGCGCCTGGTTTGGTTACGAGACACTTCGATGATTATCCAGAAATTATTCTGGTACATTTTTCACGATAGAAGACTAAAAGTCGGTATATACTCGTATAATAGTACCATAAAAAAATAAGGGATACGAAGATGTTTTTTCTATTCAATAGCTTACACTCTAAAATTGCACGTACGCAGACGGAAAAAATATAGCTAAACGCAGGTGACTGACTATATTTCAACGTATTCCATCGTATGTTTAAACTAAACTATACTCGTATAATTTACACAATTGCCTAGAAAATAATTTAAATGTTTTTCAGTTTTCAACCCCTATAAGGGTTGAAAAGAGGTTGAATATGTTTTAACCAACTCCGCAATATTTCTCAGGTCTCATGACATGTAGAATAGGTTTTTATGCATTATTGGATGCTCAAAAAGCAATCCGGGTTGTTTCGATATTCAACCCCTTAGGTTTGAAAACGGGAACAAAACATTTTTTCGAATTCCACCATAAAATGCTGTATTGGTTTTTTTTTTAATTCTTTTTCTTTGTAATTTTTATACCTCAATTTTGTAAAGGGATTAAGAAGGGGTTTAATTCCCCCATATCTCTAAGGTTTGTTGAACTACAGAATTAATTTTTACTTTTAGTAAAGTTTCTTTTCAATCACCTAAAATAAGTAGGTGAAAAGAGGTTGAAAATATTTTCATGACTTTAAATATTTAAATATTTCTTGTTTAACATAAATTTTTATTTAAAATAAAGCAGAAGTTATAGAGAGTTGGAAGTTGGTTCTTGTAAGAACCTATTCTAATGAAATATTCTGTAAATAAAATTTGTGATATCAGTGGTAATGTAAAGAGCTGGTATATGTTTTTTTTCTGTGACATGTTTCAGACATCTTTCATTTTGGATTCCTTTTTTAAGAGAGTAATGAGCGTAAAATTCTGATGGAAATTGCGGAACAAATTCTACGGAATTCCAGAGTTTAACCACATTTCAAACATTACCCGACAAATAATTAAGTTTCCATAATGTCGGAAAGTTTTCCATGTGAATACCGAAAGTAAACGTAGAAATTTTGTCCAGAACATTTCTATCCCTTTTCTACGATTGAAGCTTTTGGTCAGAAATTCTGTAATTTCTCTTATTACATCACATTACCGAAACCGTAGCATTTTCAACTAAATTGTCATTCACAACATAACGTATGTTTACTTTTGCCATCCCATAGGATTTCAAAGGTGGCATAGAAAATAAGTGTCCTTAGTCGTGTGCTCGTACCACCTTACAGTCTGTATATTCAATATTATTTTATTTTTGTCATACGGTTAAGGACTTTACAGAGAGAACTATGGTATATGGTGGCATACAGGGATGATGAACAAACGAGTGTGGCAATAATACACGCGTGGCTAAAACAAAAGGCCCTATGTTGCTCCTTAAGGGTAAGTTATTACATTCAGGCACAGGCTTCATACATTCTGTTGTTCCAATGTATTTTCCGAATATAATTATTTTCATAGCATTCTGTTGCTTTTGTTGTTGGACTTAGTAGAAAATACTCAGCCTATCGTGCCGCTGGGCTTTTACTTGGCAGAGACATGTATACATTTTTCACTCATTTTCATTTTCGCATCGTTATAAAACTTTTCCTTTTCTACTCCCGCTGCTTATTCTTATGAAAAGCGTTCAGCTTGTTGATGTGCTTCTTTTCACAAGAAACTTCAAAAAAAGAAAAATGGCAGTAGTCATTAAATATTTTGTTTATGAACTTTGATAAATACAAAATATTCTTGGTAAGCCACAATATTCAATTAAAAGTTTTTTATTTTTTCATTATCCATAAATTGAACAATTATGTGCGCAATCAAAGCACTGTTAAAAGCAATTTAAATCAGAAATGATGTTGATATCGAATCCCACTTCTGACACTAATCGCGCGCTTCAAAGTCGACTGCTAAGGACATTTAAATTCAAATTGAAACACGTAATATAAATTACTTCTTTAATGGATGGAACGAATAGAAACTCTCTAGATTTGAAATCATTAGTCAATCTAGAACACGGTATTTTAATGAGAGTGAGAAATCTTTTTTATGCAATTTTGAAATATCTAGCGAAAAAATAATTAAGGAATTGCATCGCTTAGTACTACTTATCTATTAACTAACATGGAAGGATTTAATAGATATTTGATGTAGGAATAAATGTTATTTTGAGATGCAAACGGCTTTAAAAAATAGATTCTAAATGGGTTGCAGTAGCATGAAAGAAACCTGTTCTTCATTTCTTTATTAGCGTTGCTATAAGTTTTGTCTCAATGGGATCGGAGTCAAAAAAATCTAAGAACGTTAGTGCTTCTCAATTATGTTATACTTAGTAATTGTAGTTTTTCTAACATCAGTGCTTCTCAATTATGTTATGGCAATTGTAGTTTTTCTATATCATAATTGGGAAGCACTGTGTTCTTGACTCCAATTCCATTGTGATTCCAAGTTAATTTTATTTGTTTTCTTAGTTTCACTATAGGTATGTCCTGCACTGTTCTTGTTCATCAATGGCGCGACAGCCAAAATGAACTAGTCACTTGGCGCGATCTGAAATTTTTTTTTCAGCGAAGCTTCTCATTTTTGTTTTTTTTTCGGATATACCTTGTTAGTTGTCTTCAACCCCGGAAGAGAATTAAGGGAAGTAGATATGAAACGGATGCTTTAGTTGGTATTCGAATGGTATTGGAATCCACGGCTTCTAAGAAGATAGACCAGCACGCTCACCCTACGTAATCGAGGCTATCTTGGATTGATATTTTTGTTCAAGGATATTAGCAACATCTGTGAGTGTCTTACTCACATATTCTGCTTGAGCTGGACTCATATTCGATTTAGTAGTATCAGCTTTGATTTATAACATTCTCTTATTTATAAAACACGATTTTTCAAGTACCACAACCGAACAGAAGTCGTGACGACTGAACTCAAAATGACAAAATTTCAAAGCTTGTCCCTATTTTATCGGTATCTTCCATATCGACTAAAAATCTACTCCATACACCAAAAATTCCTTAAGCGTAAAGCTAGACCCGTTGGCAGAGCAAGTTCAATAGATAGTTCAGAACTTCTTTCTTTTTTTTGAGAAACCTGAACAGAATTCCATAAAAGATTCTGCAGAAGTAAATTTTCTCATCGTAGATTCCACTCAGCAGTAATGAAAGATGTGTACGTGTCACCATTTTGATAGATGACATCCCACTATACTCCCTCATCTTTGCTGAAATAAAATCGGTATCTATAGAGGGGCATACCAAGTGCCGACTATGTAAACCTTACGCAACAGAAATAATATTTGCAATGCAAAAATATTAAAAAAAAAAAAAAAAAAAAAAATGAAATACTCTCATATGTGGCATATTCCGGTAGATTCTTTTCAGAATACAGAATACATGAAAATATTTGCTTTTTAGGTCCTTCTTTCGTGACACGGAGAATGTCTTAGATTCAATGTAAATTGTTGGATGTAAAACTCGTACAAAAGATGTGAACTTTATGTAACATTCACTTTACTCTCAACACACACTACCCTTAAAGTTTTCAACTTCAACTTGAACAGAATAGTCGAAAACAGAGTAGGATTCTTTTCGGAAAATCGACTTCCTACAAGTCCACGTATGGCATTTTCTTAACGAAATGAAATTTAATAGGCTCCTATAGTGTTGGAGCGTTCCGTATATCGGATTTCCGTTTCAATCTAGTTTAGCATTTATGCCAGTTGCTCATGCCACCGCATATTCAGCTATTGTTTGAATTTCTTACTATGAATGAAGAGCTACTAGCGTCTTGATGGCTTATCATAGCCATTATCTTCATAACAAACATCAATGCCAAAGTTTGTGAGGAATATTCTGTTACGGTTCTGAATACTGTTTGGAATATTTAAAGTTTGTTTCAAGGGATGGGAAAGAAAAGTTTTCACCAGTTAAAATTAATAATGAAACAGGAGACGCAGTTCGGATGTATGGGATTATACGCGGAACAAACTCTAAACTTGAATGTTTTTTATTAATATCAACTAAAGAATATTATGAACAAGTGGAACACTAAATTGGCCTAAAATCCGTCAAGCTTAAACTTAAATTTCAAACTGTCGAATTTTAACGATTCAGCTGAAAAATACTTCCCGGAAAGTTTCAGTACGATATAATTACTGCAAGAAGTTTCTACTACGCTTGATGCAAACATAAGTCCTTTTCTACTTAATTGATTTTGGCTACAAAGATAAGATAATTTAAAGCTCGCAGTTGGTCGTGACTGGAGAAGACATCACTCAGCATGCAAAAAAAAGTATTTAGTATAACCCGGTGAAAAACTGTTACATAAATTTCTCTTAAAAACGCATTGGAGTTGGTCAGGGAATATGGAGATTTGTTGCAGTAGTTCTATGCTTTTATAGAACAATCGTATGCTCTAACCATGTGACTGATCTGCGATATTTGCCAAGGATCACAAAACGTTGAATTTCTTTTCGAGTGGCTCTCATGTCGATGAAACTCGTGGCAATATACATATTGCACGAATCTTAGGGTTTCACGAAATCCAATTCGAAATTTGCAATGTAAATGCGTTATTATGATAGTATACCCTCTCGCTGACTTCGTCACCTGTGGTAAAACTAGTCAAGCTAAGCCAAGGCTTCAACCGAAATTTAATTGAAACCGGAATTCCCTGTTTTTGACGTCAGGAACTATTGTAACTTGACTAATAGACGTAAAGATGGACAATCTCCTCCTCAATTTTTTGTTGGCGCCAACTACAGTTCAAATTGAAAAAATCGTAGTTCAGTATTTTGTATAGGGTATCGCACCATTTGTTGCTACTTGCCGCAATTTCAGACTGTTTTTGTTTAACAGGCTGCATTACATTAGGGGTTACCTGGTAGATGGTAGGTGACAACAAGGTGATCTTGGACATTTTGCTTAAAAGCGTGTAGGTTAATTGTGCAAGAGTTGGCCTATATGCGATTGGCTGATAAAAGATGGTTCCTATTTATGCGTATGGAAGAAATAAGATTTCAGGACATAGACTAGGAGTATAATGTGCAATGAATTCATCCTACCGAGGAGGTAAGCTTCGGAGCACATTTTCTTGGTGATATTTCGGAACATCTTAATTTTATTTTATTCTTAGAAACAAGTAGAAAACAATAAATAAGTCGTAATTTATCGTAGGACAAGATTAAATGGGATCTAGTAAAAAAAAAATCGTGAAAGAGTATAGGACTGAAACAACTGGTCAAGAATTTGTCGGCATTATTTTTCTATTATGGCTGCGAAACAATCTTGCGAAAGTAATTAGCTCCGACTTGTTCATTTGTGATTTGATTAGAGTCTCATTAATTTACTTTGGTCAATATGGTCCTGCCGTTTTCTTTTCTTCTCCTTAGCTCCTTGAAGAAGGAGTTCTGCAGAAAGTAACATTCTTTGTGTGTTTGGATTTTCGCCGATGCCGTTTATTAAATCGAATCTAATACGATTGAAGTATTGTGTGTGTGAAAAGAGGCAAGCGATTCGGATTAATTTCGTCGTACCGTTCCAGGATTAACGTGTACAAATGCTATAGAAAAATATGGTCCGGCTTATAACTATATCCTTTCGATTGGAAATATATCAGAAAGTATATCATCCGTGAAATTGAACGAATAATTTGTTTTCGGTGAGAGGAAGTAGCTTAGGATTCGCTTTCAAGGTAGTCCAAACCACCTGGTATGGCCTGTAATATCCTTCCAACTTTTAACGCCATATATAATTTCTCCCTACTGGACCATATTTTTTGGGGAAGGAACTTTTTGACGGAGTAATACTGTTGAGTTTTTTGCTAATTGAAATGTTATGCGAGCTGTGTTGGCCAAAAAAAAAGATCACATATTTTATTCATTACAATGGCTGAATAAACCTCAAGGATTCTGAAATTTTCAAAGAAATCTGGCAGGGTTCCCATATTACGGTTACTGGAAAAACAAAACCAGAGCCTAAAGATTGCTTGTTTTTTTTGGTAGTTCAGAGCAACATAAAAACCATTTTCCTAATTAATACCTGTCACAGGTTCTGAAGTGCGTCAATCCCTAATTGTCCTTTCTCGTACAGGATTACGTAAGAGCTCCTAAATCCCGGTATCGAAACGTGTGTGTGCTTTGTGTCCTATATCATCCATTTCGGTAGGCCAATTTCAGCCTTTGGTGGTCGTTTTTATCGTGTCTATCATCCGTCCAAATAGAAGAAGAGCCCCCATTTAGAAGGAGCACATTTATCATCATTACGTTTTATACCATGTTTATTGTTTTTAGTTGTTTGTTCAGCATATTCTATTGCGAAAAATAAATCTTTATCTGACCCGGTACACATGTGAGCGACTATAGTCCTTGTACGAGCTGACGAAAAAAAAAAGTGAAGACCTGATAGATACGATGCTGGTTGAACCTTAATGTGAACCAGATTATTCGTCAGGAATATCAATTTATTTTATGTACCGGGAAATTTTTAAGATCCTTCTGGAAGATGAGTAGCCTCGGCGACCTTTCCTGAACGATATAGCTTTCAAATGTTCTTCTCCATCACTCTATCCACGCTGCTGGTAGTAGTTGTTAGTCGATTGATATTAGCTTACTTTTTCGGTCACAAAGACGTTTCTAAACGAATCAATGGAATCATTCAACTACTTTCTTAGGCATACACTGACGTATGTATTTCAATTAGTTATCTGTCCTGAATTTTATGTTTCGGTAAAATTTAAAGAATATAGCATAGTTTATCCGTCAGATGTGTTCCTCTCGAAAGTGCCATCTATATGTCACTAAATTTCGGAGGGCGGAGCGAAAATGTCCATGTGCTTTTACCTGGAAGGAATATATCGGGACGAAATAATGGAAATGTAATCAATCATTCCGAATGTAGTTGAGGATTAATGTGAAGCAAGCGAAATGCCTTTTGGGAGATGGTTGAAATGTCGCAGAGGGCTTATACGGTTTTGTTCGCTGTACAAATGATTCTGATTTAAGGACTGAGTAGATATTTGGCTTTTTTTTATCGGCCTCCTCACGGATGTGTATTTCATATTCATTTGGTTGATGATTAAATAAAGAGAATTGACCATCTGCTTGATTGAATAAATGAGATTTTAGTTTTGTATTAATCGTTGTTCCATGTAACACATTTTATGGTGACTGAGCCTACTTAAACCTCTTAATCTTTTTGTACACTTCAGAAAGCATTCCATAACTCAAGGCGCTTCTAATGTTTGTCCCATGTGTGTACTACCCACGTAATTCCCCAAATTTCCCATCAATCTAACATATATCTTCATATGTAAAATTACGACGTCGGTGCGATGTCTTAGCTAAAGGGTAGTAACATAATTTTTTTTAACTAAATTTTTTTTAACTAAATTTTTTTTATTAATGAACTTTTCATAGTAAGCTATCATAGAAGCAAATTTGATTAAATATTAGTTGTTTTCCGGCGTCAGTGGAGTGAAACCCCAACACAAAATCCCCTACTGTTGATTAATCGCTGTCCTTGAGGACATGGCAATTGAAAAACTTCCGTAGGAGCTGTTTCGTCATCGGATGGAAACTCGTCAGAGTGTGTATCATCCCTACTATCCGAAACACCCTGACAGCTGATGGCATTACTTAGGAATATTCTATATAGACGATGTTGAAACAAATTTCATTATCGAGAATTATACCGGAATAAAATTTTTACCATCCTATTCTTATACTTAAGGTAGGTGACACTGATGATCATCCAATATTTCAACCAATTTGGTGAAATTTTTGGTTGTTCGCTAGGATATATGAAGTTCAACGCAAAGGGCGCGATATCGAATGCTGCCAACAGCAATTTTATTGAGAAAAAATAACATTAAAGCTATACTTCTGCTATCCTGCAACTTAAAGGTTATGAAAATAACGTCATGCCGACTTACAATATGTACAACATTATAATTTATTATTAATAATAGACTCTAGGTTTAGGTTTAGATTAAGTACCAAAATTTAAGATCTACTTTTGTCAAAAATTAATCACATATCATGTAATGTTTTCTCAGCTCTCGCCAAATAATTTCTTCATTGACTAAACAATATATCGATTTTCACGCATGTATGACTCCTTGGCATATCGTTTTATCAGGTTCCGGTCTATAGCTTGCAGTCAATGAACGCTGCTAAAAGTGTCCCTTCGACCATTACATCAATATCCATAAAGTACATAATGTCCATCCATAAATGTCCCATAATGTACGAAACAGTTTGCCTGAAGGATAAACAAAATCACATACGAGGACTTCATATATGCTCGACTGCTGCGTCTAGTACAGTCCATTCATTTTCAACGTACTGGAAATATTCTCAGTAATTTTTTTTCCTATAAATGTTCATGTAACGTTACAACCCAATTTCTGTTTTTTCGGGTAACATAAAGGGCGCAACAAAATCGTATTAAAACGCTGTCTCGTGTTTACCATAAGCTCGGTTCTTTCGTCATTGGAAAATACTTTGCCCGTTGGTATGTATGGTCACGAAATTCCCCTTTGAACGCCCCGAAATCATCTGGAGAACCCCAAAAATATTGATTGATGCCATTGGGAGCTATTGTCATCCTTATTGGCAGTCATATGTGTGGTTTCCATAGAAAAGGGTCGCTAAAAATCCTAGTCCTAATCTGGGTAAAGGTTTGCTAATAAAACCTATTTCTGAACATCAGACATCAGGCGAGATTGTGGGCTATGTCAAGTTTATTAGGATTAAACCAAAAAAAATATTTTTCTTTTTAGGATGAAAACGATGAACAAGATACTTTCAAGGAAAGCTTCAAATCTCAATTTATAATGAATATAATCCTATTCTTCATCCACTTAGAAAAAAGTTAATGTCAGATAGTTAGAATCTGCTGAAACCTTAAGCTTGTTAGTAGACGTTAAGATTACTACCCTTCAAGTATTGAATGGATTACCTTTCAGTACTGACCAACAGAACTGAAACCATCCTACTGCGACATTCTCTACTCTGTAATGCGAGTTGTTTGACTCTAAGATACCGCCCTTACCTAAGTTCTAAACCTTTCCAAATTTCATGATTATCAATCCAAAACTTTTGGTCCCTATCTTCAGATACTACAACATTCAATTGCGGCTATCAGCTATTGCTTTCTAACCCTGTCTTAAAAAAAATCCTGCAACCAAAACAAATTCTATCTTTGAAACATCTTAGACACAGATGGCGCCAAAATTGACTAATGGCCATCTCTACGCCAAGTTACAAAGCTAACTGGACAATATCTTAGTTGTCTTGTTGCTATCTGACTAACACAACTTCCCAATACGACTGCCATATTTCATCCGAAATTCTACATTTTTCGTTCCCAAATTCCCTCAATAAAACACACAAAAGTTCCACGTCCAATATTCGCAAAGACGCCCAATTTATTTTGCCTGTAATATCATCCACTCAACATCGGATGTCATTTGCAGTAACTCAATCTGCAAAATATCGCAATCGTTCTAACAAGATGATCCTACATCAATCTGCAATATGGGAACATTAGCCCTCGTCGTAACCCCCCTGAATGCGGGTTGTCTGGACTTTCCGTTAAAATAAGTTACAATAACTCCCCCCGAATACAAGTTCTTTTTTCCGTGAGATTAATGAAAGGATATTGCCATGAGTGATAGTGCACATAAGGTCTAATGTTGTCTACGATAAATAACATAACAAGCCAAATCCATACACTAGTGTCCTTAGAACTTTGGCCAATTGTTCGTAGGAAGTTTCAGTAGTTCGTTCCCAATTTCTTTATGTTAAACGAAAAAAAACAGGACATTGGTATCCTTCGAAACGAAAACAATAATGAGCAGCTTGTCTATGCAGCAATAACATAGAGCAAATTTCCCTGAAGGATATCGTTCTGAAAATTCGTCAATAATATAAACGATAGAGAAAAAAAGCGTATTGCCATTCCCGTACTCCTTGGACTTAGGTCCGTAGGTCCTTGGTCCGGAAAAAAACTACGAAATGAAATTATTTAGATGAGCTCTAAAGTCCTTTAAGCATGGCCACTCTCCTTTCTTCCAACCTAAGGAATTTGAAAAATTTTAATAAAAACGTTTAGCACAATATGCCGACATAAAACGTTGTCATTGCCCATTATACTCTTCCGGGCGATATCCTTGATTTCGGACAGAAGGGCTTTCTGTTTTGTTTATAGTCAGGGAGATATTAAGAAAAAAGACAAGAATAAAAAACAACACTGGGGAGTCCTTCAAATTTAAAAAAAAGTTTGACTCAGTACCATTGGGAATCGAACAGAGTACGAAACTTCATGGCATAGTGCTGAATTTGACTGACTACATCAGGACTACATTGGACGAAACACAGCATATAAAATCAATACGAAAGTGTCCCTATTAAATGAGTTTCCTTCGATTGTCCTTGTCCCGTCCCGAGCCACCGTTCGTCAGCCTTCTATTCAGCAAGTCCCCTTTAATCAGTGTTTGACAACTAGATGGCAGACCGGTCTGTCCGAATATGATTCTTCCGAAATACGAGTAATTGACAAACAGAGGGCATTAGTAGCCGTGTTCATATTTACATAATAGCACTTTCATCTCATACCAGTGAGAAGAAAAAATCTGGTCCTCTGACGATTTAACGGGCGGTCTATGCCGATATTCCAAAGAGTTGTCATCCTCGTTCTGTGCATTCGTTCAATCATAAAATGCTGTGTATGGACGTTGAATATAACGTTTGATTTTTCGGAAAAAACTTGAGTCGCGCTGGGACGAAACAGGATAGACATGGATAGTATCGAGACGAATGTATTGACATTTTTTCATCCCGCGGGGCTTGAGACGATTCAAGGAACAGAATCAGGGTGAAAATTAAAAATACATTTTCCAAACCCATTCCGATTGAGCTTGCTTCTGGTATTGATTTGGTGAAGTTAAATCGTTGTAATTGCGACCTAACAGATCGAGAAAAAGTTTTAACTGCTAATTGAAAATTTCAATAGCATTTTCGAATGTTGACAACTTTTTTTTTGGTGTTAGTCAATCATAGAATTATGATTGGCTAGAACTCTTAGCACGATTTTTTCAATTATGAACGGAAATTTAAGAATTAACTTCTGTGGGGGTGTTAATTAATTTTGGACAATTAATTTGTGCGCCCTTGAGTACGTGAATAGAGTAGAATGGCAAAGAGTCGAAACAGAGCGGAGGTTTACTTTTTGACATCTAGATGGCGTTGTGCAATCTCACCTAGCCGAAAATGTAGCTGTTTTTATAAGAAGAAAATAAATTGAAAATACAAGGTTTTCCGTTGAATACTGTTAAATTTATTTTGTGTGACGTTTCGGACTCGAATGAGTCCTTTATCAAACAGTGTTCACCGGAAAACCTTGTATTTTCAATTCGAAATGTGCTGTGAAAACATTCATCAAAAATGAAGAAAATAAATATTTAAATGAAGTAAGTGAAAGTAATAATGAAATATTTGGTAAACATTGCTCTAAAGTATTTTGAGCCAAATAGGAAAAATGTCTATTTAACTAAAACATAAGTTTTCAACAAAAAATCCATGGCATATTACCCTCCCTTGACAGCTATTCACAGTCACTTCATAATTATTGAAATATACACTGGAACTTTGTGCTACCCTTTTATGCTACATTGCGACGCGTCGCGAGATCTGAAGTACATTCAATGGTTCGAGTGGAATATAGGTTAGAGACGAACTTACTACGTTCTTATCTATGGATTATACAGCAGATCTTTCTGGATATGTTCATGCTTCTACCTCAGTGCTGCCAGGACGAAAAGGTAAAGACATGCTGGTAATACATGAGTGAAACTCAAACAGACGACATATAAGATGGTGAGCCAGGACTAGGTACTACCTGTAATCCTTCCATTGATAGACTAGCATTAAACCCCGACGAGAAATAATAAAGCAAATAACTTGTCTTCCAACATCCTTTGTAAATATCTTCGCCATATCTTCGCTATCTTCAACATTTTTAATATATACCGGAAAATCTTCAGTCTTCTCGCCTTTGATACCACGAAAAAGGACTGGCGATTATTTTACTTATGGGATTCAGAAAAACCGCTTTAAATTCTCAACGAATTTATTAAGACCCATAAGGCTGTAAGGATATCCTTCGTGTATTTTTCATCTGCTCGGAGCCACCGTATTTTCATCCTATCATGACTGTAATATATTAATCCTTCAGCAAAATACCATAAGCTCTCTTCTCACATGATATTCAAAAATTTCATTTTAGTCCGCCCGTAGTCCTTGTCATGTTTTGTTGCTGCTGTTGTTGTTTTTGTTTTTCAAATCTTTTTATTCGCTTTTTTTTGTTGTTGCTTGTTCTGTAGTTATTATTCTGAGAAATACATCTCGTGCTTTTGACATGCTGCTCCTACATCCTGTAAAGGCAATATATTGCTTTCGCACACACTAACTGGGTTCAAACGAACATACAAAAGGTACCTCAACGATATGACGAAAAGTGTAGTCGAAAATAAGAAGGGAAAAAATCAAATAGGATAAGAACACTTTACAAAGGAGCTAGAGTAGATAGGAGTGCTCATGTAAGATGTGTCCTTATTTTGTTTCGTCCTTTTCTTCCATTTAAAGTATTCCTCCTTGCGGAAGGTGTTTGTAGAACTATGACTCGTCCGTTTCTCTACGCTACAACAGGATAATGCTATCAATTTGACATATTGTCAACGTGGAATACCAATTCCGTTCGAGTATCCTTAAGAGTGTATTTGGGCGCTATTTCCAACTTCCTTGTTTAATAAAATCCTGAACGAATGGTGTCGGGAATATCATGGATGCGAATAGCTTTCCAGATTCGAGCCTCGGGGATATCGTAGGATTCCGGTAAGAAACATGACTTTTATTTTGGTTTGTCAACATCCTTACGAGGTGATATTTATGTTCAATGCTATCGTATTTGAACATGATGCGGCATATTATGGGAACCATTTCATACAATGTGATCTGCTTGAACATGTTAAGGATGTTGTCCGAAATTCATTACAACTAATGCGGATTCGGTCTTGTAAGGAACCGATGTCTAATGAATCCCGGCTAAGAGCTTCGTTCACATAATGCTAATTAAATTAGTTGATTTCCTGCAGTGCTTTATCGAGATATTTGGAAATTCCTCTTTATTGAATACGAAAGGACTTCCAGAATTTGGCTGCGAGCAGAGGATTACATGAATGATGCCAGTCCTGTGCAATAATTGCATCTCAAATACCATATAGCCCTGACATAAGGGTGCTAATCCTTGTACAGATTAGTGACATTCTGCTAATTTCATTTTAATCCTTGCAGTGAATGACGTTCCTGAATTCAAGTCGTTATAAAGGCTCCCTCTCGTTATTATTAATTCGATATGACTTGATGATCCGAATTTAACCCTTAAACAAGATTACTGGCTGCATGTTGCTTGCAAGGCACTTCCTTATCCATTACTTCGGAAATGTCGGCATTGGCATTTTAAGGCTGTGTATGAAGTGCTGCTTGATGAGGAAATGGTTTGAGTACATATTTCAAAATAACGCATCCTATAATCCAGTATTCAAAATCCTGCGTTCTAAAATCTTGTATTCCACAAGCTGTGCGATTAATTTCAACAAGAAAAGATCAGGTCAAAATACACAGCCTTGTCTTACACCATCTCGAATGCGAAATCGTAAAGGATGTAGTCCACCTTTAGTAGGATACTTTTCCTGTTGCTAGAGAGCTACTTAAAGTATTGTTTCGATAGTCGATTCATCCCTAGAGGTTGATTGCCTTTCCATCTGGGGAATTGTCCAAAAAAATATGATTGTTCCGGTTATGTACTAAGAAAAGGATTGGTTTGGGAAATATCCTCTAGTGATAATGTGTTCCATGTTCACATTTGTTGGTCACGCATTATAAAAACACTCCCCCCAAGCACAATTGAAATGAAATCTCGATCTAATTATCGCATATCGAAACACACCCGACGAAAACGAGGTCGTTGAAATTCAAATGTGGAACGAATTTTGCGCCAGAGTGCTTAAGAAAGATATAAAAGGGAGGCGACAAACAGTTTGCACAGTCCCCTAAATAAACATCCTTTCGAGGAGATAATATGAAGGGCCCCGTATCCTCCTTTCGAAAATAAGTACCCTGTACTTTTCTCTAGGATGTGTGCACATACATTACATTTTCTAGGCATGAAAGCAAACAAACGTCTCCTTTTCTTCGCAGCCGCTATAAAACCGTAAAACTGAAGGAATAAAGTAATGTCCATACGGTATACACAACTTCACAAGCGTCGAAGAGCGCCGCATGGCTTCAGGGAACGTCTTCCTATACTCATTCTTAGGTATGTCAGGATTCACACGTAGGGCCGAGGAAAGTCGTCATTTTCTTAATGTATGAAAATGTTATTTTCAGCCCAGGACATGTGGAACACTGAGGCGAAGCAACTAGCGGCAGGCGTAGGTCTAGGACGTAAGATTGTTGAGATCTACGAAGCAAATAGAAATCCACTTTAACTAGTGCTCCAATCAATCAAATATGATCTTAGCTTAGTGTTATGTTGCATTGGGACGGCAATTTCAGGGATTTCGGAATGGAATCTGGACGCTAGGGATCAGCTGGCACTTATGACGGACACTTAAGTTGTCCTTTCCGAAGAGGATTTCCCTCTTATTTCATTTCGATTCATTACTATGGGGATTTTTATGTATTTTTTTTCCAAGGGATCGAGCTATTTTTATTGTATACGATTGTGAGGTTAGAAATGTAGGAGGTGACACCAGCAAGGCCTTGAATTCTGGCAAAGTTTATTCTAGTGGAAATAGACAGAACATTTCCATAAGAATGAATCCTTCAATTGAATTTTTTCATCTAAATTCTTCGAAAATCCATGCATGTTATATATAATTCCAATATCTTTGGTTAGTCTGAACCCGGAAGTGTCCTCGTCCGATGTGAAGTGAAACTGGCACTCGTAAGTACAGGTATTCCGGAATGAAACTTATGAATAAAATTGATTTCAATATCGTGCCTATAGATGTGCTTCAAGTAGAATTGTTGTAGTTGGGGGTGGTCTCCACAATAGTCTGTCCGCATCGTCTTGATTTTACTGCTACCCTCAAAACCTGTTTGGTTAGATTAAATTTAATTGATTCGTTTGATCGAATTAAATAAAACATCGCAATTTAATTGAAAATAGTACTGACATATACTTTTATAATTAAAAGCAAACGATTAAGTCCGTCGAGCCGGATATTTTCTCTTCAAGCAAACAAAACGTGTAAATATCGTGCAAAAATAGCAAGGCAAAGCTCTTCTATAATGCGAAATCTAATATTTAGATGTAGGTGGCTGGAAATGGTTGATTTTTTTAATTTTCCCCGAGGCACATGTTACCATACGCTGAAATTTCTGTGGCGCGACATCCTATTCAAGCTGTATTCTTCGGACAAGGTCACAAAAAACCATCCACCCTAAAAACAGATCAATACCAGCCCCTCAAACAAAAAGCTCCAGTCAGCAAACATTTAAAGCTTTTCCATTTTCTCACGAATCTAACCAAAAAATTGTTTTAGAAAAATTGAAAACGTCTAAAAAAGCGGCAAGAACGGGTACAAAGCTTTTTCTTTCGAATAGAAGAAACACTTTGATTTCGGATGAAAAAAAAAATCGATTCAGAATTGGTCTACTCGACCTACATTTTCCACCCTCTGTATTTTCTCATCGTGGTGAAACCCAACGTGCGGGTGGTAAAGGACACGATGATAAAATGATGGGCGCGTGATAGAAGGACCAGGAAGCCGGGGGCCTTCAAGAACAAACTATAGGGCTGGCGGTTGAACGAGCGTGTTGGTGTAGGATCGGCGGGGGTTGTTGGGCTTATGTGTGCGAAAATCTAGAGCATTCCAAAGACAGTGATTATGAGGCCACATGAAAGGGGTGGTGAAAAGCGCAACGTTGATTAGTTTTCATATTTTTACTATCTGGAGTTTGTTCTTTTATCGAACAAGTGATTGCTTTTTGATGACCAATGACCAAAATGGAAGCATTCGTAGCACGCTTCCTTCCAAATACTTTTGTTTGAGTGGTTAAATCTTACTAACGACTTACTGTCCTTTTAGTGCACAGAATTCTTTTTAGACAAATGTTTTCCCGAGATGTTAGTAGTAGGGAACGATACTTAAAAGAAGACTTCGATTTTAAGGATTGAAGATTTTCTTCGGGTCCAAGGAATACAGTAGGACATCTTTATCGAAGGAAACGTTTTCAAGTCTTATTTTCTAAAGAACTTCCAGGTAGAGCTCAGGGAGCTTAAGTTATTGAAGTTAAATACCCTTTTAGCTCATTTAAAATTCGTTTGCGATTTTGTACATTTATGGGATGCAGTTTCTCTTCATATTAAATTCTTTATAGGTGTACCAAATTAGAGTAGTGAATTGAGAGACAATAACGACGCTAAAACTATAATCGATATTTTCACGAAAATGTAAAACGAAAATGCTGCCGTCAAATTTTATTTCTTAACGACTCCCCCCCCCCTCGTAGGACAAAAAAAAATATTTTTCTGTTTGTTTGCCGTATTCAGTGGCCTTCGAAACACTGGCAATACAGAAAAATATCAATTTTAATTTAACGTTCTCATAAACGCGACCATAACTCATGATTTAAATATGATTTAAATAGTTACACGAAAAAGTATGCTCAAGACGAAAAATTGTGATTTTTTATCACAACAAGGATTTATGCTAGAAAGATGAAACTTCAAATATATATATGATTTATTTAATGATATGGTCGCGCGAATTGGGTCTATCAAGAAAATCTGAGTTGGATTTCTAACCCATTGTCCATATTGTTTTTTTCTGTACTTTTCTCCTAACTTTTCATCGAAAATACTTGCTGTATAATATGAATTATCGACTCTGACTCTGGTTAGACAGACTCTGTTTCAACAAAAACGAACTTAAACACCAAAAAAAATATTCTTTAAATTGTTCTTCAATATCCGCACAAATTTTTCTTTCCCATCGAAAACAGTACTCGAATTTTAGCTTATCGTGAATAATGAGGAAAACTCTGTAAGCCGCGGAAAAGCTTCTCCTGACGAAATTGAATGGATTACATGATGATGATTTTATTTTTTTCCATTTTTGGTGAAAGTTTGAAATAAATAGGCTCCTCAATCAATCTATCCAGTAACTGAAAATCTTCCTCAATTTCATTGTTGCCTTCCCCGTCTTGGTAATCGGAAAATTGATTTTTCTTTATCCTCGCATTGAGGGAGTAGATCTCTGGTATATTGCACGCGATTAGCATTCATAGAACCATACTGTGTTTGGCTTAATCTCCGATGAAGATTTTAACAGCGCAGTGCTAGTCATGAAAAACTCGCGCGTTTCGAAGGGATGCGGGTGGATGTTTCCGAAAAAAAAACAGTAATCCAGCACGAAGAAAATAAATTGATTGCTGCTTTATGTAGAATCAATTTCAATAAGAAGGAAACTCGGCTACGCCCCAAGGCTCATTAAAACTATGCACCAAAGTTACGTTGTTAATGGCGGACGAAGAAGTGATTTCGCGGAAAAACTTGCGGAAATTTGCAGTGAAACCGAAACTCATTGCATTATTAGCTACGGTACAGAAAATAGAAAAGTTTAAATTCAAATTAGAGACTCTTTCGTAAAGTAGCGAATATGTTTCTTGTCTTATCTTTCAAAAAGTGAAAGAAACTTTTAATCCGCCCGTATAATGATAATGAGGATGCTGATTAGCCTGTAGCAACGGAATTTTAATCCATAGTCCTTTGCTAAGTGCCGGCCTGGATAAAAGGATTTCACTTGTTACCAAATGAACTTAATACGCCACAGAATATTATGAACGGAGAAAGGACTTGATGCCTTTGTATATTCTGTTCACCAAAATATCAAAATTTCATAAGCGATTATCTTCTCATACAAAATTTGAATTACATGTATGATGTAAGGGATGTATGATGGAGAAAATACGGTAGGCTAAGTCGACAACAGCAATAGCTACCACGTGCCCACCGACGCTTTCAACCGATAAACTCCTCTAATCCTTTTCAGTGTACGGTCAAGATAAATGCGATGATGAAAATGGGAATATTGCAATTTTATGTTGTTGGGATCCAACGTATTTATTTTTCGCTTCGTTTTTTAGTATTTGAAATCATTACATATTTGCTAATCTTGATTTAAAAAAGAAAAAGAAAATACTGTGGCAAGTGAAACTACTATTCTCAGAACAGCTTATCCAACTAGAATTTTTGTGTGTCAAATTGGCTCCCAGCCCCACGCTGGGCGCCAGTTTGACATGCAACACAAAAAACGGAACTGGGTTGGCTAGTCCAAAACTTTAACTTAAGCAATAATAAAATTTTCTTTCAGACTAAATGTTATCTTATCACGAATATTTTCATTTTTTTCAAACAGTTTCCACTGCGCATATTTTAGTAATTATTTTGTTCGAAAACTTTACAATCCGTAATTCGTTTGTCAAATTTGCATGCAAGCTAAGTAGTTAATTCATTTCTGGAATTAATTTCGTGAAAAAGACTGCACTCTCCGTCCGATCTAGATAGATACAGATAGCTATAAAAACGAAAAGATGCAAAGAATTTACCTAAATCGTAAGAAAAGATATAAATTAATTTCTTTTGGTGTTCGCAGAGAAGAATGAACAGTTTAACGGACTATCTTAGAAGTGGTTCGTAAGTACTAATAAGCACTATTTTAAATTCCAGTGAAAAGTAAATTAGAGTGCAATTAAGTAGCGATTACGAGCGAACTGAGTGCATTTTCCCTGGGGGGAATAAAACGTAAAATAATTTAATTGTTGATGCAATTGTAATTGGTTGGAGTAGTCGCATGTAATTAAGGTCAGGATCCAGTTGTGTGACGTATTTTAGATTATGCAAATTGTGTTCTTCCTATGCAAATTATCTCTATAACAATTAAATATAATAATGTACTAAATTTCGGAAGAGTTGTTCTTGTCGATTTTCAGCATCAGTAAAAACTAAGCAGGAATTTGTTTAGAATATAATCGAAACAGAAAATCTAAACCTCAAGTAAAAACCCATCAAAATTCCGGCAAAAACGAAACAAATCTGTTTGCTTTTTTGCCTAAATTTCTTTAGTTTTTACATTGCAATCATAGTTTTGTTGTGCAAAAAGAGCTATCGTATTTTTGATCCCAAAAACCAGCATAACTACCTTATTCTACATCATTCCGATTTTCAATTTAAAACTATTGCGTTTTTACTCAGAACCAAACAAAATAATTTTTTGACTGTTTCACCGTAGAAAAATAAATTGAGAGCAAAAACGAAGTAGAAGAAAAGTTTGAAGTAAAAATAGAATGCATTATTCTTCAAAGCAAGAACGAGACAATCATTTGGTGTTATTCCTACTAATAACGAAATATGTATATTATGTAATTGAGAGCAAAATTGAAATAAAATAAACCCACCGTTGGAACGCAATAGCTTCTGTTTCGTTTTTGCCACAAAATTTTTTTCTGTGCCGTATTTGACGTGAGTTATATTTGTTTCGTTCTTACTATTGAAAAAAAAAACTTTTTGTTTTATTCTTACATTGATTTGATTTGATTTTATTTGTTTTCCGAGTTATGAACATGTGTTTAGCTTATAATCTAGTTTAAATTCAACGGTGATCAGACTACTTTATGGTCTTTATAACTTTAACATTAATATTTCGCGTATAGCTTTAGTTCTTTTATTCTCATTTTATGAAGTTACGACACAAGGAAGACGGAGTGAAAAACCTTATTATTCTTACATTGAATTTAATTGTAACTGAATTATATTGTTTTAATTAGGAAAATTAGAAAACTCGAACGTATTAATTAAACGAGAAAAAGTTTATTCAAAATTTTAGGAACTTTTAACAATTTAACTTGCATAATTTTTCAAGTTTGATAATAAACTTATTTTCTCTTTCGTTACAGGTATGACCAGTTCCTTTTATTAAATTATTGTATTGTAATTGGTGAGTTATTTTATATACCTATTTTTTTGCTAATACTTTTTTTCTGCGTCTTTTCTTCGTGATATGTTCGTTCATTGCAATATGCAAGATACTTGATCGTCAAATAGACCTAAAAAATGATTGTTATTATTAATAAAATTATAAGATATTCCCATTCGTAAGAGTTACAGTATTTTTCAGTGTCAGAACTTTTCGACTAATTGAATTCGAACTCTAGTACTGCTCATAGCAAATCCTAGCCGTAAAAGTATGGCAGGAGAAAAACTTTTTCTGTCGAAGTCAGCTGAAACGTTATTGTATTTGTTCCGTAAATTTGCAGTTTTTTCCGAGTCGTCAGAAGACGTTTCAAAGAACTACCAATTCGTAGTAGAAAAAGGATAGTGTAGTCCATTGGTCATCCTTTTTAAGACATTTTTTAAGCAAATAATGACATAATTAAAAAATCAAATAGGACCATCGTCCATCGCTGCCATCATCATAAAATTGTGTAGATTGCCGAGTACCTACTGTTCAGTTTCAAATGCAAATTGAAAGGAAACACCGATTTACATTTTAGGTAGATTTATTTGCGTTAGGGAATTAGGTACATATATCCATGCTGGTGGCTATCACACTGGATAGTTCGCCTTTCATCCCCTATTGTTGTTCTTATATTTTCGAACACACATCATCCCTGTTGTTCTTTCGTTCAGTGTTACCATCTGACGGCTGTTTTCACTAACGACTGGAACCAAATGCCCCGTCCTGCAAGTATTAAATTGCTGATGCTTCTAAAAGTAAGGTACACTTCTAGCTGCATACTTAGCCGAGTGGCTCTGTCTAACACACCCTCGTCTCATATCTCAACGGATAGGGTTATAGCTAGGAGCCGCTGTGGAGTAGATGCATCTGGATTTTAGAAAAGGATTAATTTTTTTTTTGGTCCATTGTTCTACAGTAAAAGATAACGACACTATATAAAAGTGCTCATGTGTGGTTGTGTCTATGCTTAGACAACTAAATGCACTGTGTTACATCAACACTCTATTGTTTGGGAGCAATTTTCCATTAACTTCTTTCAACAGGACGACAAGGGAAGATTCGAGGATGGAACCAGGACTACTGGTAGGGTATGGCATGATAGCGATGATTAAAGATCTTGCCGATGGCATTAAAGTAGCTTCTTATTGTTCAATAGTCAAGCTGGGATTTTGTTTCATTTCGATGTCCTTGCTATGTTTTGTAGATGGCGTTACACGCTTTTAGTGGTTCGATATAATGCTTTTTTCATTAGTCGTCCGAAATGATGACTGCAGGAAATTGAAGTTGTAATTAGGAGTCTTAGGGTTTTTACTTGTTGAGGTGAACGTGGACAAAGTTAATCTCGGAAAAATATTACCTTTGATACTATGAGTGTACATTAGAGGGGAGTACTGATAACTTCAGGAAGACGTAACAAACATTTTTAAATACACATTTGATAACACAAACTCTGACTGTATCTAATATCGACGGTTTCTATGACCAGCAAATATTACCATCCAAATGATGATAAAGAAAATTTTACAAAAATTAATAGTCGCCAGTTTGAGCTAATTCGCAGCAAATAATTCAATTCTCTATTTCGGCGTCCCACAAGGCTGAATCTTATGACCCGCTTTATTCTTAATTTATTTTAAGATAACCTCTCGCTAATTTTCAAGTCTTTCCAGTGGTTTCTGCAAAAGTATAACAGAACACATCGAAAACTATAGGACAACAAAATGCTGAAATGAATAATTTCAGATATGATAAACGCACTCACTTGAGAGCGACTATCAGATAGTAGCAAAGAGCTCCTGGGTCTCGAGAAGGATAACTCTCTATCGTTATTTGTTCTGACTATCCTTGATATTTGTCGTTGAACCTTAGCGAAAAATGCTTCAAATGTAACACTTCTTCACAAATTCCCTTGTGCCTTTCAACACCTTTACTTCCCATAAATTCTATCTGCGTGATAAAATACCTCTACGTACCTTCCCTGAGTATCCTTTAAATAATTCAAATGTCATAAAGTATGTAAATCCTCCCCGTATGTCTTGAACGTCATAAATATCACCGAAAACGTTTCGAAAACAATTCGCCAAGTTAATGTTTTCGAGTCGTTGAATTAGAAAACTTTCGGGGAAGTGTGTAAAAGTGTGTGTGAAACTCATACAGTGAAGAATGCCTATATCCCTTTTGTCTACCAAGTGCACCTTCGATTACGACTTGTGACAATTTAACCGTCTTCGTCACTAATTTCGGCATTTTATTATCCCCGAAAGGATATAGAATTGTGGGTGCAATAACACGCACAGGGAGGCTGTTTGTTCCTTACATATGGCAAAATTGTTTTTAATTGGAGCGTGAATCGCAACAAACTCCATAAACTGTGTCGTAAGGGTTGTGTCTCATTAACGCTTCATCTTGTTGATGGGGCGTCACTTATACATTGGACTTTTCTATAGACACGATATTTTACTTACCTAAAAGTCATAAGACAGAAAATAAGGACGAAATTTTACAGGTTGGTTGTGTAGGTTTGTTTTGCGGGGGTGGAAATTTCCTACTCCTGTTTTGATGCCGTCTACAGAACGCCGTATAAATCGCTTAATTTTATCCTGAAATGAAAGTGGATGGTAATTTTATGCCATAATTTACATATGGCACTCAAGTCACAGACACACGCAAACCATCAGATAAAACGGCAAAAAAAAGGAGGAACGAAAAGTTTTCCGAAACAATTTTACCATTTCGAATGGCTCGTGTTTCCACTAATGGTTGCTAGGGAGTCTGCAGAAATATCATTTTAGAGATAGAAAGAAAGTCCTTAATTTAAGGATCCTTTTTGCTGAGTTTTGGCCTTTTTATTCGGAAAAGATATCGGGAGACATATGAACGTAGACTTTTCGCAACTATAGAAGCTATCTGATATCACGAGAGGGTGTATTTTTCTCTCTAGCAATAAGTGTAATTACTCGAATTGTGCAGGTAAAGATAGAGAAGGTCACTATTGTTAATATTCCACGCCTTTCTCGCCTTCAACTTATGACTTCGTGCAGAAAAGTCTCTGCGAACCAAGATATCTAAATCACCTTGAATCTTCACTTCATATAATAGTTAGATAAATTAAGAAAAATGATGCACCCTTCCAATGAAAATGTACATTATTATGATGAACAAATTTTACTCATTTGATCCGATGAAAGAATTTCTTAATATTATGAAAGCTTTCTTCACCCCAGTATCACACAAACAATTTATTTCCTGATTAGTATCTACGTCATTCAATAGAATGTAGCAGCAAACACAATTTTATTTTAAATTTTGAAAGTAGTATTCTGTTGTAGTAGCTTTAGAATTGATTGTGTTAATGAGAACTTAAAAAATATTCATTCAAGTGTCAACCTTTAAAAAAGATAATTGAATTTAAACAAAAAATGTAAGAGTTTAATAAAACAATATTTTAAATTAAACAACCTATCTAGTTCAAAAAGAACGTCCACCGCCACTTTCCCCGTTCCCCCGCTCTAAATCCACTTCTACACTCTTTAATCCCGTTTCTTAAATACATTTTTAAGTGTTTAAAAGTGTTTAAAAGTGCAAGAAATAAGTAAAAGTGAACAAGTGCAAGAAATTACGCAAAAAGTACAAGCGACAGACAGCTACGCAAAATCCTATAAGAATGACTTACTCGGTGTTGTTGTGTTTTGTACAGTGATTAAATTAAACTAATTTTACTAATTAAACTAAAAAGTGGTCATAATCTGAGACATAGTCGTACAGCAAATGTTGTGTTAAAACGCTAATGTTAACTGTAAGACTGTGTCTTGGCTTCATGATAAGAACAACGTTGGAGGATTCGCCACTATGTACTGACAGTACAGACATATGCTAAAAATTTCAGTACTGATTAAATAAACTGAAAAAAAAGAATCAATTTGTTACAGAAGAAATATACGGCTGTATTTTCCAATTATACAAAAAAAATAATTGGTTAATAAATGTTTTTTTTCGGTGTTCTTCTGTAGTTCAATTACAAGCGCCATGGTAACATAAAATCTGTTGAAAAATTCAGTTAACAGCCGACAGGATTTTAAACCGAGTCCTCATTTCCCGGAAAATATACAAACCAATCGGAAAATTTGATGTAAAGCATACCTAGTTGTGTAGAAATTACCTGCTCTATCACGTAATAAAAACCTGTAAGCTTGAAAAAATTTCACATGATTTCGATTTGAATGAAAATTTTTTGTATGATAAAAATTGTGTGGTAAGTCACATGGAAATAATTGGTGAAAGGACCAGTTTTAAATTACAAGTTTTCATGTACAGGTGCGAACCCTTAAGCCGTATTAAAACAGTTTTGACATATTTTCAACGAGACTTTAAAAAATGTAATATTACCGTATATCGTTACTTATAGAAGTGTGCATTATTTTCTTGAAAAAATTGTTGGGAACCCGCAAAAAAAATCTGTTTTAAGGTTCATTGATTGATTCAGAGTTTATTAAGTATTTTATTAACTAGTTTTTCAGATAATTGACCAGACTGCCTTCAAATGTGTAAAAAGAACTTCAAAGAAAACCTAAGATTTAGCAAAATTTAAGTTTAATAATAGACCACGAATTGAGTACAATTAGTTTGACATATACATATGTAGGTACATAGGTTCTATCTTATCGGATTATGGAAGACCTTCGCATTTTCTAATCAACATCCACCACTAAATTACTCTGCTTCGCTCAACCTACTAGTTCTTAAAGTCTGTATTATTTTTTTTTTTTTTTAAAAAACTTAACTTTCAGGAAAAGTTTTAAACTGCTGGCATTAGTCGCTCACCAGTTTTAATAGTCAGACTGTCCTTTATTTCAGGTCTTCACCGGAATAAATCTCTCTGAATTTTTTTTTTTTCAAAGTTTGAAGTTGGTTTCAAGAATTTTAGGAGAAAAAGTTTAGTATCTGCGTTAGTATACCTCATGGTTCGAAACAAAAAATAACGCTATTCATAAAATAGAAAATAATAATAAAATAATTAGTGAACAAAAAATTTAATGTTTAAAAAATGCAAAACACTGATATCAACTTGCACACGTCGTTAAGTCTATTAGAGAATGGATGGACCCAGTACATAATTAAACTCATTCTCTTACTTTTCACTAATATTTCATCAAGGTTTATCTATCAAATAGAAGAAAATGCAATTTTCCAGCTGTCGGCGTAATTCAAATAAACCTAAAAATGATGTAGCTTAAATGGATAAAATTCTTGGAATTCACAAACAAGTTGGTCTATTGCGAAAATTCCGGACCAACCTTTCTCGAAAGTTACATTTGTTTCGAAATTGAAATTGATGGGATTTCAGTTATAGTTTTCCATGAATTTCGCAAGGATTTTGCAAACCTCACTGTGATTGATTCATTTCAGTACACAAGTTTATTGTAAGTCTGCTTGAATGCATTGCTGTATTTTCACAATAATTTTTCGTGAGATTTTGTAACCTCTTTTAAGGTCTTTTATAACTGAAAATCGTTCAGAAAAGGGTAGAACTTTATTATCTCGCTCAAGACATAAGTTCGGAAAAAAGACTTAATTTGGAATATTAATTAGCACGTGGTATTTCAAATTCTGTTGAATTTTCAAAGAAAAACATAACAGAACCGCTTTTCGCTTCCAATCCGTGAACATACAAAACTCTGGCGTAACATTTTGTATACTGAGTACTCACCCTGTATTTAAAATTTAATGCTAAATAGAAAAACTTTTTCGATATCCATGCAGTATTTTTTAAAATAATAAAATAAAATTAAATATTTTTTTAATTTTTATTTGTTATTATACACACCCTTTTCTAATCGTTGTCTCAAAACAAATTGAATTTCTCATGTAAACTACAATCTTCTATTGTAATATCAGCCATACTGATATGAAAAAATTGTATGGAAAGAAACTTGAACAATCTTAATCATGAAACTTTTACTTCCCACAGTACTGATATCTCTGACATTTGGTATCACTCTTTTTAGAACTTCTTCAGTTCCGAGGTACAGAATTCCTTCAGAACTGGCTTGTAAGCACTGATGCAATTCCGATACAGTACTGATAATAACAAAAATTATTGAGCAAAAGACGATAAATAAATAAAAATTCTAGACGTACTGATTTTACCCTGCCCGAAATTATTTATAAGTGGCTATTGGGTAGTCTTATACCAATAATTTTTTTGGACCTCCCCAATTTGAGTTTTTTATTTCACGCCATCCTCCCCAAGCTATTGAAGACGACCTCTTCTGAAAAACTCTCCCAACTTTTTATTTCAATATATTCTCTTCTATTAAGTGAGAAATAGCCAAATTGAATAGAATCTTCTGCAGAACTTTATTTGCTTAAATGAAAATTTTGACATCTTTTCATATTTGCATCTCGTTTTCACTCTAGAAGTTCGAAACTTTTTAAAAAGCTAAAAAAAACGTGTTCTCCTTCAACTTAATTCGAAACATTTATGTTAGTATTATTATCTTGCACACACATATTTTTAGTTACTCGTGTCCTCTAAGCCTCTTAAAACTCAAAGTAAGAAAAAAAAATTGTCCTTGCTATACGAAAACTTTTCGGGAACATTTTCAATAGCAAAGTGCTGTATTTATCCAGCCGAAATTTCGCCCCAAACTCTTCAATCGCCGACTACAATAGCACAGGATTCAATTTTTTTTTTACTCCCGATTTTTCCTCAAATAATCCGGGAAAATACAAGGTTTACGCTTCGAAGACTGAAATCCGTACACACAACAGAATATTACCAAAACACATTTTGATTTCACGAAAATCAACCCCGTCCTTTGGTCGAAAGAAATATTCCTTTTTGGAGAAATGATCAAGGGCAAAAGGACCCTGACAGAATGCTAAACTTTATCGTCTATCTACCCCGGAATTTAATGGAATAAATTCAATCTGAAATCCTTTCATCAAAGAAAATATTCGGTTGAACGAAAAAAAAAATATTTATTGATTTAATGCGATGGATGGTTTTGCGATTCATCTAAAGCTCTCGCAAGGAGTATGTTACAACAAGTTGGACATTTAACTACATCATGACCTGTTGTCCTTTACAAGGATCATTACTCATCTTGCGAAGCTATAATGAGGCTTTTTATGGAAAAACCAAGAAGGAGGCTTAAGTTCGTCCACATCGCCAGGCAATCGTGTCCAGAACGTTCATAAGCAAGTAAGAGTCCTTGCCGAATAGTCCGTCGAAAAAAACCACTCAAAATCTTTGCCCAGAAAAAAATATGTCTTTTAGCCGACGTCCTTTAACTTGATAACAAATTCAATGAGCGTACGATGATTACATGGCTCCATAAAAAAAAATTCTTTATGCTATTCAACAGCCTGTTATCTATTACTGAAAGTGGTTCTTAAACAACCTTCGGCCCACTCCCAATCCCATGCTATTCCCGGCTCCATCTATTAAAATGGACTTGATATTTGCTATTACGCTGCCAGTGGTTCTGATAGTTGCTTAAGGCCATACCCGACAACCGGATGAATACTGAGTCCCATATTTCGGACGATTTGAAATTAATTAAAATAATTCATGGAGTGAGTTGTTTCGAGATTCAAATCTACCCCGGGGGCTTGCAATTGTCGACTTTAGAGTTGATAGTGGAATTACAGGCTGTCGGAGGGATATAAGCCTTATCGAAGCAGACAAGTTAGGTAGGATCGATAAATCCTTTCGAGGGATACTAAGTACCTACTAGGAACGAAGAGATAATGGACAATAGCATTAATAATTGCCAGGATATTTCAAACAAACAGTCGGTTATCCGCAAACCGACCAATCAAATTTCGTAATTTTGGTATGTAATCATCAAATAAAAATTCAATCTGTTGGAAAGTGGATTAAATTTTAGTCTGGCTATTCAATGGAAAACTGAAGAGAACAGGATTTACTTTAATAATTCAAAGTACCGACAAGCAGGTTGGCTTTATCTTGAAGTAGCTCAAGGAATTGGTACCCGAATGTGCTATTTTATATTAATAATCTATGCAGTTCGACTTACATTTATCAGTATCATACTTAAGGTACATGTATAGGCTTCTTCTTATATCGTCCCTAATTTGATATCAGACATAGCTTCCTTAGAAGACTGACAGATATCCTTATACTTTCGAGAGCCATTGTATGTATGAATATTACTGTGAACTAGCCTAAATGTATGCAAAGTGAAAATGAGTAGGTTCAAAGTGGCCCAGCCTTACTATTACTTGATGTTAGGGTTGCATCTCCTAAATTTCTATTCTTTCTTTGCATCTCATATCTTTCTATTCTTTATTTGAAGTATTTGTCTATCATTCAGAGTTCTCATCTTGCCTGCTTACATATTTTGCATTGCCATTCTAGAACTTGAATTAAAATAATTCGGCCATACGTTTAATGAGAGCTGCTTATCGAAAATCTTCAAAACATGACAAATTCCATTCTAATGTACAACTCTTAAAGAACTGATTAAATGTTAGTTGTTTTCCGGTGTCCCCAACACGAAATCCCCGACTGTTGATTTATCGCTGTCCTTGAAGACATGACAATTGGAAAACCTTCACTGGTTAGTCCAGTTTTATAAGATTGTGTTGGACTAGGAGCTTAAAAACTGTTTTCTAAATGTGCTAATATTATTTTACAACTATTTTCTGTATTTTTATTTTGTGTTTTTCTTACTTTTACTTCCTTATTTTTAAGTATAATTAAATTTTTTTTTAATGTAATTCTTTAATACTTTGTTTATTTAAGGATTTAATACTCGATAATAACTAAATACCTAATAAATGGGATTTAAAAAAAATGAAAGCGGTTTTCATTTCTTGTATCTAATTCCTTTCATCATTCTTTTTTTTCCTGGTAAAAATTCGATACGGTAATGCTAAGTAAGAAAAAAAAGACGAAGTCCAGATTTTTTGGTTAGGTTAGGTTAGATAGGCCGCTATATGGCTCCGTTGTGATGTCGCTGAACCTATTTTTTCAGTAACGAACTAAATTGATTGATTTTCAACATTTACACCATCTTTTTGGGGTTTTATTTGTGGACATTGTCAGACAATTAGTAAATTTCGTGAATATTTTCCAAAAAGTCCTTAGACTAGTTCTGAGTAGTCTCAAAGGTGTCACAAAGTAAAAAGTGTATTTCAGAGTTTCGCTACTAATCCGTCTGCATCTTTCAGTCAACATCATAAGAAACATATCAACACTCAACGCACCTAATGATGTTCATAAAGTTGTTCCTTTTGTTCTATTTATCACCATACTTTTATTTATGTACGTTTGGTTGTATAAATTTATTTCTTTAAAGTGATTCTTTCTATGGCTTATCCTAGCCAGGAATCTCATGCTCTGTTTCCCTTTTCCATCTGACGACGTTTGCGGCCACAACATGGGGTTGCTTTGATAGCATCACTTAAGACATATTATGAGGTGAACATCCCTTATTTCTCTACGAGTCGACTATTGGCAAAACAGTGTTCTCCCTTCAGTCCTGTCAAGTTGAAATAAGGATAAGACGGCTTCACTGTTGCCAACGAAAAAAAATAAATATCAAACAGAATTTTCGCTATGCACTTAGTATTTGGTTTATTCTGTACAGCTTGTGTTTTCCTGGGGAATTACGATACGGAACTCTGGTTTAATAAGTTCTCTTTGTACAAAAGCTTCAGGATATCGCACTTTAAAAAAAAGCCATACTCAGATAGATCGAAATTTCGAGATATTAACATTTCATTAATCCCTTGGTCGTCAGAAAAGTTTATCCTTTATCCGTGATACGATTCGATCCCATCAGCAGTTTCATTTAAGCACTTGATATTTGGAATACGTAACGTGGTAATTGCTTATTTATGGGATATGAAATATTAAAGACCTCCCGAATATCCGGCGATATCCTTCAGCCTTCTGTACCGCATCGTACCATCTGTGTTTTCTGGCTGACGAAAACTAATTACTAGCCCGTGATACCGGCAACGGTTGCCATTGACAGTTTGCTATCGCAACAGCTTTATATCTGTTTTTCCGACCAAATTTCAAGTCTATGGTTCCAACGATTACGGAGTAATTCGTAAGGGTTTCGTCTTACTCCCACACGGTGACCTAGTTTAAAGCAAAATATAAAATATGTATAAAAGCAACACGTTAGGGTTATTTTTGCGAGGGTTGCTTTATTTGCGGTAGCTGATTGCGGAGGAAAAAAATTCTTTCATAGAAAAAAAATCCATATATTTTCCCTATTGGGTGTGGTCTATTTTTATTTCATCCGTACGATAAATGGAGGAAATATTTTTGGATGTTCATTCGGATGTTATTTTTCGGCGGTTTCCTCTAACCCTCTTTTGTAGCTCTTCAAAAATTCTTCCTGAATTTCATCGTACTCTCAAAATTTCGTCCGGCCCCCTAAACTCCGTCCTGCTTATCAATGCCTAACAATACTCTGAATAAAAGAGCAGTACGGAATACACTAGCATCAGTTGACAGTTGGAATGATAATGAATTGTCACACATACACACTGCGTTTGCGCTGCAACAGATGGCAGTCCTATCACCTAGGTGAGTGTAAATGGTACGTAGGGCAGGTGTCACACAAACCAAGAGCCTCTTGAGGACGAGACAAAAAGCAGACACTGGATTGGAATCTACCAGGAAAATGAAATTCAAATATGCTTTCCGCAATCGTCTACATTCGCACCGTGCTCTTCTTTCATTTTTCGCAAGTAATTTTTTTACCATTTGCATAAAATTCTACGTATTGAGACCAACAACCTGACTACGTCTTCACTAAAAAATGCTGAACACCGGCCGCATCTCAACTCTGCAACACTTTCATAGAACATTTAACGATAAAAACCTTTAACGATAAAAACTTTTTTTTTTTCTTGCCGTGAATTTGTGAAGACGATTTCACCTTTTAATGGCTCCCTTTTACAGACAATGTTGCACTGATATCACTCCCAGTTGACATCACAACAAAACTTTCAGCTATAAGATTCTTGAATTTATTTTAATTTTTCTTCGGAGGTGGTGAATTTTAAGGGTGACCACTTCCTTACAAGACCAGAGCAGAACGTAAAAAGTATTTTGTAAATTAGGAAATAAAATCGAAACGGAATATGGAAAAGGTGTGAAAAGGGTCCGAATGGGAAAATTATAAATGAAAGGGAAAAGTTTTGGTTGGGCCGCAAATGATGGGAGTAGACACGCGAGAGTGAACGACTTTTGAAAACGGAATATAATAAAAGAAATCCAATTTTATGAGCCATTACCCACATTAATGGGACTAAGGACCGTCCTTAGTCCTTCTCTCTGATTCGCAGGACATCTATGGATTCGAAATGTTGACAGAATTTCCAATGAAAGGATTTTGGGGTGTATGTTGTTTTTGCAAACTTAAAGTAGATCCCTTCGGTTATATCGAAATACAAAAATGTCCTTAAATTGTACCCACTTTACTATAATGTGACAGTTTTTTATGGCAGTATGTTTTCGGGGTTAAATCCATTATAAACGAAATAACTTGATGATTCATATTGGTTCGCAATATGGTTCAAAGTGGACTGTTGTGCGTAAAAACTATATTTAAAATTCACAAATGTTCACTTCAGATGGGAAAAAATCGAACTCTAAATACAACGCGAATAGATGCTTAACATGCAAGCCACCGTAGTGATTAACCTATGGTTCACATATGTGATGCACTAGCAAGTAACAAAATTGAACACTAATTGATTTTACGTAAGCTCTTCGCAGAAACAATTTTAAATTACAAATTAAAGTAATCACAGCCGCAGGAGTACACTGGATCTCTGAAATTGTATTTCTAATATATTATCAAATTAGAAAAACATATCTGTAAATTTAGGAAGAATAAAATGTATTATTATTAAATGGAGCTCTTAGTGATTTACTTAAAAATCGTAAGTGAATTAATTCAATTGTAAACATATATTTAACGTAGATGAATCCTTAATGATTCTTTTGCGATGCTTTTTTGGTTTGCGGGACTGTTTATTTATAAGGCGAGACCAATCGAAATTTGTTGGAAAAATTTTTAAACACGTTTACCAAAATCGGACCGATTAACTAATTTCCAGAATTTCCTTGGCTTTCTTTTAATCGATTCAATCTTATTGGAGACGTTAAGGGAAAATGCAATTTTGGAATGAGTAACAAGCAAATCCCTCAATTCAAATTTAATTTGAAAATTTTTGAAAGTGAATAAAATAGAAAAAAATTTGATGAAAAATCACCGACTTTAGCTTCGTAATTACGCGAATGTTTGGTATGCTCGTTAAGACAAAGTTCTTAACATATAGCTCATGAATGACAATTCTTAAAATTGTCCTTTATATGAAAATTTCGCAAAAATTCAGACATTCCATGGGAATAAATGGCTCTTTCTAAGTATACTTAACCCAAAGGCTGAAGTCATATAATACCTGCCTTATTTTGTTCCACAAAGCTAAAAAAACAAATTTAGTACATCACTGCCTCTTATTTCCCAGCACATTGAGTAAAATGAAAATTTTCATGTCTCCATAAATGTTACTTACTACGGTCGTACCTTTTGCCGGAAAGAAAACCACCCAAGAAACGGCAAAAAGGCATTTTAATGAAATTACATTATCTAAATATGCGTAGGCATCGCCTTACATAAAGTACCACCAACCCAACAAAGTACAAAGTTCTTTTTAGCTAAAATTAAATGGTCTCTCGAATTTTCTAAGATAGGAAATAATCGTCCGAGAGAACATGTACTCGGAGAAATTTTTATGAATAAAATCAAACTTTATGCAAAAGTTAATGAACACTCAAAAAGTTTATAACATAATGAAAATAGCAAAAGGAACAATAACTTCATATTGTTCTAGGAACGAGTTTCTGTATGTTCGTTTGCAATTTTCAACTTTGCTACCGGAAAAACACTTCAATTTTCAATTAAATCTCGCTTTTCGCTCTGTCTTAACTCGTTTTCCGTTGAAATTAAAAAGTTTTTTTTTCCGAATTTATTTCAACCGGAACATGAAATTCTCGTTTAGTTTTCTGTACTTTGTACGGATTAGTGCGACTACTTTTTGATGCATTAGGAAAATGGCATTGTCCAGAGCATAAAGTTCGTCTCTAATTCTACAGCATAATTCGTCGCTAAGTTCAGTGCAATTCACTTAATTTCGATTTTACAGAAAGAGAGTCCTTCATCCTTTTGAAGTTCCCTAATTCGTTTGGGTAATCGAATCGTATGTTTCTTTAAAATTATCTTAAGGATTTGTCGAAGTGGTTTCCTTTTTTATATCTAGAAGTTGTTCATTTGTGTAATTCCTCTTTTCAAGAAGATTATAAGCTTCCTGGATTATGTGATATGTTCCCTATGTAAGCCATTTTTTCCGTATTTCCTGTAACGCTTGAATTTCGGTAGACCTGCTTCTGTAGGCTTAAGATAACTGAATCAGGATTAATAGTAGTGAATTCAATGAGAGGACCTTTAAACTGTTGGTCTTGGTACAGGAGTTGTGTTCTGGTTATTGGTATACATATAACAGAATCGAGCCTGGATCGTCTTGGTCTTATTCTAAAGAGTCCAATATTCTACCACACTATATCGATATTATTTCCTGGAAATGTTAATACCCGGAGTGCAGTGAAGACAGGAAATTAATCCAAGCGTAAAAAAAGTATCAGATCGCATGCAAAATCTCATGAAAACTCGATCCAACAAAAAATTTTCCCAATACACTCGATAGAAAAATCGACGAGAGCGAGAATGGACGTCGGAAATAAACGAAAAATGCATTTCCGATAATGGACATAGTTCTCTTCTCCAATTTCAGTTTAATTTTAAAGCAATTTTTCATCTACACTCTGAAAAATTTGCAATCCATACATTTTGTGCCCAGGTTCTAAAACTACTTCAATACGGAAAATGACGGAAAAAAAGTAATACCGGAAAATCGACTCTTTGAAGCTTGTAGTTCCTTCCGTTCCAACTAACATTGCAACTTTTTTCATTCAACGGTGCAAGATTAATATTCAATCGAAGTTAGAGAATAGCTTTTCCGGCAAAAAATTGGTTGCAATGTACGTTAATAATTTTATTTGTGCGAGTGTCCGGCTTTAGCTAGAGCCCAAAAGTGAGTACTAGGCAATCCCTTCTACAGGGACCTGATGGAGATTTCAAGGGAGAAAATTGGAGAGTTATTACTTTTCCTAAACAATACAGAATGGTTATAACAATCAATTTTTCTCACCATCCATCTTTTTAAATTCCCTAGTCACAACAACCCCTAAAATCCGGGTTTAACACGAGTTTGTGGTTCCAAAACGGTTTCTGAGCTACTTGAGCTCTGTCTGTAGGACACGGCTGCCACTTAAGCCAACCAACCAGCCAACGATATCAATTTGATGTCGTAGTAAATCATATTAAAGATGCAATCGTTATCCTATTTAATACGGCTATTCGTAAAGGTTTGTTTACATTCCAAAAATGGCGACTATAATCCTATTACACACAAAATATTCAATCAGTGAAAGTATTTCAAATTGTTAAACTCAAATCACTTCGAATCGCTTTGATGCGAGTCGAATAACGTCTCCTCCTAGTCGGAGTACACGAGTAGTGGTCTTCTCAGGACTATCCACCGAAAAACATAACCCTACTTAAACTTTAAGCTTTTTTAAGAGCTTTTCCATGTGGAGAAGATATCGTTGACAACAACCAAAAGCAACGTCAAATTTCATCGCTGACAAATATTTATTTACAAAAAAATGTATACATAGTTTTGTAATTTATTCACCTCCCGTAGTCAATATTTTTAAAGTTACTTAATTTTAGACTTTTCTGTTACATTTTTTTAGATATTTATGTTTACTTTAAATTTACCTCATTTCTTTTTAATAAAAAAAAACATTAAAACCGCGTAGATTCCATTGCGAATCGTCAAATTTTGTAAGAAAGTGTCTCGTTCATCGGTTTTTAGTACACCTTCCCGATTTATTATATTTCCATAATTATTTAATTTTTTAACCTTCATTTTTAAATTTTTTAATTTTGCTTAATTTTTTAAAATTGGAAAAAATTCGTTTCTGAGATTTTGTACTTTTCGTTTGTTTTTGTTCATTTTTATAGGCCCTTATTATTTCTTGTTATTATTTCCAAATCTTTAAATTTTCTTTTTGGATTGTTTTCATTTTACTTTTTATAGTTTTGGTATTTTGATTTTCCAAATTTTTGGTATTTTAATAAATTTTTGACACCGGTATATTTTATTAGCCATCTATTTTTATTTTGACAATTTTTTGACGTCTTCTTATCAATTCTTCAATGTCTGGCATATTCATCTTAAAATTAGCGTGTTGCTCACATAATCCCATAAGCGATCTAAAAGAAAAATAATTTTAAAAAAAATTCTTCGCTTCTTCCTCGATATCAGAGCGCTTAAATTGTAGTTATTTAATGGTCGAAATGAAAATATTTATCTCGAATTTGTCATCACAAATTGTGTTTCGAACAACCTAACAAAAACTCTACATCGCTTCTTATATTTGTTTTACTTATTAGAAGCAATTTTAAATTAAACGGAAAAATTAGGTCTAAAAAAAAATTTTCATATTTTACCATGGTCTAAGAAAAGTTCATCTATCGGAAAAACTATGAACTAAAATAATTCTTTCTTGTGCTTTACAGAGCTTCAAAGTTGCCGACATTGGTTTCTATTAAGGACGCATCCTTTTCCTTAGCTTTTGTTCAAAGCTTTCTATATAAACTTTAAGAATTGAAGTCGTACAAAAATTTAGCTTTTAAAAAAGATGATTTGTGTTCAACTTTCGTAAGCTCTGCGATAAAAAATGGACTGGGCATGTTAATTATTCGTGTTCTATGAAATTTATTTGTTCGTTGATTTACTCGTGAATGTTTAATAAATGGTATACCTAATATAATAGGTAAATCGGGACAAGCGATTTACTTGTGAATAATTCTCAGGGTAAACGGTTCGTAATTGGTCCACTTCTTATTTGAATATTTTATGAAGTGAGTTCGATTGAAACGGAGAAGGACGTATCCTGTTACACCTTTATAATACCACTATAAGAAGCTTTTACTTTTAACTGATTGTTAATTTTATATTAGTAAAGCCCTTTGACCAACATAGGAACACTGCAGTCAGGATATCTTTCATTATAAATATCCTCTGTAATTGTCTGTAGTTGAGATAACCATCTTGCGAAAAACTGAACCTCTAAAATACGAGTCTCATAAATTTTCAAGTTGTGAGTCAATAATACAAAAAGACGATTAGAATCATGTGTTGGATATGTACCAAGAAGGATAACGATATAGAAATTGCGATACTTCAAGTACATGGAGCCAACAATTTATGAAATGTGTTGTTGTCGCTCGCAGTATGTTGGCGATAAATATAGTGATGCAGAAATAAACAAATAAATTTTTTTTTGTAAATTCTAGTGCCAATTCCAAAATTAAATGAGCAATATATAGATGTTGAGTTTAACATTGGCAAAAGTTGATTTTATAAAATTGTTTACTTGTTACGATTGCATTCAGCTAAAAATAACAAATTAGCTTAATAGGAATTTTGCCTTTTCGCCCATCGTAAATTTTAAAATCAATCGGTTGCCAATTTTTGCAACCGTTCATGCCCATATTTGTACCCTCGAAATTTTTATCAAATTTTGTGCATCCTCGATCAAAAGTAAAAATATGAAATAAACATGCGGCCGAAAGTTAATGTAATATTACCAAATATTTGAAGGAAAATTACATAAAGTGTAAGAAGACTAGTTGTAGCGGAAAGTATTTAGATGTAATTTGGCAGTACCCCGAAAAATAAATAAATATGTTTTGATATAGCTATCAGGTTTCGGGATTTTATTTTAATTTCTTTTTTATTTTTAAAAATAATTATATATATATATAAATATACAAAAATTATTAAGAGCGCTAGTGACTAGGACCTTCGGCTTATTCGAGATTTTTTTGAGCTGCAGAGAGAAAGGCTTAGTAACGGTTTTCAAGACTTTTTGATATTCAATGTCTAAGGAGGTGTAAAATCGTAAATTCCCGCCAAGCCCAACTACACAGTTAAAATGTTTACATTATTAAATGTTGGCAACTAATTGCCAACAAGGGACATTAAAAAATTTATATGTCTCAAAATCACTTACATTTCCACTGTAAAATTAAAACACGGAAATGTAATAAATACATGCATAGCTTTGTAAAACACATGCCTGACAGTAATCATAAATTACATAGCATGTATAATATTACAATTTGGAGGTTGAAACTACCTTAATTGAAGTAATTTATAATATGTTACTTTACCACTTAAAGGGTACATTGTTCAAGTAGTCACATTTAAAACTACATTACAATTTGTAAATTAATTTACATAATATTTATTGTAAATCGATAATTTTAGAATTATAATATAATTCTAAGATTTATTGGAACGAAAAGTTCCACGAAATAAGCACTATGTTTTTAATATGGTTTTTTATAAATTATTAACACACTTATTTGTTATAAGTAAAAAAGATTTTTCATTAAATATAAATTATGGTTAAATCACACAACATATGAAATTGCTGCATGCCATAAACTACTAAAGCTGTAAAAATATAGAAACATGTCTAATCACTTAAGTATTTTACTGTATCAAAACAAAAATGAATTTTATGGATGAAAAAAAGAGATAATTTCTTACGAAATGAACAAGAACGAGGTTTTACATCCAAAAAGATATTTTATTTATTAAAAATATATAAAAAATATAATTATAATAATATACATTTTGGTTATAAATAAGATAATGTATAGTAACATTTAACCAAATCAGGCAGCTATTATATTAACTACATAATAAGTAATCGCGATGTTTACTTAACCATATACGGACACGAATTGATAAATCGACGAACGTTTGCATTGTCTTCCTTTACTTACAGCATGTATAGATGTAAGATTCCATTGAATTAGGAGTGACTGCAATTTCATGCATTCAGGCATTTATACTTTACATGGAAAAATGTTATTTATCCATGTAGATTTCCGTACGAGTTATTGTAATTTATATCTTTATGTAATTTTACACAGTATTTGATGTCAAAAACTTAATTACATAATGGTAATAGCGTTTATACATGAATAAGGTAATTTTACCTATGATATGGGGATAATTTTATTATATTAAATGTTGTAAAATTACAAATAATTTTTACTGTGTAGATAACGAATTGATTTTCACTTTCACGGGGTTATCAGTTGCCTAAAATACTATTTCAGTATTTTTCGATATTAATCCCGTAAAGAAGAGGGTGTAGGCGAGTTTTGCGTTTCTACGATTTTTGCCATATGTGGCCATATGGTTATTGAATAGGTTTTTAGTTCTACACGTTTTTTATTCTTCTTCTTCTTTTTATTCTTTTTCTCTCGATATTGATGGTTTAAAAGCATCAGTTTTTCTGTCGCTATTTAATTTTAACAATTTCACGGACTTTGTGTGAAAAATAATGATGTTGCGCCCAGACTGTAATTTTTTACGAGTTCACCACCCCTTAGCAATTAATTAATATTCGCTCATTCTAAAATTCTAAAAGATCAAAATCAAATTTCTTATAGGAGAAAACATCTATTCAAATTTTTTGACTATCCCATCTTCATGAACTGTCGGTACTATAGAATATCGAAGTGAACTCCTCCTGGACACGACGGATCCGATATGCAATTAGCATATGAATTGCTTCTTATACTCGTATAATACTATTTCTTGAAATCACCAATAATAAAGCTGGTAATTTTCTTTAGATTAAACCCAAGTGTTATTATTTGGAATGCATACTTGACTCCTTATCTATTCGAGATGGTACTAGCCTAACTTTCCCTTATAGAGCGAAAATTATAATGGAATTGCAGTTTTATACCTTTCGGCATAAATTCAGAGAAAAGCTTCTGAATCGGTGCTGTATCTTAGTTTAAAAATTACTCCTTCAAACTTTTTCATATATAAAATGATGCAAAAAAAGTTGATTCTTTCTTTGATATAAATTTCAATTAAAATCTGAATATGTATGCACTATGTACTGTAAGTGGCCAATAGAATGCTTCTTTATTGTTCAATTTTAGGACATACAAATTTTCTGGCTCCAACGGTTTAATGCTATTACTTTTTGCTTACCTCAATTTTTTCCAGTGCCAAATTAACGCCATAAAAGCTGTTGAATAAATAAATACACACTCTAAGCACCTTAACGCGTCAATTTCACCAACAAAAATATTAGCCCCTAAAAAAAATTATGTTTGCTTTTACCCTGCTGAAAGGATATGCAGCGAAAACGTTAAAAAACAGCCACTTCAGTGTGCTGTTAGGTCTTATTTTATACGATAGAGTTACGAGTATTTCCTCACTGACGACAGGTTCATCCCCATATCCTCGAGGTCGTTATTTCCAGCTCATAAAGGAAACACTTTTTTTTTAATTTCCCTCTCAGACAACACCGAGAATTGCTGCAGTAATTGTGCATGGAGTCTGTAAAACTCATTCGCCAAAAGTATACTCGAGCAAACTGAAAAGGAACACAGTAAAATGCTTTAAATGTTCGGCAGAATGTGGTTCCGCTCTGCTTCGTCCTTAACTCGAACTCAACAATTACCGAGCGATAAACAAAAGGAAATGTCCTTAATAGTTTAATTCACAACTTAATCGGATTGCGGGCAGGCATTTGTTTATGCCGAAGTGGTTTTTGGTCTACATCAGGCTTTTCGACCAGTCAGGACACCCTTGGACAGGACATTGGATCGTAAGTTCATACGTTAATTTGTCTGTAGCTAACTTAGAAAGCTTGGGGGCTGCTTTTGCGCATATCCGCGATAACCTGAAAACACCCTGTCCAGGATTCTGGGACGTCAGTATCAACCGTATTTCGGTACGACGAGGAATAACTTCCCGCGCGATGTATCAAGAATGGCGCGGAATTCAAATTTTCGCGCGCTTCTTTTATTTCGAATTTCAGTGAAATGGCCAAAGCAAAAAATAGAATTCGCAGAGAACCGCGAAGCATTTTATGCCGTAAAATGTGTGAATGCAAATTTTTGAAAATAGTTGAAATAATTCGTGTGTAGCTTGTGATTTTAATAATTATGAAATTATAAAAAAAAATGTTGTTCAAAAATTAATTGGTGCTACTGGCAGTTTTCATGGACAAAACCTATTTTTATCGCAACTTGTCCATCGCTGCCACTCAAATCTCAAGTGGATTATTGCTGCAGTATGGATACATTTTAAGGATGTTGTGGTTTTTAATTAAGGAATCGGTGAATGCACTTTTTTTATTTCGATTTTAAATATATTTTTTATACCTACTTAGTGTTACTTTCGTCCAGCTTGGTTTACATATTTTCACAACATCCGAAGAATGAAATCTCGGCAAATTATTTTATTTAAGAATAGCAAAAGAAACGTGCTGTTTTTGTAGGCCTATAAATTTGTTTATGTGTTTCTTAAATTCGAATATGATAATATGTGAATTTAAATGCCTACAGGCTTTTATTGTTTATTCTCTGTGTTCTAATGAAACTCCAAATCTCTTAACTATTATATAAATAATAATATGATCATTTATCTCACATACGTAAGCTTTAAAACGAAATCTTAGTTTCTTGGGAATACTCCAATTTATGTGTAAATGAAACTACCATCAATCCGAATAAAACTTTAATTTTATACACGTGAATCGAAACTAAACATAACGCGGTGTTAGTTCATCATGTACCTAGGTGAAGAAAAATTTAATTTTAAACGAAGAATATCTAAAAATTTAGATACTTCACGTGCGAATCATCCACAGAATTTACTTGCGGTCCACCTAGGTGATTCACTTACGATTAACAAAATAAAACGCTCTGTGATTCACCTGTGAATCGTAACTAAATTCAACTGTAATTATAGCTCTCACCAGGATGAAGTGTTAGTAATACAATAACGATGTTTTTCGTTTTCAGTAATTTTTCCTCTACTATGATTTTATCGCTATTGACGAGATTAGAACTTTAACTTTAACTTCATAAAATTGTTTTGCTCTTTAGTTACCCACAATTTTTCACTTCTTAGCTCCTTTGGTTTCAGATAAAAAGATAGAATAATTACGTCGGGGTCACCAACTGTGGTGGTAAATATTATCACATGGCTGAACATATCGATTCGTTTTTAATGAAAATCAACAGAAGTGTGGAATTTGCTTTTAGCTCTTCATTATTTCACAAAATAAATTTCATACTATTAATTATCTCTAATAATTAATTATCTCACAGTAAACAAAGTGCTCGAAAATCTGACCATACCCCATGCAGTTCAAATTAGTTTTTCGATGATGAAAACATTTGGTAAATACAATTTCCAGCTTGTTGTTGAGAAGCTAGATTTTATTACTAGTCACCTTTTGAAGGTAGGGTACAGCACTGGTCCTAACACTAAATAAAAATTTTCTTCAAATGCAATTAAAAAAGTTTCTTTAACTATACTATACTCGAGGTAATTTCATTACTTCCGCAAGGTTTTGAGAAGTTGTAACTGACCCAAAGTATAAAGTTGTAAATTAAGTTAACTACAGTAATTTTATTGAAATCCAGTCACCCATATTAATTCGTACACACTGCATAGTTTTAGGTTGAGTTTAGCAGTAAGAGATGATTTCGTTGTGGTAATGAAACAAACTTTTTTTAATTTAAGTTCAAGACCTTCTGTGTATAATTCAAAACACTAGTGAATCTACTGCAAACATCTCGCTATGATTCTATCCTATGACATCGGCATATGGATGTGATAAGCATTTCAACTAATTAAGTCTAATGTTTCATCTAATTTGCCCCCTTTAATAGTTCGGCTATATCTTCATGAATCAGTAAGTTTCAATTTTCTATCATAAAAAATACAGATCTTATTACTGTTCGAGGGTAGGTATAAATAATGTAAAAATTGCAAGGTTAATTAATAAAACAGTATTGATAGATACCTGAAAGTAGTTCTCCTAAACATTTTAATTTTTCTCTATTCCAAAGACAGTTAAAAAAAATATTTATCCCGCAGTCATAAGTTCACCAAGTTTTAACTTCCTACCGTCAGCCATCCGTGATATCATTAAATCAGGCCTTGGCCTCCTGAAGTAAGCGCCTCCAATCGTTTCGACACAACGCCTGCGTCATCAAACTGCTAATTTTTAATATGTCTTTTCTACCATATATTCATCAACTTAGTTCTCCCATCACTTGTGTAGCTTGCCTTAGGAATACAGCATACAACTACTTTGTTTTTCACTACATTACCTCAATTTCCTACTTAAATCCGTGTCCTTTTAGCTCCAATAGTGGTCTACTACTGGTCCAGTTATTTTCGATTTTTGTTACGGTCCGTCGATCCGGATCTTTTCGGATTGTGTGTATGCAAGGCTAGTTATTGCAGTAAAAATTCAGAAGAAAACTATTCCTTCTCTTTGAATGGGATGTACTACCCAGAGCTCGTAATTGTACCTTTTCTTCAGAATTACATTCACAAGGATAGCAATTGGTTTGAATTATTCTTTTTATTTTCACAACTAGTAAATCCAATAAAACTGATGCAAGCATCGTACCTTTGAGAAAATTATTTTCAAGAAAACCCGAGTATTTCTCATATATACCAAATATCATTTTGTGCTAAACTCATCCGTTTTCGTCGTGTCTCAATCTTTTAGAATTTATTTTTTGGGTATCATAAGTAACACGAAACTGTATGACACGTTGAAATGAAGGACGAAAATTCTCTTACTGGTTTTTCTCAAATATCCAAAAAAAAAAGATCATTTCAACCCGTACAAAGTATAAGAACCTTTATATCTTCTTTCACATGCATATTGTAAGTCCAATACAAGAAAGTGTCGTCTTGCGAAAACTCCATCCCACTCCGCGTTTATTCGCACACATTTCATCTTCGTCCTTCGTTTTTTTTAGCCATCCGATCAAGGAGTCGAAAAACTCTTCCTCGAAGCAATTTATGTCCCATTGACATAGTTATCAGTATGTTTACACACGCCCGCACAGACCTTCCACACATTTGAACCTCGTCCTGGCGTGCTATTAAACGGAATAAGATGGAGCTATTTTTTGTTCGTCCTTTGGGCGATACAAGACCAACAGGACTCACAACTCGAGGAGTGGTTGGTTTTTTCCATCCGAATTGGCTGCAAAAAATTCTGCATCTACTTTTGATTGTTGTAGTATAAAGTGGAGATGAAGACTCCTTACTTCTGTCTGGCGGAATTGAAGGACAAGTGTAGAAGGGTTCTTGTACTGTACTAACAGACAAAAGATGTCGCAGTTGATTCAATGGAAAAACATTTTTTTTTGTACAAGTAAGCAGCGGATAAAGCGGAAGTAAAATCAAAGAAAAGTTTGTTATTTTGAGGACATTGTAAAAACAGCAAAGATCCCTTTTCATAATGCACAAAAAAATTAAACCAAAAAAAAAAAAAAACAATTCAGGAAAAAAGTTTTTCTGGTAAAAAAAAGTTTTTCTGCTTGTTAATCTTGCTGTGATTATTTGAAAAAGTTTTCGAGTGTTTTTTTCGAAGAAATCCTTCGAGACGGATACATGGTCCTGTAGATACGAGACACAGTTCTATTTGACCGCTTCTGTGAACATAGAGCAGCACTTCTATCGATACTATGTTGTTATTTCTGGTATCCTTCTTGGACCACGGGGAATAAGCACGATGTAAGTGGTACTTAAACTCATGACCTCTGGATTAGTAGACCAGTTTGTTTGAATCTATGCTATCGAGATCCTGAAGCACTACGCAAGCAACAAATTACTGAATATTATTCAAACAAAACGATACAATAAATCGAAATATTCCTTTCCCTAACCAAAACAAATACACCTTAAACACTCTTCAAGGCCCATTTACTCCTTGAAAACACCCCTAAACCTTGCAGTTATTATTGAAAACAACCTGTCGACTAAGTTTTGTTATTCCCAAAATTGGGGGCTCTACCTTAACCTGATATCCTTTCGTCCTCACACCCTTCCCATTGGGCATTCTCCAGTCCATAAACCATAAACACAAATGAATTGCTTATTTTTTTCGAATGAGGGGGTTGATAAATCGCCAAATTGTAGCTGTAGCCCGGGGTAGGAAATTTGTATCCGCAAATTATTGACATAAAAACTTGATGACCACGGCTAAGTGCCTTTGTGCGAACTATTTGTTCCACTTGTGGCTATGCCCATCGAGGGTTCGTATATTGGTGGGTCCTTTTTCATCGCCCAGGGGAAGTTAAATCTTGGACATGGACAAACACAAGCACTTTATTTATTGGACAAACATATAAAAGTGTGGTGGTTTTTCGGCGGAATCTAATGGCTTTCTTAGGCCCAATTAATGTTTTTCGAGCAAGATATAAGACTTTATTGCGACTTATTCGAATTATTCGAGATGACGAAATTTTTTTTCCGGAAAGCGTTAATGAAAAAAAAATGTGCATTCATTAATTTTCCATGTGTTCTTGTAGAGAATTCAGCCTGCTGCAAATACTGTGACTTTTAATTAAAATTGTAAATATTTTAAAGACCTGTGAAAATGATCGGAATTTGAGGTATCCGATAATAACATGTACAGTTTCAGTAGTCGGACATGTTATGCATCATACTCGTTGCATGGAAGACTAATAACAACACATCAAGCCATAATCTTCTGCCGGAGGATAAGACATATTCCTATTGGTAGTCTTTTATCTTATTCAACAACTTTCTTAAAGGAAATAAACTTCCATCGATATGTCAGCACTTTGTAGATCGAGCGGCTTCTTTCATGGCATTCGGACTGTCTTACATCATTTGTGGATCCAGCTCAAACAAATTCGTATGCACAGGTTTCAATGCTAATCGCTGTTATTTCTTCACATGCATCTACTAATGAATAGAATCCTTAGCATAGTGATTCCATTCTTTGTGTCTAAAACCACTCTCTCATTGCATTCTCGTATTTTCGAATGAACAACAATTGTATTTAGTTATCAAACCATATCTTAGTAGACACAAGCAGCTCTAATGTATGACAAATTTTGTAGAAACTTTCTACGCTGATCTTTTGATTGTAGGTATTCCTTGATGTTGTTTCTTTAAGCTTAATCATGGTCCGTCGATCCTGATTTTTAATGAAATGGTGTTGCTGTAACCACGCGTGCTTTGCAGGGTAAAATACTTTAGAAGTGCAAAGTATATCGTTATCTCATCACACTACATCAACACATAGGTACTGTAGTTTTGCATTTACTCCATTTTCGATCTTCAAGAAATAGCATCGCACTGAACTACCTTTTAGTACTGGTGGTACACATGGTCAGATTGAGAATCATTGACGACCTCATGTGCACTGCTGGCGACGAGAGCGACGACACGACGGAACATTTTCTTCTCGAGTGTCTAGCTTTTTTTTGTTGCAAGAATGCATGTATACGGCGTCGATGTTATGAGGATGGAGGAACTCCGTTCTCGCTCCCTACCTGAGCTTTTGAAATTCGTGAAGAGGACGAAAAAGTTCGGTTAGAGACTGAGGATTCGAGTATAATGGGCCATTGTGGCCTGAATTCTCAAGGCTCGCCTTTCAGTGTGTCTTCGCCACACCAAACAAAAACAACAACGACTGGTGGTTTTTGTTTTAAACATTTTTTAAAAAAGCGTTTTTAGGAAGTGATGGAACTTATCAGGAAAATCTTTCTGCTTATTTCTTATTGTATAATACATTGTTGAAGTTTTGTACTTCGATTCAGCAAACTACACTGGTACGTCCAAAATTTTAATAATAGGTTTAATTCAAGTATACGCTCGTAGGTATAGGCTCCATCTTTCCACCTCAAAAACGATAAATGAACGCGAACAACATTTATATTTGACCTACTTCTTGTGATGTAAAATAAGCTTCCTTCGTGGCATATGTACATAGTTACGCACAACATACTGCACGCGTATTGTAAATATACAAGATCAAAGAAATAATTTACAACTTTCAAAAATCGATTTCCTGCCTTTAACATGAAATAATACAGCCATATCAGATTCATTTTTAACATGAAAACGGTTGGGTATCACCAATTTCTGTTTTCGTGGAAACTCCTTTAATATACTGTCAAATGAGATACAACCTGCGTTTGATTGGGAGGAAAAACCCATCCTATGAAATGAATTTGTCCTGCAAAAAAAAACAACATTTAATTTTATGCCTAATCTCGACCTATTTTTAATCCAAAAAAAAAGTTACATTAAACAGTTCCTCTGCGTGCACGATAACTTAAGAACACTGCGCGAATGTCTGATCAGGGTGAGATTAATATCCGCCAAGTTTATCTCACATACGGAAGTCTACTAAGGACGTTGTTCAAAAAGTTTCATTTTCTTTGAAACCATATCCGAGTATCTTAAGAATCATATAGGATACTCACATGTGACCGACTACCCTGTTTCTATAAGTTGTAGAGGCATAAGAACAAAAATTTGCCGGTTTAAAATTAATTGTGAGCTCCATCGAACATCATCATCTCTCTGCATCAGCTATGATAATATCCTCGAACTTTTTAGTTTTGTGTTCTTACTATTCGATGAACTACGCCTTGGTGTGAAGATTCGTGAATCTCATGAATTTGGGATTCAGTTGTTCTGTGAAATATTTCACCAACAGAATTACTCACATGTAGTGCTCAAGCACATTCGGAATAGGTAAGTGCACAACGTTGTAGGCATAAATAAATCCACCCAACATACTCGTATGCCTACATAATGGATTTTATGATTTGAATAATCACGGGAAGATTCATTCAACTCCTGTATGATTCTCTCCCATTCCGCATACAGGACACTACATGCAATATGAATATGTGATAATGCGTCTGTTTACTCTTCAGAGTTATGCATGATCAATTTCGCGTACGTATTGGGGGGGGGAAATACTTTAGATACGCCCGGAATACTAGGACCCTTATTTTGATTGGAAACCCGAATTGTTACGTTGGGACAATTTATGAAATATCGGTTTATTATTGGCCAGTTCATCACTATTCATTTGATATACTATATAATAACTTTAGTATAGAAACGGTATTTTCCCAAATTATAGCCGATTATGAAGCAATTCTCGATTCACGGAGAACAGGGAGATTGAAAATTAATTGAAATGTATGCAGGACCACAATGGAAATTTTCGTAGGTAATTAATTACTGAAATTGATGGCATTTATTTTACTATAAAGCTCGAGCCCGTTTGAGAGTAGTGACTTGATATGGTGCCAGCAAGTACATAAAGAAGAGTCCTTGCCAGGATCAACAGCAACAACTATCACCAACTACTGAACCTGACCTTGTCGCATATGCAAGATACACCGCAGAGTAAAGGCAGGCAATCCTGCTGATAAGTAAGCGTTTCGTAAAAAATGTTAATTTATATTGGCCAAGCTTGAAACTACTCATGCAACTCTGTAAAAAATATGCCATTATCCTGGATTTGTTATGCACCCCATTTTCACTGAGGATTTTCCCCGCAGTATACATATTAAAATTTCACCTGAATAGTTCAAGCGGTGTGGGAGCTACAAGCTTTCAAACTATTTTTCGAACGGCAGACAGACGGACTAAAATTTTGTATGCACCCCATTTTCATTGATGATTTTTCCCGCAGAAGATATTAGAACTTCAACTTAATAGCTCAAGCTGAGTGGGAACTATTTTCCGGACGGCGGACAGACGGACTGAAATTTGTTATGCACCCCATTTTTACTGATGAATTTTCCCGCAGTAGATATTAAAACTTCAACTTAATAGCTCAAGCTGAGTTGGAGCTACGAGCTTTGAAACTATTTTCCAGACGGCGGACAGACGGATTTATCTCAGTTTTGAAGCACATTTGCACAATTTCTAAAACTTCTCTGACGCCAAAAAAGAATCTAGAAATTCTATTGAACCCAATCTAATTCTGTTCAATCCAATTATCGTCTAAGAAAGCTATTAGAATAGTAACTTTTTTCAAAAACGTATTTGTTTGCTGTAGTAAGAGGAGCATGAGCATGTATAACAAGATTCAATTTTCAAAAAAAAACAAATATTTTTAGCTTATCGTAACATCATTGTTCCATCGGCTTTACATTTTTCTTCAATTTTCCACATGAACACGATCGAACAACCAGCTTTTTCATTTGATTCAAAGTCACGCATTACTCGTATAAAATGATTTTTATGTAAATCTAAGATATACCTTTCTTAGATAGTATCTCGCACCCGCGTTCTCTTCGTAATCGCAGTTTCTTGTATCCCCTCACGATATTGAAATTGAATATTTCCAATTATTTATTTACGCATACCCATCCACCCACACCCCAACAATATCATTCCGAGGAAAAATATTGAAAATATCTTTTCGAAATAAAAATGAATTTCAGGGAAAAAAAATCGAAACAGGATTAGGTGTGCCAGGCAGGTGAATAAGAATATTGTGTGCATTTACTCGAAACTACGGCCTGCAAATTCGATTAGGAAACATTCCCAGCAAAATTAAATTTAACGTTTCCAGCGCTACTCATGCGGAGTTGAATTGGGTTTGGAGACGACCCGAGACTATAGTGCCATAGTGGAAAACAAGGCCGATAAGGAAGGTGGCTTTTAACCCATAAGCCAACTCCATTTTCGAGCTAATCCATTGCAAGGTAGGTTGAGTTGAATTCATGCTTGAGTGGAGACGAGGATACAGTAGGTGTAGAATAGGAAAAAAAAACGTCCTGCAATCATAGTACATCTATAGATAGGGGATGTACACACGAGATGGCATGCAAAGAATTCGTACTTTTATTGCATCGGTAAAAATGTATCACATCTGAAAAACAGAGGTGTCTGGCTATTCCAAGCCATCGGGCTCTATGAAATTTGCATTTATTTCATTCGATCGAGTGAAACTAATTTGATTTTGAACGGATACACTTAGCGATTGGTCATCTATGAAATGGCTTTTAGTTAGTCCTTTCAGTTATTCATGGGCACTGCCTGTAAGGTTCGTTGTTTTGACCTGTACGGTTTTAATTAAATTTCTGCTCTGACCTTTTTGCGGAATTTGTCATTGTAAATTTCATTTAGCCATCGACATGAATTTGTAAATTAATTTACAATATGAAATATGGCTGGTAGGGACAATGAATATTGATCAACTCGGTAAGATTGTTACAATTAAAAGAAAAATGTAGTTTGCATGGGGTAACCAAGAGTAGAAATTGAAGAAACATGGAAGCCTACTAGTCAGCATCTATCTAAGACACCAACCAAACTGGAGCATGGTAATCAAATCATTAGTAACAGGTAGCTGAAGACGTCAAGTCAGAGAGCGTTTTTATACCTTTTTAACTACCAGCGAAATGAACAGGATTCTTCTCTTACCTGGAGGTTTTCGATAAGTAATAAAAAAACACATACTTAATTGTGGAAATAAAAAAAACAGTAGGAGGATATTTTTTTTTGTTTCCACAATTAGCTATGTATTTTTTCTATTCCAAAACGAAAACCTCCCTGCATGCGAAGAACCCTGTTCCATTCGCTGGCGTTCTTCCTTGTTCTAAATTTATGCCTTTTATATGCAAACTCAGCTCTGATCATTTTAATGGATGTCCAAATATATTTTAATTTTTTCCGGAAGTAATGTGTATGTCTGAATGGTGATGAATTTGTGATAAATTTCGCATTGAATAGAAACTTTTTGATATCTTGGAGTTTATTAGACAAACATTTCTCAATTAATAGAGAAATATCATAATAGAAAATGTTAGCTGTAGCTCCATCTCAACTAAGCACCTTTTCATCTAAAATACGTACGTTTCCTTAGAATGAAAATGAGTATATTTGTATACTGTCATACGAAACTCTAATAGAAAACTAAGAATCAAGATAATCCCGAATAGAACGCGTCTTGAATCACTGTCTCCGCCTGATTTCCGTTGGGAATCTGGTACACGGGTGTTGTAAACTCTCAGAATTGCTCCAATCTGTAAGAGGATGATGTTGCTGGTTGGAAAATCTTCCTTTCATGAGATCTCTAACAATTCCCATTGTCAGAAACTTGCTCCCGACTGCTGAATGTCTGTGAAGCTGAAAATATGGAAGCTGAGAAAGTTCTCAAAAGATGTTGTATCATAGTTTGCTTTATTCTTATGAATTACACAGATTGTGCTCAGTCACCATTCAGCTGTGAAAGTTTAGCCTTTTCGTCGGCACCTGAACCAGGTTGAATATGAATGACTGCATATCGGTGTTTCAAATTTTCCTTGCATTGAAACCTGTAGTAACTGCAACGTGTAAAATCAATAAGTGGATGATGGATATTTTCATTCGCATCATCAATCTACGGCACCGTGTTACCTTTAACGTCACCTCCGTTTTGAAATTCAAAGGATACATCCCTAGCATTTTGCAAACGATGTACCTTTTCGAAAACAAGAGGGAGTATACTTTTCGCAAAACACCTCCCACACACTATCACCTGATTTTCCTACCGCTTCGTTCAAAAATGCCTTCCGGTTGAATAGCGTTTTAGCAAGCGGTACTCGTACAATGTTTCACTGGTACCATTCAAGTGAATAAATCAACTTAACCTTTTCGATATCGTCCAAAACTCCTCCGGATGTGTGTACTAGTGTTCACTTTACATTTTCATAAATGGAAAGCTAAGTGGTGCCCGGAGAATGGGGCTGTGGGTTGGGATCAAATATGTTTCTTTTCAGAATATACGAATATCATCCCTGCTGTTTTTGATCCTAATGGAGCCGTATGAAATGGAATTGGTGTGTTGCTTTCTATCATCATCTTCTCCCCGACAGCACTTTCCTTGACACTTATTGCACCAGAAGACTTGTACATTTAGACGTTACGTACTTGGACTGGTTTCAATTTCGCATGTATAAATGTTTCGTTTCGATTCTGTTCGTGATGAGCAAAGTGATTGTTTGGTAGTTGATATTTGCGGATTTAAGTACTTGTGTGGAGACGAACAACCCCATTTTCATAAACTTTTCGAGCAAACTCTTGTTGTTCGAGAACATCTTACGAAATAAGAACAGGGTGGCTAAAGTTCATGGTACATGCAATTGAACCGATACGTACAATTCAAATTAATTTTTCCAAAACGTTTTAAATCTTTCGTAATGATATTTGTAATAATAATTTAAAACAGTAATATTATATATTATACCTACAACATAAAAATTAACTTCTTTAAAATCAAAGAAAATATAACTTGATATATATTTTAATAAATAATAGTAAGTAATAATCACAGACGAGCGTGTGGCTGACTACTTCACGTCCTAGTGTTTCGTTGGTCTAGTAATGAAGTAACTCTAGCATTACTTCAAGGCCTAGGCCCAATTTGGGCTGTTGTGCCATTGATTACTCTTATTATTATTATATTTTAATAAAAAGAGTCGTGTATAATTGAGATCACTTTTCATTTTTTAAAAGTGTAATTTATTGAAGACTCCGATTGATTTCTGAAATCAACAAAGTCGTCAACAAATTTAGCTGTAGGTACCTGCAGCAATAAAAACAATGCTTTGTTATTAAGAAAATTTGCAATATTGTTCAATGCCATTACACCATGTATCGTTTTTCTACATGTCGTCTGCTACGTGTTCATATGCCTTACAACAAAAAACGGTACTGACTCTACTGTAGAGATGGGAAATAATAATTTCTATATATGTATATATTTTTTGAATGGTTTACGCTAGAAAGTTCAAAAAAATTACATCAATTTTTTTATTCGAATATGTGAAAATACACTCAATTCGTCCGTTAAATGCAAAAGGAGACTACGTAGTAAGAATTTTTTTTAAATTATTTTGTACTGTAATACACGCACTCTTCTGAAAACCACCGACAATATATTTATCCTAAATAAGGGGTTTTATTTCCGCAAAAATATTTTCACTCCTCTTCATACAGCTTTTGTCGAAAATCGTAATGCATTCAAATTGTGAACCAATTTCATTTTTCCATTTCCCATTTAAATTTCAACTCTGAAGCCCCAATATGAAAATGGGCTTTGCTCTTTTCGCGAACGAAATTGTTGCTCGAATAGTCAAATTTTCCGAATTAAAACTTTTGATTGGATTCACTGCGTCTATTATTAAAATTTTAAAATAAAAACCAAACTGTTCACCATCAAATTTCAAAACAACAAAAAATATCATAAGCTGCCCGAATTAATCTCGTGAAAGCCGAAACCATAAAACCGTATAAATTCAAATAGTTCAACCACAGACAATATTTGGTCGGTAGATTCTATACGCCAAGCAAAATGTTTAATGGTCGAAATATAAATAAAAGTCGAAAAACGAAAAGTTACGATTTTTAGTGGGCATCTTTTCACCAATATGACCACACCAACAATCAACCCCATTCTTGGACTATCCGGGCTTGACAAACATTTTGCACTACCAGCATTTCGAGTGAATTAATCTAAACATACCAGCAGAGAAATGTACACACCTGAAAATGCAGTTAGTCGGGCAGAATCCCCAATTTTTATGCTCTCTAAATAAACTGAAACTGAGTTTCAACTATGGTAGAATTTCTAAAAAAACACATAGTACTTTTCATATGAATGATAAAAAAGTTTGCTTCGTATAAATTCAATAGAATCGCGCAATAAAAACAACTTCCTGATTTGCGGTTCACAGACTTTGCCACCCTCGAGCATCCTTCATCAGAATCAGTGCAAGGGCGGCAAATCTTCAGCAAAAATAATGCAACTTCTTCGTGTGAAAATGGGAAAAAACAGAACTTTTTTGTACTATTGTCGAATATAACGATTATGGAAATTGTTTCAGGAAGAAAGTTTTAAAGTTGCTGAAGGAAAATTGTACTTTCTAGCTTTGAGTCATATACACAAAATTCATAATCATATAACTTAACAGGCTGGCTATCGTTGGCTGCAATTTCGTTTGAAATACTCCACAACAGATTGCAAGAAAAATACATGAATGCGTATTTTCAATAAAAATATTTTATAACGTCAGAGGTTTTTATGATTCGTGAAGCAATAAAAGGACTCCGCCTTTAACTTTATTCTTATGATTTTGTTGTCTGACGCAGTTTTTTATGACAGAAACAGCAGGTCTTAGACCTCAGCTTTTCCTATGCGAAAAAACGGACCTTTAATCGTAATGCGAAATAGTCGTCTAGCACTATGGCGTTTTTATTTCAGTAATTAATTTGGTGGAAATAAAATGAGATATTCGCCACTTTTAGTCCTTCCTGCCGAATTCGGCAATAGAATTCCTTCCCAAATCCTGAAATGGTTTACCTTCCCTTCAGTCTCCTATTCGAAACAGTAACAATGATGTTTTTATTTTGCGTAAGTACCAGAGGTATTACTTAGGTATTTATCACATTCGGAATACCCACCACTGGCAATGTTCCAATAGTACCCTGTTAGGTTTTATGTTTTTTTCTTGTACTTCCTTTTCAACTGTAAGTCTCTAACGCTTTTTTTTTCAATATTCGCCCATATTCTTCCCCTAGTACCTTGTTATGTTTTATATTTTTTTCTTGTATTTCCTTTTCAACTCGAAGTTTCTAACGCTTTTTAATTCATATCCTTGGCAACATGTTCGATAAGTTCGTTCTACAGAAATCCAAAGTTAAGAATTCAATCTTCGAGTGTAATTGAAAATTACTTCTAAAATCGTACACTTTCTCAAAATCTATTAGTCTTCAGATAGTTTTCTTGTCGTTCGGAAATCACTTCACCGACTTTTCTTTTCAAAGTTGTCCTAAAATTCCAAATTATATTTTATTTTCCCCTATCTCTAAGAATCCGAGTGTTGTCTTATCATCGATTGAAATACAAGTTCTTGCAAACATATGTCCATGCAGCTAAAGAAGAAGAAAGTTTCGATGAAAGTTTTCCTCTATCCAACGAACATGATGGCTGTTAAATTTTCCTTTTTCGACTCAAGATGGTTGACAATTGCTTTCTGTTTAGTTTGACTTCTGGAAATTTCGTTGTATATTCGTATATTCGTTGATGGTAAGAAGAAAAGTTTTTTTTTTTTTGTTAATCTAATTAGAAAAGTGTCTATTTGTTTTGTAGACGTTGTTTTAATAAATATTTAATTTGGAACATGTAGTCATGTCTTTTTTACACTATATCATTGATCGCGTGAACTACCAACATTTTCATTTAAAATTGATTCGAAAGTAAACCATCAAGACATTTCGAAAGCGAATTCACTTGCGACTCAAAATTAATTCTCTAGTCGCACGACTTTCGAATCTTTATTTGGATTAAAAAATGATTCGCCTAAGTTTCACAAATGCGAATGTTCTTGATACTCACTTTAGTGAACGATATGCAATTCATTTTTAAATCACTTGTAGTATTCAGGAAAACAGATATATTTTGTTGCCGATATATGCATCTTTATGTATAAAAAGCTTAATTAAAATTTGACAACCGTTTTACTTTATTATTTCAATAATACGGTATTGTGATCGATTTAAAAAAATAATAATTTGCTACCCTCAATATTGTTTTACATTCATGACTAGTGGACACGAAAAAAGGCAAAAAAAAAAAATTTAGTCCGTCTGTCCACCGTACGTCATGTACGTATAATTGTTTGAAGGCTCGTAGCACCAAAAACCTTTAAGTTATTTATTTGAATTTTTTTCGTGGATAGACTAGGTATACCGCTTTAGGTGGACACCTTTTGAAGCATGATGGTGTGAAGGGGGAAGCGTATAGAAGGAAAATGCTTGTTTCTAGATCTCAGCAACAGCTTATGCTGAAACTTGAAATTTATGTAGTACTTCAATAGTGGGCTCATTTGCAAAAAAGAATTGCCGATATGGTGAAAGGCTGAAGGATATATCTCTTATATCTCAAGAACATTGTAATATAGATATTCAACATTTTTACCAGAAGTAGACCTAATAGATCCGTAGCAGAAAAATAAATTTTGAGGGTGAGGGCTTAGAGAGTGAGACTGGGGAGATGGAAAAGGAAAAGGTTCTGATTTTTATATTTCGAGAACCTATAAGGATGATGAAATATTGCTATTTAGGTAGAGCTGTAACAGTGGAATTTTTTAAGTAGTGTGGTACTATAGGACGGGTTATGCTAAGAAGTTAAAACTCGGTATATATATATATGTAAATCAACTAGAGAAGTAGATAATTTAAATAAAAAAACAGACAAACTAGGAAACGTCTTCCAATTTATTAATCACAATTTTATTTAAATTTTTCTTTAAGTATGTTAGAATTTTGAATATATCTATAGTATTTTCTGTTCATCCAAGAACACAGAAAAGACTACGAAAAAAAAGCATTTAAAGAACCCTTAAACGGCGATAGATAGAAGGAGTTTTAATTTTCGTAGTAATCAATTCTCGCCTGAATCATTTTCCTTTTCCCTAAGTACCGACATAATTTTCTTTTTCGGAATTTTCTGCTGCACTTGTATCCGCGATCTTACACCTCATTTAGCTAATTCTTTTCCTGTTCGATAAACCTGAAATCACTTCGCCATTTGTAAAAATAATCTCAAGAGCAAAAGTCAGGACGTTTCTTAAATTCAATTAGTAATTGATCGAAAATGAAGAAGACAATAACTTTTTCATAAGATCTCATTGGCCTAATGTCTTCTCCGGAACAAGGATAATGACTTCTTCGAATTCGATTAAATTTTACCCATTTGTTATCCAAGTTGGCCGGTCGCGGTGGGTAATTTCTCCTTGCCAGTAGTCCTGAATTGAATTTCTATTGTGCTCTATGGGGTCCGGTGGTTATCTTCTTCTGGAAAGGATACTTTTTGTTATATGGCTTTGTTTGCTTTCTAAATTCTACACACTTCTCTTCAATTATTTATTGGGTTCCGACCTAAAGGTAATACTCGTGTCCTCCGGTTCTCCATATAGTCCTTTATGGAATTTATGTTTTTGGTTTAAGCGTGTTCAGAAACATTATGTGGGTCCATGAGGAGATAGGGTTGTCCTTTGCATCTGAAGTTGGCCCGGAGAATGATACCTATTCTTATTTCATCGGAAAATTGGACTTGTGGCCAACTCATATTTGCACATGAAAAGGTAAAGCTGAGCCATTTATGTTCAACATGTTCCTGTTTTACTTTATTATTTGCTCTCTGCGTTAACAAAATTTATCTGAAAGGTTTTTATTTGTCTTTTTAAGCGAACCGAAACGATCGATTTCGCCATTGTCCCTTTTTCATACGAAAGTCTTTTTAATGGCGCTGACATTAATCGAATCAGGCTTAAAGGCTCAGCTCTAAATCGAGCAGAACGAATAAATTGAACTAAGTACAAAATCGGATCGAACTGATTTCATTAATGAAATTTTTCGAAAAAATGGATGGAAACAAATCATTTCAAATGATTTTAGAACACTTTTTTTCGAAACTGCGATGAATAGAGCGACGTTCCCTAATCCGGGATGTAAACTTTTGACGATATATCAACGAAATTTGTTGAGTTTTTCGGTGCGTTAATACAGCGAACTGAACAGCAAAGCGATGTATAAACTGAAAACTTCGGAGCGTATATTCGGAAGCTGGCTTTATCACCCTCATCGCGGATTATATCTCGTTTTTGTGGCAAGTGTTTTTCCTCGCGAAATCCTGGATAAATCACATCCGCATTTGCATTGGCTTTAAAATTTCGAGGTAAAAGGAAAGGAGTCTATGTCGCCAATAATCCATCAGATCTGGTTGGGAAGAATCCGTGGAGAACGATGGGGTTAAATCACTTCTTTTTATCGGGTAGTTTTTAAAGTGAGTAACTGTGTAGTTTCCGGCAGTATATTTTCTGTACGAGATAAATTGAGAAGGACTATCCTCGTGTCAGTTCCTTCAGCCACACTACAGGTAAAAATTATCCGGTGTGAAACCACCTTCGCATCATCCTTTATCTCGACGCAAGTCACTCCTTCATAAATTGCGGGTAAATAAAAAACCATTTCTCACTGCTTGACGTTATCGTTATGAAGGGGGAGATAGTACTGCAACATCATTCATGCTATACGAGTAAATTATGTCAGTTAATATTTGCGCTTACTGTGGGTATGCTTTTGGTACGAAAATTAATTTGTAGGCACTTTGTTCGGCTCGTGACTCAACTTATTCCACAATTGTAAATCGGTTTTATGGCGTGTAATATTCTTTCCAAGTATGTGCCTTCCAAAACGCATGTAAAACACTTACGATCAATCTAATTTAAACAACGGACGAAAATTCTCGAGTAAAAATTACCAGATATTTTCATTTAATTCAACAGTCTCAATTCCTCACTGAGAACCCTTATTTTTATTTTTTAAAGGTAATCAAATTGTAACCAGTTCGGAAAGGAACTAGTTCGCAGTGAGTCCAGCCCCTAGGTTCGTTTCTCTTCGTGGATTCCCGAGTACTGAAAACCTTTATATTTTGAGGACCTTTATTTTTTATTTTTTAAGTCATCACAATTTCCTACAAGGTTTTACACTGAACTCACGCGAACTAGTGAAGTAAAAGAACGAACTAGTGAACTAAAAGAACGAACTAGTTCACGCGAAATAGTGAACTAAAAGAACGGCCCAGGAACCGAAAATGATCGGACACTATAGTGAACTAAAATACGTAACCCTACTTTTCAATGGAGTAAACTCTAAACGAAATATGGTCGGTAGGTTCGGACATCTTGCGAATGAAAATTTAGTGAATGAGTCTTAGATTTAAAAAAAGGGTCGGGCATAGACTAACAACCTATTCCGTGAAAAATAATAATATCTTATAGGAAATTTCGATAACAAATACAAGGATGAAAATATTTTGAAATGATTAGAGCTTTGCAAATACCCTGCTTGACAAAGGTTGTTGTGCCATAGAAGAAGACAAACTCCACCTTATTAGGCATAAGCGTCGAAAAAAAATTGTTTGTACACTCTTGAAATTAAAAACACAAATCAAGGCGGCAAAATTAATTCGGAAACTCGTAAAAGGTTCCTAAAAACCTTGACTCTATCTCAAGGATTCGTCTGTAAATTACTTCCTCGAAGCAATTCATTATTCTTTCTAAACTCGTATCCTGTAAACTCGATCCAACAACAACTAACTCGAATTCATTTCCAGTGACTTACATCAACCACTTAATCATCAACAAATGAAACCGTTTTGGACCATTTAAACTTTTATTTCATCTTTAATTTAAAAAAAAAAAAGTTATTTTGGTCTGCCCGGCTGACACAACTTTATGCTCAAACTAATTGCTCACTTTAAGTGATTTTTTCATGATGAAATTTTCACAAGCTTTTATACCGCCCCACGTAATAGTGCTGCCTACAAAGAGGAATTTATGTTGGGATTTATGTTCCCAATCACGACAGAAGGAGCCAAACGACCGTTTGGCTACATAAATTTCACCATTAAACTACATTCGAGTGAAAGTACCCATTACGCTCATATGGTTACCGTCGAGTCGAGCTACTTTTACTTTTCGAATTCGAATCGCTTTATTGATTCGTTTGTTCGCGTCCTGAAAAGGACACAATTCCTGGTTATTTTGTGCGTTGTACTAATGACAGTCGAGCGAATGAATAATGCCGTGATGTTAGGGCGGACTTAGTATCTTTTTAACAATAATGTTGTGAATGGTGTGCTGATTGTTCGACGGAATGTTCAGGAGAGTCCATTTTATGTTGAGCTACTAACTTTATTCGAATCATAAGTTCACTATCACATGCTTTTGAACATAACGATTCTTACGACTGGAAGAGTGAATTACAGTTCTGATGTACGAGTAAAATTTAATACAGAAGAAGTAAAGCGTACGTAATTTGTATGAGATTTAATAGTCAAACAGTGAAATACCAATGAATTGTTATAGTGCAATAAACTAAGCTACAACTAGCGTCGAAATCGAACAATAGTTCAATTGTTAATTTCAGATGTATGGAACGAGTATTCTAAAAATTCAAACATTTCAACGACACAGCTAAGATTCGTCTCTAAAGCCTGGTTCCAATTCTTCCTAATAAGTGGTATTTATTTAATACTTAATAGATGTTCTTTTCCTACAGTTCTTTCTACTAACTAAAGGCGATCTTAGTTTTGTAATAAATAATGCTGAAATACCTGGAAAACATGGAACAAAGGCAGAACTTCGGAGCTATCGAAAACAAACAAAAGGACACTTTGATGGATTCTATCAAACATTGAGAAAAAGAACGTCTTCTGATTGTTAATCGATAAATAAATCAAATATTATACTGAATACATATCATCTATTAGAGATATACATATACATATGTCGTATAGCCTCAATGAAATTTTTGATGAATCAGCAACATCTGGAGCACAAATGAAAGCCATAGATACGTGCACACTGTACAGATTGATCAACCAATATCTCAAATAAATGTAGATATAGATAATATCAGATCTGATACTGAACAAACAAAACTTACACTCGAATCACGTCCAACTTCTGACGGATGTTGAGATATACTTACATTTGCTGATATGAAAAATCAGAAGAAATCTGGGACTGTTTCTGATAGTAAAACCTACTGACTACAATGAATAAATCGGATTTAAACTTTTTCTCACCAAAAATAAAATTTATAAAAACCAATTCGAAATTCGTTGTTTACCTACTTAGTTTATTTATTAGAATTTTCTTAAACAAAAGTAGGTAGAGATGTTAATTTTCAAAATAATATAAAAGCGTTTAAAGGCTGGTTTACATGACGACTGCAAACAATTTTTATTAAGATTGTGAGGGAGCTAGCTTATCGAATTTTTAATGGAGTAGAAAGCAACCACTGCAAAAATGACATTCACACAAATATCGTTAATATTTTTTCTGGATATAATATCTGTTCGTTTCACTCCTGATCAGTTTCTCATTAGAGATTTTCCTTCTCCCACACAGTTTTAGTGAAAATTATGATTGCTCGTTACGAGTAGATGACGTTACTCAACAAATTGAACTGTCTCAATCTAAGTATGACAAATGGTGAAAGTGTCAAATTCTATAAATTTGAAAATGATAGCATTTCTACGTGATTGTGCACACTTTTTTGTATAGCAAAGTGGATGGTCCCCTCCTCATAACTAATATTTAAGAATAATTGTGTGTACTTAAGCACCATTTATTAAAATATAACAATAATATTATTAAAAAATATATTTATTTTTTAAACTAAAAATGTGTCAGTATTCATAGCAGAAAATTCAACTACGTTGATATCGTCAATCGATTTTTAATTAATTTTTTTTTCATAAAAATATGTTTTAATTAATTCCAGCAATTCTTCCATTTTCACTTGATCTCATGAGTCTCACATTGCATTGTAAACTACTGCGAAAAAACACAACTGAAATTAAATACGCCCAATCCTTGAATTTATCAAGAATTAAAATGTGATTAACAAAAAATTGTCATAAACAAATGTCATACAGATCGAAAAATTAATATTGATTGTGTACTGTGAAAATGTGTTTCCGGACTGTAACTGAATAATATTAATATGCTCTACATTAAAATTCCCCGAACAGGCTAATAAAACACGAAATTTACAATTTAATAAAAAAAAGAAAAATACAGCACCATCTGTAATAACAAAGTTCAGTCTGATTCCATATAATTTTTAATTAAAACGAAAAAAAACCTACGCTACAATAATTATAGTGAAAAAATGGATTATTACCACAAGGACTACGGAAATATTTAAACAAATGTTGTGCTACGTAAGTATTGTTATTTTTATTAGCGTAAACTCGTTGTCTCTCCATCCCAATGTTAACATTTATGTAATAGCTCAAAACTTTTCGTATACTTGTCTCGTGATGTGATATCAAGCTCAAAACTTTTGAATAATAAACTTTAGCAATTACTTTAACAGATCTAAGACTTCACAACAGGTAGGCTTCTACTTTTCGGAACAACTCCCCATATCCATCCTTCCATTGACATACCCTCAGGATATTATCTGATAAGGAGTTCTAGTGCGTTTGTTTTGTACGCAAGTTGTTGTTGGCCGAATCAAACTTCCCGTCCTTCTCGGATACCGCTCTGATTTGCAGGAAATTTTATAATTATCTACAAGCAAGTTCCGCAATGAAAGCTGTGGTGTGGTTGCTATTCGTTTATGTACCTGTCGGAAAATTCAAAACATTAATTTTCCGGAAATTTCTGCTTTACCAAAATATGTACATTTTGTTTCCTGGTTTTGCTCCTATAATTCCACTACTGTTTACCGAAATCTTCAATCTTCTTGTATTTCAGAGAAACTATAGTACCTCTGAATCTGAATGCTCGTTGAGTTTAACTCGGAGGCAAATATCATTTTCGGTAACGAGTAACAAGATACCTGGTGTGTTAATACCTTCAGACGAGTCGGCATTAATACTTCAAGTACAAGACACAGCCCCATCCTATCCCATCACACATTAAGTAAATTTCACAAAACATAGGTTTAGCCATTATTTAGTCATGGCACCCACATGCTGGGTGTGGTTTGATCTCAAGTGCTCCTAGTCGAAGTTAAGCTGGCATGAAAACATTCGCAGGTTAGAAAGTTCCGATCAAATTACAAAATTTTCATAAGAAATTTGACAAATCCTTTAAGGTTTAATTTTATTTCAATTTCCTGTTAAATTAATCCCCAGGGTTGTGGTCTCAGTGCCTTTCAACTAAGCTAGTTAATTAAATATTGATTGCGAGATTTGCGTAATATTAAATTTTCTACAAAGTTAGTTTGATAGTAGTACCTAACTAATTTTGGAATACTTTTGAATTTAATTCTATTTGCTTTTCTTGACTGTTTGTGCAAACACGGCGTAATTACCGCATTTCAAACACGTAATAAATTAAGTTTCAAAGTATTGCGGAGCTTATTAATGTAGGTATGACCCAATTAATGTTTTCCTCCGAAAAACGAACTTAATACTTGGCTAAATATTGACGGCAATTTTACTTAGTTGGCAATAATGGCACTGAGTCGTAGTAAGATTTTTGTTTGTTTACCATGAACTGTTCTTACATTCATACTGGTCCGTCGATTTCGTAATGCAATACCGGCCCTCAACGCTAGAAAATCGCACTACTCATTCAATTTGTGGAAGGATGTTCAAATGTACGGAGATGGGCAAGACACTGATCAGTCAGGGAGGTGCATATTTCCACGAATTTCGTCCCATCTCTTGGGTCTTATGAAATTTATTTTATTTTTTTTTTCAATCTTAAAGCCCAATCGCGCAATTTTACCATATCTCGACTGATAATGTTGCCAATTATGTAGTTCTAATTAATTGCCTTGAAATAAATTTCACAATTTTTGGCTTACAGGGATTGCACTTTCACGAATTCCTTCTTATCTCTTAGGTCTAATAAGATATCAATGGTTTTATTTTCACACTTTTTTTAATAGCCTTATCTGGATTTTTTCATATTCAGGAGGCGCAAAAAGTTTTATACTTTTTCACGAATTCCGCCATATCCGTAATCACTTATTATATTAAAATGTAGTATTCTAATATTCTGTTTGGAGACTATACATAATTCAGAAGTGAGGAGTATAGTACGAAATTTAAATTTTTTAGATTATTGATTTTCTGTGTATTGATTATTGATTTTCTCGTATAAAGGATAAATAAATCTGCAACCGCTCCTGTAAAATTAAAGTTTAGGACTTCAAAAATAATGCCTAGATCTAGATCTAGATTTGTTCGCTACTCTTGGTCATCTTAATTAAAATGGAAAAGGTTGTGCTAATAACACTGAAAATAATACTCAACCATTCTTTACTTGCAAAGGTATTGTTCTGCCAACATTACGTACTCTATTTTTTTTTTATTGTTGCCACGAATTAATATCTTGACTTCTTTTAATTTTTATTATAATACATGTAAAAGTTGCAGCTGCATATGCACCCCATCTCTTTCGTTATCTTATACAACTGTATACTAAAAAATCTCTATATATTTACATTTTATACGAGTTTAGGGACAACTAAGATCATAAATGCTGCCAAAAAAATCATACCTTAATTCTACTCATGTACTAATAAAATATTTGGAATTTCTGAAATTTTACGTACCCTTGTTTTCTCGCCTACTTAACAAATCCGGATTAACAATGTTTATTACCTGTCCATATTTAAGGTGCAAACATCTCATACAAGGATCTAGTCTATATTAACATGGAAAGTTTTCAGGTAGATCGGTAAAATAAAATCTGGAAAAACCACATTATATCACCTAGAAGCTTAGCCCTACTATTTTCAGCTGCATTTGAATTTTTTTATGTCCTTGCTGTACTAACAGGTATAAATCATACTGAGGAATATTTGAATATTTTACCAAATCTGTTAGAACGTTAGTGTCCTTACCGCCGATCTTCAGTGAAGATCTCAAGATGAGATCAACGGGCAATGAAAGATATCCTACGCGTTTTCTACCCGATCAAAATAAATACAAACCGATACCATTAGTGTACAGTGATAGTCCTGAAACGGCTAAAGTGTGGATGACGAGTCTTCGCCTAAAGGCAAACGCAGTGCAACGTCGTAAGCGTTCGAATTTTCATATATACTCGATGTTACGTGACACCTACTTTCGGGTGCAATCCGATCCTCGGAAGGATGAAATATTCGAAAAACTAGTAGAAGATATCCAAAGAGAGTTCAACTTCAAGGAAACCAAACCGTTCAGGAAGCAAAAGTTGGACGTTCTTGTAGAGAATCAAGAGCTTGTTCTGGAAAAATCTGACGGAAAGGATGACAAAGAGGGACCAGATCCTAATAAGGAGGAATCCTCGATCTCCGTTGAAAAGACTGATCCGGAAAAGTCTTTGAAAGCAGAAGCTACAAGCAGTAGGACAACTCCAGAACCTGATGAAGACAACGAAGTGACCCTTGACGTACAGAAACAACCATCCCAAGGAAATGATGAGGACAATTCGTGTGAACCATCTAAAGAAATTAGTAAAAATATCAACAAAAACGACGAAATTTCTGCGAAAAAACCCACCAAGGATGTTTACGAACCGAAACCAGGATGCAGCAAGGACTACTACGTACAACGAGCCAATCAAATGGAAACCTACGAAGATGGTATCAAATTTTTGGGAAAAGTTCTGGAAAAACTACAAATTCAATGTCACAGCTCAAAAAATTCCGAATCCCCGGAAATAAAATCGGATGGAGTCGCTATCTGAAGAATTTTGCATGCTTCTTATTTTTAAAACTAAATTATTTACTTCTAATTATTTAACAAAAATCTAATATATTTATAAAAAAAAAATTTATTGGACTGCTACTATCAAATATGCAATCAGTTTTTGTATGGTGTAGCGCTAATCATAAAAAAATATTAATAAAATTTTTATTAAAAATAATCGCCTTGTGCTTGTTTCTTCAACAAATCCTTTTGAAATTGGCTCAAGTATCCCATCACCCTGAGGTCGTATCCTTGTAGAAGTCATAATTTTCAATAAGCTCCTAATTAGCTACTTTCTTTCCCGAGAGAATAGAGGAAAACTTTACTTTGTAGCCCGTTTCAATCGACACCGTCAAAGGTGTACGTACTTGCAATCAATAATTATTAAAGGACGTTATCTTGATTGCAATTAAAACTTTTTTAGTGTACATACTTAAATTTCTTGTGAAATAATTTTTTCTTCTCCGGTATTCTTTATAGTAATTTTTTTCTTCTCTTTTTATTACAGGTAAGTTTCGTGACGGAAAATATCGTTGAAAACTAACAAAGATGGAGTGTTAAGTATAAAAAAAAAATATTCTTGTGAACGCGGACTTTTAAAAGCGTTGCACTTAGCGTAGTTGAAAATTGGAAACTGAAGGGGTTTGCAGTTATTTTAATTTTGTGATTAATTTTAACTTTGAATCACCCTGTGCAACTTCAAAATTTTCAGAATAACGTCTTCCTTCTATTCGATGATGGGATTTTTCGCTTTTCACTATTGTCATCTGTAATTCAATGTGGTTTGTTGTGCTGTAAGAGTTGACATCTCTAGGGCGTTTTAATGCGATTTATCCAGTTTGAGAGTAGTGATTCAAATTCGTATAGAAAACACCGATAATACTGTTGTTTTTTCATGTTTTTATTGCTTTATCCTGTAGATAGTAGGCTAGATTTGAGAGTTTATCGCGAAAAGCTACCCCAGTAAGCTTACTGGGGCTACTATTCCGATTAAAATCTATATTCTTGCCTACTATCTATTGGAAAAAGCAATAAAAAAATAAAAAAATGACAGTATTCTTGGTGTTTTCTATACAAATTTGAATCACTACTCTCGATCTGGATAAATTGCAAAAAAACACACCTATTATTGCCATGCTCCAATTCGGTTGGGGTCTCGGATAATCAGATAGTCAACGATTTTTACTAAAATTATACTCATCAAGTTATAGTCCTTTTATAATATCGTATTGAAACGCGTTTGATATTTCCTTCCGGTTTCCAAAAAATAGTTTCTAGAATAGTTTCTAATCTATTCGGAGTTGTGGTTTTTGAGACAGAATGAAATATTGAATATGTATCTGAACATTCACACTGACTTCTTCTGGCGGTTAAGTAAAATATATTTAAAAAAATGTTGTTAAATTGAAAAATCATTTTAGCTCACAATTCTCTATGATACTGTCTTAGTTAAACAATCATTATTCAAAGTCGTATACAAAGTTACCTCTTTTCACCCTAAGAAGTCAGCATCAAGAAGCGCCCTGGCCTCCTGGTAAGAAGTAAAAGTTTTAAATCCTTAAGAAGTTTCTTAATTTTGCAGTATCTCTGATATATCCTCTTCCTACAAGTTAACTCGTACCATTCTCGATTCAAACAGCTTGACTTAATTTAAATCGTATACCTCTTTCATCATAAGATTAACTCCATTCTGGCTACAAATGAATAAAGCGACTCACCAACTATTATAACAAATTGTGTTACTTCTTTAATTTGTACCTGTTCTAAATTTTAATGCAAACGCAATAATATAGAGCTAAATCGTTGTTTAACCTTGCTAATTCCTGGAAACGTTCGTTTAACATTCTGCGATTCATTTTGAATTTATGGCGCCTGATTGTCTGAATCTGAAAGCAGACAGTAGTTTTATTCGAAATCCCAATGTCCTTCTAATATTAACGCTCTGCTATACAAGCTTGTGGAAATTAGTTCTAACGCTTATGCCGTAGTGAGAGAGAGAGAGATTAGTCGGTATAATAAATATCATTTTCCTAATGGGATCATAAGGATGAGTGGTTCATACCATATTCCACTTTGAAGCTGTAGCCAAAAAAATGTACGAATTAATTCCAACTTGTGCTCTATTAATGGATTAGTTTATGTACATTTGAAGTATATTTTTTTCGAATTATTTTTATCGAAATTAATTTTTGTATCATACTGAAGTTTCAATTGACAATCGTGGCTTAGCCTTATGTCTGTCGAATTTCAAGGATTTGTGTAATCTTAGCTTCTGTTGCGCAAGCCTTAATATAGGACAAAGATGAAATTATAATTAAGGATCATGTACCTTGCGTTTAGATTAATTTCTTCAGACCATATGCGAAACTGAGAGACGGATAGTGTGCGCGGCATTGGTTGTGGGCTCGAATCCCAGCCAGTTATGGGTTTCTCTATTCTCAGAGCAATATGGTATTATAACCAGCAATCGTGCTTTGTCAAAAGCGTTATTATTACCCTTTACCGTAGAAGGAGTCATATAGAAGTGAAATACGCCCAAGTGTACGTTACAGAATTTATCGCCTTTGTTAAAGTGCAAGATGCTACCCTCTATTGGCTCAACTTCAACCAGCTTAGTCCTTCTGCGCCCCTAGTTTCACCTGCAATCGTCTAATGGACCGTATTCCATACATCCAAAATCCCTATGGTCTTATCTTTCCAGTGATAGTAGACCCGATCCAGCTCTTTCCGGCTGAGTGTTTTGGGAGATGTAGATAACAAGACAGTGTAAGTCGAAGGAACAGGTGAACAAGGTTTATAGGGTGTAATATAGTCATATAAAATTTGTAACGATATATAAACGTCTTCATATACAAAGCTATCGTTGTGTTACATTCCAAACAAGGACTTAAGAGTATTAAAGTGATTCATAGTTTATAAAATTATTCTTAGCACTTTGAAAGTTGATCAATAGCTCCCTTAAGAATTTTTGTTCACTCCAAGAAACTCTGTTTGGTCCATTAAAACGACATTATATTGTGCTATCCTTTGAGAATGGGCTACTTAGAGAAAGTCCACTCTAAAAGGATAATTTAGTGGGTAAATACCATTAAATTGTATGGCTAAAGTACTTTTAAAAAGTTTTATTTTTACAACGCTATATCAGAGTACATATAGCGACAGCTTTTAAAATACTGAATGTGGGTCTACCCAGGGAATGATCCGTCTTTGTATCCAATATATCACAATGTAACATTAGGCAAAGAAAACAAATGTTAAAAGTGTGCGAACAATTTTGGTTGTAATTTTTTGATATGTAGCGCTTATTTATGGATTCCATGCATTAGAAGCTGTGTTTCTTACATTAGAAGCTTTGTTTTAAGCATTATTTTTGTTGATAAAATAATAAAAATGTGGTTATTATCTAGGAAATATGACAAGATTCGGCGTTCTCTTCAATTTCAAATAAAAATACTATTCGATTTAAGTTAATAACAAACACAAATCGTTTTATTAGATAATGAAATTCTTCTTGATTAAATATTGCTGTTATCAATGAAAATCACTTCACTCGTTCTTTTTGAAGTAAAACTGATCATCGCTCCGCTTTCGCAGTAGAAAAACTATTGCGTGTACCTGGTGCGCTTAAATACTACATGTGTCGAGTAGAGAGATCTCCAACATTTACAGTGGTGTTTGTCGAACATGCAAGAAGCGTGTAGATCATGCGAGATGTGTACAGATTTCTACACTATTCTAAATGAATATTGAAAGGTTGAAGTTTTCTCTAGAAACTTCAATGTCATTTTGAAATTGGTTCGGGTTTCCAGGATATGAACAATAATTTCACTGTCAAAGTATATAACGTCAATTGAAACTCGATTTGCATACCCTGATATATACAACTACAATTGAGGTGAAATTAAAACATCAATGAAATCATCGGTATAAGTATCCCTAGATTTACGATTAATTTAAAATAGGAACTCAGATTTTCGTGAACCAAGAAAATATTTGTTGAAAATTTAGAAATTTCAAAATTAATATTTATTTCTAACAAGCTTGCACAAAGCAATAAACTTATGATTTCCCGTAACCTCGACGTCTTACAAAGGGATTGCTATATAATTGGATCTCCTTGGTGCAGTCTTGCTATTCATGAAGTAAATTAATCAAGGAGACATCTAAATAAGTAGAGAATATTTACAGAAAGCGACAGGAGCTTTTACAAAGAGATGTTTTTAGAGTCGAGACATTCCAATGTTGTTTGCATTACCGTGAGACACACTTAAATCTTGAAAGAATTCATAATATTGCTTGTGCACTTGGAGGGTGGTGTGGCAATAGGAATAAAATTTCATTATTTAGATAGACTTTGTGCAGTATGCCTAGGTATTGATGTCTCTTTAGTTTATTCAAACAACTATTTGTACTGTTTATCCAACTGATTCAGAACCAAGGACTGAAGTGCCTTTTGGGAAAATCTTTTTTGTTTTGTTGCAAAAAAAAAATGTTTTGATAATATAACATCGACATGGAACTAAACTCAATTGTTATATTTTTTGTTGCTTTATTGCTTTTATACGAAATCAAACTAAAATTAAACCTGTATTCCGTACTTTTATCGACTATTCTTTACCACCCTACTCGTGGTTAGTCAGCAAACTACGAACATATCTCCGGAAAAAAAAGGAAAGTTGAGAAGCTTCGAGAGAGAGACTCAGACTCACTATTTTCGTAATATTTTTTTTCAATTTTATATTATTTTATTTCTTATTAAATTCTACATTTAATTGATATTTATCTGAATTTTTGAAGTGAAAGGTTACCGGATTAGTATTATTTATAAAATTATTCAAATTTATTTCATTTGGAAAAAACTAACAATTTCTTATGTTTTTTTTTCAATTTTTGTAAAATTAAAAATTAATAGACCATTTTTTATACTTTAGATATTCATTAAGGCAAAAATTATATGCAATTATTGTCGAGTTCTTAACGTCCACTAACAGCTGAAACTACAGTTGCAGCACCTCTGACATACAGAAGTGCCCTAACAGCAGCTCCTCCAACCTTTTTCTATGATAAAAGTAATAATTTTTTAATAAGTTTCAAGGAACTATAAATAGGAAATTTCGATTTATCGATGTGTAGTAATTAGATCGTTACCAATGTTTTGCTAATTTTGGAACCTTCTCCTTGTGCTGAGCACCCAAGCAAGACGATTAAAGCGAAACATATAATTTTCGTGAAATTCATGCTGAATATATTTAGCAATTAATATTATTGGAAGTTCATATAACTGATGATGAAGTAGGTGCGCTAATTTCTTTTATAGGAAGAGTGAGCTTTGATCCAACGTGTAAATGAATAATACAATATTACAGCCCCTTATACCGCAATGTCAATATTTACCTTACATGTGCTGGGAATATTTTTTTTAGATTAATAATAATAAGATAAACAGAACTTGATTATCTAACAGTTGAGTACTAAGTTAGAAAAAAGTAGAGAGATTGTTTAGACAGATGGTTAGTTGTTGTAGTCTATTTAGTTGTTGCAAGTATGGACGTATAAGCTTCAGTTTTATAATATTCCACTCAGAATAAAAAAGCGAAATCTATAGTTATCCTTTATATTCCATAAAGCGTGTATTATTCCATACTTCTTAGCGGGACCAACGTTACAGAGCACAAAAATGTGAGTAAAACACCCATGGAAACATATCCATGTTTTCGTACCATTTGAATAGATTCCGCCTACAGCATTTTTTACGTTTCTTCTAGCAATTTCTATTATTTCTGAACTAACAATGCTTAATAAATGATTTAGCAAAAAAATACTTGCAGCTTTTAAAAATGTTCCAGCTTGTTGTATTGCGATTTATAGCGTATTTTATAGCATTCTAGAGGAACAATTTTTATGTTTACGGCCATTAAAATATAAAAGGGGATCGTTAATCCAGTTTTTTGGCCGATATTATAAAAGCCTATTTTGTCACCTCTCACGCGAGTGTAGATTTATTGCTAATCTTAACCATCAACCACAAATTTTTTTTTTAAGTGTAAGTGAGAAGGAAATATTACGACCAGCAAAACGGTGGTAACATCATTCTGGACATGACTACTTAAAGCACACGATTTTCAAATTGTATATCTCTGGATTCTTGGAGAGACATGTAGTAAGTATGTAAGTAGCACCAGATTGGCACATCCTTAAATGTGATGTGATACCTAATTATGTCGCAATTGAAATTGGCATTTCTTTGAAAAAAAAATGCTGGGTGTGAACTTTTTCCGTAGTGAATAAAAACAAACCCAATGTATTATCACTATCCCGAACCCAAAAATTCGTACCATAAAAAGTCAGAACGCATTTTGAAAATTTAACGAGAATTGAACTGTTCATACAAAGGCTAAATTTTAAGATTATTTCTTTGTATTCCCGGTGTAAGAAAAGTGTCTTCGAAGACCACCACCCGACATATACCGACCGGGATTGATCGCTGTCTTGGGTTTTGTCATAGGGGACATGACACTTGAAGAACCCTTCTCTGAAAAGGTCAGTTTGGAAACTGTGTAGGACTACGTTCGAAGGATAATTTTGAAATATTATTTTTTCGCAACCAAATTTTATCCCAAATTTGACCGTAATATGTGAAACCTACCCTCAGATAGTTGGAAGATTTCTTTTCAATCAGAATCCTTTCGCTTTAGCAATTTTTCAACAAAGAATATAAGAGGCCTTATTTTGTGACAAACCCTTCTCTGGCAGACGTATAGTAGATATTTTTTTGCTAGACCTATATAATTTATTTTCTTATGTTTATGTTGGAAGGCTCACTAAAGCCGTAATAAATCGAGATACCAAGCAAGAATTCGGTCATATTTACCTATGCAGCCTGCTCTTTTCGCAAAGTTGATTGATCACTAGCTCTTGCCTTCGTTGAAAATTTTTCATAGTTAAGTCTGCGACTTAGTTCCAATTTCCATCAAATTAAGCCAAGCGGTACATATTATTATATAAATCACATATTTTTTGCCGTCATACTCGTAAAAGTAAAATAATTTGTCATGTTAGTAATTTGTTTTCTGTACTTCCGATAGTATATTGAAAAACATTCCTACCACTGAAAACCTAGAAAATAAGGACAACGCTTACTAAACTTTGTATTCCCTGCCGACTTCTTCTTATACTTAACAAGATATAAATACCTTGTTTGTTATTTACGAAAAACTCAAACAACTAAATAAACTTCGAATATTTATAGAAAAAAACAACTTTTTAGACTTTAATTTCACTCCCCCTTTTCGACATAAAAGAAGCACAGTCTACTTTCTTCTATACGATTTATTTATGGTAAAATATTTTGTATTAAGCGTAGGCCTAAAAAATCCAATTTAAGTTTTCTACATCCTGACAGCCTGTTTTCTTCTTACATTCGCGTTCATAAAGTCTCCAACTGTCCGAACATGTTTTTGATATAAAAAGGATGAGAGTTAGTTTGGAAAAAGGATCAATGGAATGCAAAAATGTCACAAACAGACTGTAATGAATTTGGTTGAAAAATAGCAAACTTTTCGCTTTTACAAGAATTGACGTTGTGAGCTCGTCACGATCGATTGAATTTAATAAAAAATAAATCAAAAGGATTCTTCAAAACGGGTGGTTGGATTACAAGAAGCATTGACGGCTCACTTTTTGATGTAATTATATGGGAGTTCCAACAGGATAAAATACTGAGAATTATTTTGTCTAAAAGGAAATGCAAAAAATTAAAACCGGCGTGTTCCAAGAAAATTATTCATTTGATTAAAATTGTGGTTATTTTTCTATTTATTCTACACACTGAGAAAAATCCATTGACTCTTACATCTTTTGGATAGTAGGCAAATATGCCTAATTTTTTCATGTAAAAGTCAATTTAAAAGTAATTTTAAATTTTTTAGCCAATAAATTTTCGTGAAGTTTCTCATCTCTGGCAACACCTTTTGTCCGCCCATGACGTTAAGATAATATGGCGAAGAGTAATGGGAGTAGATGCGATACATAAATGTACCTTAAATTCTTAACATTTTCGGTTCTTTTAACCTTCCTTCACTATATATCAAAAAGTTCTGTATCGTATTCTACCGAAAGAAAAGTCATGGGAAATTTTATGTCTCATTAACTAATTACTGATCTCAACTTTCATTGTCCAAATGACAAGAATATAGTAGACAATCCAACGAAGACAATCCTTCTTAGTTTTTTTTCGAAAATCGAATGGGATTTTGCCGTGACTCTGCCCCTTATCACAATTCTTTCACATAATTAATTTTCCTGACAATTTCCCATAGAAAATACCATCCAAGAGCTCCTTCTGTCTGTCTTCGGGCGTATCTCTCACGAGATACTATTAATCCAATAATCCGATTCTTTAAGGAATACTCGAAATATCTAATCGACATTTTCTAGAAGATCTAAGCTTTTAGTAGCATCCCACTCTTTCGAATTCAACGATAGAAACAAAATTTCTACCCCCGAGGACTTATTATCTGCTCTGTTAATTCTGTTTGGATTTTCTCCTACCGGGACCACGTAATGATTCGTTTTATTAATTAAGTCGCATAAAATTAAATTTACGCAAAAAGGTAACCTGATGGAGTCGGTATCAGTTCCAAGTAACTTACTCGAAAAGTTTCGGCGAGATTGAAACAAAAGTTTTCTTTTGAGAGATGTTTGTAGCGAAGTTGAAAAGTTTTCATCGAAAACTTCACTCCGGGCACTAATCCAAACAGGTAGGTACAAATCTATAAGTTCCTATCTGGAAAGGAGATTTTCCATAAAGATTAAAAAGTTAAGTTTTTCTTCCGGCCAAAAAAAATATGCTCTTGATACTGCAATTAATTCCGAAAGAAAATCGCAATTCAAAGTTCCCAGAGTAGCATATTAATTTCCAAGTAGTTCTCTACTAGGAGCTAGAACAGTGTCTGAATAATTTATTTTTTCCCTGAACAAGTCACAATGCAAATATCTATCAAAAATCCTATTAAATTTTGAATATTCGCTAAGATAAAAAAAATCAATTCGGATTATTATACCAGTTTCCCGTCCTGACTTAATTTCAAGACATCTAGAACAATGATAATGGTCCTTTCGTCGACTCCATCCTGTCCGAAATAATCAGAGAAACATAATTCCAGGTTTAGTATTTTATCCTCTCATTAATAAGGGCTTTTTCTTCTTATAATCGCTAAAGCGGAAATATTTTTGCTGACGATGTTGCCACTTGTGTCTGTCATGCATTTAAACGTAATACGAACTGAGATATAATTCACATGACAGACAATTTATTAAAGCTCCTTTATTCAGCGAAAAGCCTATGCGGTAAATAATCCAATAATTACATTTCGCAAACGTGGGATTTCATTGCTCGATTGGGAATTTTCTAATAAGCGGTTTTATAGTATGGAAGTATTCTGGTCGGACTAAAATTACAACGAAATTCAACCCCAAGTAACTAGTACTAGAAAGTTGAAACTTGGGACGCTATATTGAAACAGAGTTTTTTTGGTTTTTGGTGTCTACTACACAGTAAAGAAAATCCATGAATTTTACATCTTTTGAATAATAAGCAAATAGTTGCTTACTCTTTTGCGAGAGTGCACATATACGGCGTCGATGTCATAAGGATGGAAGAAGTCCGTTCTCGTTCCTTACCTGAGCTGAAATACGTGAGGAAGACGAAAAAGTTTGGTTAGAAACGGGGGGAACTCGAGTGCAACTGGTAATCATTCTCTGAGTGATCAAGATGCGCTGCCCCCGCTTCAAGCAACCACAACAAGAAGCAAATAGCCACACTTTTTCAAGTAAATTTAGATTGGGATACAATATACGAGTAATAGTCAATTTGAATGTATTCTTTAATTTCGGTCAGTAAATTTAAATTTGCAAAGAGGAAATAGCAACTTCGAAAGCTGCAAATTCGCTGGATATTATCTTCAATTTACATTCTTAAAAAGTGTATACTTAGCAATTTTTAAGATACACTTTTTTCTATTTTTAATATTGTTTTGTACTTACTTACACTATGCCCATGCCCACTGTGCCACCGAATTTAATTTTACACGAAACGTTGTGTAATTTTGTGAGCCTTTACGTGTAAATTTTTCAGTTCAGTTGAAAAGTACATGAATAATTTAATAATACTCGTAATTTCGTGTAAAAGTGATTAAAATACTTTTACTTGAAAAAATGAAATATACTGGAAATTTGAAGTAAAAATTGGATTGAAAAATCATTTTTTTTTTAAATGTAAATATTGTTATATAACGTGGGAAAAAAAATGTTTTTTAAATCGATCACAATACTGCGTTATTAAAATAATACAGTTGGAAAATTTAACTTCCACCTCAGAGTATTTTATTGTTATTTTTACTTTTCAAAACTAGAAACTGCGGATTTAATCTATGCTTTTTCTACCGAAACCATAATAGCTACTCTATAAAACCCTTAACTTTTTCCCCAAAACTATCCGATTTATGGCAATAATTTATCTTGCAATTCCTGGGAACATTTTTGCTTGTCGCTCGATTTAAATAAATCGATACCTCTAGTCTGCTCACAACTCGCATTCATCCCTACTTGTAGGATTTCCGATAGCTTCTAGTGGTTGCTACAATCTCGCAACATTTATATAATTAAAAGCAAACTTCTCGGAATCATCATGAAATATTTGACCCCCACCGACAAGTCTAGTTTATCCTGGACTGGCTGCCGGCAATCTTCCCTAAAATAAAATTTACACTATGCTTTATAGTCTACATGAGATAATTGTGTATTCACTGTATTAGCTATGCATAGGAGCAGTAATGGGGTTTTCTACGCTACGAGGACCATGGAATCAGTTCAATCTATCAGGTCATCGGAGAAAATTTATACGGTGACCACCACCCTAGGATGGTGGAAACTTAAATGTGAAAATGTGGAAAGTGATACCAAAATTTAGATCCAGGAGCCAGAGCTAGTTTTCACATTTTCACTACATTGCCTATACGGATTCGAACTTTTCAGATGGAAATTTCTTCCCTGGAAGTTACGAATATTTTAGGATTCGGGGAATTTAATGTTTTTTTTAGATTGTTGTAGAATTTAGAGAAATTCGAGGATTTGAAGCGAAAGTTTTACTGTAGAAGGGGGTGGGGGCACTATTCCGAGTTTTATCTATCGTAGTAGGCGACTCAAAATCCCTTGGGGCTGAATATTTTTACGGGTTGAATACTTTAGTTAAGTACCGTGAAATATTCATAATATGTTGAAACGTGTACTTTTCGTTTTAGGATCAGTTTCGTTTTTATAGAGCAGCACTGAATTTCATTTTCTGGTCTTTGAATTCATTTACCTCTGGTAAAGGGTTTTAAAATATCTTTCTGAATATCATTAAATATTGTTGTGTTTGCCCTTTAGAATAATTGAAATTTCAGCTTTGGCCTTAACTCTCTTTCCTCACAAATCCATGGAGTCTACTTAGACTATCTTGTAAAAATTATGTGAAAAATGCTGAGGACATATTTGGAAACTATCGATAATTCATTAAGAAATTGCCCATTGAAAAATATTAAAAAATTAGTTCGTAAATTTGCTTTATTTTTGATAGTATTTAGTGGCAACATTGCGTCAAAACTTAATTAAATAATATTTTAATTAAAATATTTCGCACTGTAACTTAGAGTATTATGCATATGGATTCAAATCACTCCTATAGTGTCCGGATTAGGTCATGCTGTAACCACAAAAAGGTATAAAAGGTAGAAATACCAATTTTTTTATCTTTGGGGTCGGATATAATTCTTACCTAATTACTTTCAATCCCAGGTCCTTTTTAAGGGACTTACCAAGCCAAGGTTAAATTTGTAAGGCTTATCATTTCCTACAAGGAAAACTCTTGCTCGCTACTTATGTGCCTTATGCATCACTTAGGTTCTTGCGAGATTTTCAAAGCAACTCACTAATTGAAAAGTTCTTTGACAACCAGACAATTCTTAGTCCCGGAATTTGCTCAGTGCAGCAAAATTATAGTTAAACTCATTAAATACCAAGAACTGTTGGAAAAGGTTTACAGAAAGGGATCCTAAAGGAATGGCGTTCACTCACTCATAACATACAGTAAACCCTAAAATAAATGTAGCAATTAAGGACAAAAGGCCCATATGTTGGAAGTGCGGTAAAACTCCTTTGAATTTTACATTGTCGTCGTAGCCAGATGGCGAAGTTTTTAGTCCAATGCTGCTTCAGCCGTTAACTTTCAATGTAATTTCTGAAAAATTTGCCTGAATAAATGTAGCCTTGAAGGCACTCACCACTCGACAGAACTAGACTGTGAAAACATCGCACTAACTCTACGGAAACTTGTTTCCCCACGAAAATAATGAACAAGTTTAATTGGAACCCACACTTCGTGAATTCTCATAGTCTGAACTGCTGAATTGCATTACAAACTTCCCGAACAATTGGGGGTGTTTCCGAGAAAAGTCTCATTACTTTAGCTTCATAATTGCCCTCCACCCCATCTTTAAGCTTTGACGAGTATTCCACTCTAATTACATCTTCGCACCGAGTATCTTGTCATACCCAGATACACACTACAATTAGCTTGTGTTAGTTACACTTCGTATTAAGCCTGATCAGTGTGTCATTGTAATAAATTATTAAGATTGTATCAGGTGCCTTAAGAGCACCATTTAAGTACTTAAGTGTGACCATAAAGCCGAGCAGGATACGATCCATAATGGGTACTTGACGCGAGGTGACAAACATTATTCTTGGAAGCTATGTCGTGTACGCTAGGTCCCATTAATTTAAGAAAGTCACCCACATCCTGCCCGTACGACATACATGGCATATTCTTGGCAGACACCGCAACAAATTGGCTTAACTTTTAAAAATGAGGAAGAATCCTGAGAGCAATTTAATTTAGATAAAGGACATTCCGCTCTCGGAAGTCCGGTGTCATCATAGAACAACACAAATCCGTTTCGAAAATGAAGAACAGGAGCAAGTCCGGTCGACCGTGGCATTGTATTTCATAGCTATGAGCCGTAATAGCGAAGCAATCAAACTTTCATTGAGACAAATTCGCCATTATTTGTTGGTATCGAACAAAGCCTTTTCCTTTTCATAGTCGTCCTTGCTATCCGTTTTTCTAAAGTACAAGGAAATGCATGGACTCCTTTATAGCTTATTTGACTTTGAGTTCCCAATTGTGTCAGTATTTCCCGGATCGACCGAATTCGAAGCCATTACAATGTTTCGTCCTTTTCCGATTTTTTCCAAGTTTCACCGGTTTTTATTGCGACCCAAATTAAATGTGTTTTGATTTAATTTCCAGCGACTGAGTGAGTCGTTTTTATAGCCTTAAGGGCCACGCTTTAATTGTTTCATAGCTTTAAATGCTTTAAAAATTTCAAATAAAACTACCCTGAATATCCTTTCGATGAATTATTCGAGTCACACACTTAATGGGCTTTTTCAAGAGTAAAAGTTTTAATTTTGATGGTCTGAAATTATTACGCCATTTCCAATTTGCCTATTCACCATCGAGTTACAGTTTCTTTATTTCGAAAAGTCAGTGTCCTTTTTAATTAGTGAAGAATCTCCGAAGACATCTTCAATTATAAGTTAGGAAAAGGAATTGGTGGTTGGTTTTAATTAGTGTCGTAACAATTTCAATTAATATTCAAAGTTGCATGACAAAGTTCGAGTTTTACGCACTGACGAGCCTAACGAAGCGAAAACATCGTCACAAGTCTCATTAAATTGTCGTTTAACATTTCACAAAATAAAGAAACCACTCTATTTGTTTTCCTCGCGCATATTTAGGTCGAAAACAGATGTCCTTCGAGGAAAAGTGTGCTCAGATCGTCTAAGTGGTAGGCTTTTGTGGGTGTTAAGTAGTCTGAAATACTTGAGGCAGACAGTTGAATAAGATTTGTAAAGCGCCTTGGGATGGTTCATAGTTGTGACATCTAAGTGAATGTTTAAGAAATACCCTATCCAGAAGAAATTGTATCTATATTTGCTGCACGCATAACTTTAATCAGTACCGACTGCGCCACTTTACATCAATTTAATTGGAATGTGTTTTACGCTTGCAGATGAATATTTTAATTAATAGAATCCTTTTTTGACATAACTCTAACAATAAATTCTTACCAGACTCATTATTATTTCAATTGCTTCCACTGCAATTGTTCGCATTCATTTTTTTTCCTTACTTTGAACGTATAGCTCTTTGATATTTTGATTGTTATCTTGAGCTCTAACCGGCAATTAAAGTGTAAAGTTTTAGCTATAAGAGTCTTAAGAAAAATGTGAAGACTTTTCTATTTGACTCGTAAAAGGAAAAGATATTCTCACATAACCTCAGAGAAAGTGGGTGACCCGAATGAGTCTTACTGAAAAGATAGATTCCTTGTTATCTCGCAAGAATTTTATATAACCTGAACAAAATAACCTTTTTAAATCAGTCTCAATTGCGATAGGCTGTGTGTAGAGTCTTTGCAGAGCATTTAAAGCAGCTTAAAGTATTTTTAGTAGTGTAGTAATTTTTTCGGGCAGTATAATCCACTCAATAGGTTTCTAAGCTACGATTCTTCAAAGGATAGAGGGACGAACATATTTTTGGGGAACGATGTAGAGCAAAAAGTTCAAAACAGACCGGCTAAATTTTCAACTATAACTGAAAGTTGTGATAATTCTAAGGGGGTGTTCTGTAATTGTTGATGGCGAAGGGTACTAGCAAGGTACGGAGGGGGTAAATTTTTTTTTCAATAATGGATTATGATAGAAAGTAAAACTGGAAGTATGTAGATGAGAAATTGTAGCATAAAAACTTTTAGATTTGCCTCTCCTCCAATATTTATACGAATTCCGTCATATCTTTTAGGTCTTTCTGTTTTACTTCTATACTTATAGGGTCTTTATAAAAAAACGACGTAATATCTCTTAAATTTAATGACTTTTTTTGTATAGTCCGTAAAAACATGCACTAACAAATTTTTGATAATAAACTCCTGAAGGAGAGTAAAACGAATGTACCTTGGTATTCACGAATTCCGACATATCTTTTAGGTGTGATGATTTTTACAAGGAGCTATTCTTATGACATATTCTTCATCATATTCATATTAATTTGATTATGAGGTTAAAGACATCTCGCCTAAAATTTTGGGCTAAGCAAAATTAATAAAATTATTTTTTTTTTATTTAATTGTAAAAAAAAAATTTGTAAATTTTTTTCTTTTTTATTAAATTTTAGTAAAGAATCTTAAATGGGATGTACGATGTATGTATGTAGTGTGAGCTGTTTTTAAGCTATGCCATTTTTAAGTTTTAGCTTTAAAAATAAAAATGCTAAAACAATCTGGTCCCTTTGAAGAATTTTGGCTTCACACTTTTTACATAGATAGTAGATTGCTCATGAATTAAACAAGAGTCGTCACTAATACTCGATCCTTTCCAAATAATCTGAAAATAAAGGTTGTTGGAGCCATTTCAATAAATTGAAGTAAGTCTGACATTTCCAGGACTAACCCGCAATTTTATCCAAGTCGTAAACTATAACTTCAGGATTAGATAAACCCACCGAGATAGTCCCATCAAACCCAAAATCCTGAATTATATCTACCGGTGAACCATTTCGTTTTTACACCTATCAAAAAGTGAATAAAAGTAAATTAATAATCCGAATTATGACTATCCCTCGTAAAATTAACACCCTTATTAATACTCGTAGCCGTGCTTATTCATTTCTCGGTGAATTATAATGAGATCATTTTCGTTACTGCGACTACTACATTTCTGCGAAAAAAAGCACCGCATTAAAATAATTCAATTTTCCGGTATGAAACGTGGACTTTTATCTGACATAATTCCACACCAAAAAAAGGAGATAAACCTGAATGAAAAGATCCATTGTAAATTTTTTTATATGCCTGCAAATTTCTACTCCAACTACCCTTGATACGTTACGTAGGGTATGTGGAGCTTCATTTCCGATGCGAATTAGGTAATTCAAGAGATAGTGTCCAGCCCGAAACCCCTAAATTATTCCCTTAGCATTTTTTGTATCCTTCCTAAGGATATCGAAAAGTCAGATTTCCATTTGGGCTTATTGCTAAATCTGTACGGGAATATCCCAAATGGGATTGTAATTTCATTCAGGGATTCACTTCAATCGGACAGTGTTTCTTAGGGACATTTTCATTTTATGATTCAACAAGTATTAAGAAATTTGGAATTAAAATTATTATTGCTGATGAAATATTCCGAGACGGACATGGTATTGGTATGAATTTCAATTATGGGTTTTCCTTCAAAAAGGACCTCTTCTACTCTCTACCTGCTGATCTATGACAAGCTGCCCAATTAAAATTTCAAAATACCACCCATAAAACTTACTCGTTAATCCTTCCGACTAATTTTCCCGGAAATTTTCATTTATTGACCTCCAAGGATACAGGGACAACTCACAATGTTCCTGACAATAAATTGGTTTGAATTTCCGAGCTCGAAGCTGGCGACAACTGTTCACATTATCAGATTTATTGCTTTTCTTCGTCCTGGCAATTAACAAAGAATCTTTTGCAAGAACTTTAATTCAACTCTAGATCCTAGATCGTAAAAAATAAAGCTATCGAATTTCTGAGACGGACGGAAAAGGACACCATGCTGCTGACGACCCAGCATTAAATTCTACTCGGAAAATTTTTTACTATTACGGACAGGTGGTACGAAATTTTGAGATGTTGTAAATTTTCGAGACAGATATTGAGCGATTACCTTTTCTTTTAATTAATTCATGAGGGGGATTTATGTAAAGTGTTTGTTTCTTTTTGTTGGTAAAACGGATTACAACACACTTCCATGTTGATGGATTTTTTATTATTTTATAGATTTGAAACATGTGAACCACTTTGGAGTATTAAGGAATATTTGCCCAGGAGACAATGACTTGAGAATTGTTGAGCTTTTAAGTTAAGAGCAACCCACAATTTATTCAAAATTTAAATATATTTCGATCAGTGTAGGTGGTAATTGTCCTATTAAAGTCTTAAATGGGTGATATTCATAAATGTCTCCTATAATCCGGGAACAACGTTATTTTGCCTTTGTAGTATTGTAGCTAATGCAAGAGCCACTTGTTAGTTTACTTGCGAAAATAATAAATTAATATCTCCTAAGGTTTTTTCCGACCATTTTCCTCAACTCAACTCTTTTAATTACTCAATCATATCCTACGACTGCGTGCCACCTACTATTATCCAGGCTGTAAAAATTTATTATCTGATCTCCTCCAAATATTTAAAATATAATCATTGTTATAAAATTACTAGTCGCGTACCGCGGCTACGCTCACGTTATTCCATCGCCCCTTTACTGTCTCTCTCATTGAGTGGAGGCGCTACTCACGCCAATGTTAATCTCATGGAAAATTCAACTGTTTATAACAAATGTACGAACCAAATTTCGGGAATATAATTATGTTCTCGACCTGTTTGGTAGTCTTGAGAATGTACATGCAAAATTTGGGATGGAACGGTGCACAGGTGTAGATTTCCATCGAACCCGACCAAAAAACTGTTGTATTTTTATATATTAGATAATACGGTCATAGAATGAATGGATGTATGTATGTATCTGCTTATTTGATTTTTTATCATGTGCTGCGTAGGAGCAGCGAACTCTAACTTATTCTAAAAAGGAATTTTTTAAATTGCGAAACATTCGCCAATTATTTTTATTTTATATTAGGATATCAATTCAGCACCTTGTATTTGATAGACCACACCCAATGAACAATAAAACCTAAGTCGATATACCGAATACTGAAGCTCAATAATCAATAGTTACTCGTTACTGAAAAGTGATCAAATTTCACATATCTGGTGTTCTCTAAAAAAAAGCTAATATTGAAATATTCATTTTATAAATGCATCTAATCTGATTTGATCTAGAGTGAATCCCTCTGCCCGGCATTTAACATAAAAATCCTTTCTATTCCGCAAAATGGCCAAAAAAATCATTTTTATGTGCTTATATCATAAAAAGGCAATCATATATTAGCCAACCCCTTTACGATTATGGCAGGCATTACAGACTATCATGACCCTGTATCTACAGAGGTCTACGTATATCCTACGTGGCCGAAACCCACGTGAATATTTAATTTAATTTCCTAAATTACCGCATCATCCATTTTTATTACTACGACATGGGCCTTTTTCGCATCAGCATTAAGATTAATCGAATACCGCAATGAATGAATACGGAGCGGTATTTTATTTTAAAAATTAATGGTTTTATTGGTTCGTGGCATATGTAAATGTAAATTGAATGTAAATGCCTTGAAATAAATCAAAGGGTGAAGGGTGTATATATTTGTATAAATGAGGTGAATTCTTAGACACTCGCAGCAAGAAAATAGGAGGACATATTCATTGAATGAATGATTTTTGTTTTTGAATTCTCGAATGTTGATTTTGTATTCTACATACGTACCGTGTGTCTGATGAAAGACGTCTTCAACGTTTGGCTAAATATCGTCTTCAAGATGTATTTGTTCACTAGAATCATCTCTGATTAATTCGTTCTGCAAAGAGACTCAACCTAATGAGTTTAAATACTGAATAGGAGTACTACTACCACGATTCACTCTGGAAAAACTAAACCTTTGGGGAAAAACTCCCACAAAAAGTGTCCCTTTAAAGGTCAATTAGCTGTGCTACTAACCATAACGTATCTCATCATAAACCAACTCAAAAGCAGATAAAATTGCAATTGCTTAACACAACATTTGCCATCTGCGTCGATGTCTGCGAATATAAAGGCCATTGGTTTGTAAGACTTCATGTGCACAAGGACGTCGTCAATGGCATAAAACTTATCGTGAAAAACGCCTAACTACTGTTCTGTGTAATAAAGTCCTGGGAATGTTCCATTGCTCCAGAGATAAAACAAGGAAAAATGAACTCTTTCACATAGTATGAACAAAAAAAATCCGACCTCCAGATGTCCTGGATCTTGGCCAATTCTACTAACAACCGGCAAAAAGTTACCGACTCAAAATATTCGTTTTCTTTCTGGCAAATAAATTCACTCCTTGTCCTTTTGTCCAAGACTCATATCAACTTCGCACTCAGTGTAATTTTCATAGAAATTTAATTTTAAAATGTGTGGAAAATGCTGAGTCCTTTATGTTTAAATCTGATCTTAAAAAATTGAATCCTTTTTTCTTATTTTCTTGTGTTTTTTTGTATAATTGCAGGCTCTTTTGCATACGCATGACGTCGTTGCAAGAGAAGTTTATGGTGAGGAGGCGTTAAGGGTTACACCGCCCCCGATTGCGCCCTATCTGAACGGTGATGATATCGATAGTGCGGACAGTGGTGAACTTCAGCATGTGACCAGGGTCCGATTGGTACAGTTCCAGAAAAATACTGACGAACCAATGGTACGTATGTGTGGCAAAAAAAAATGTCCAATTCGAAATTTATTCACTCGTTCTGTTCTTAATTTATTTAAACTTTTTTAATTTTTATCCGAACAGGGCATAACGCTGAAAATGACCGAGGACGGTCGTTGCATTGTAGCTAGGATAATGCATGGCGGAATGATTCATCGTCAGGCCACTTTGCATGTTGGCGATGAAATTCGAGAGATTAATGGTCAACCAGTGCAACACCAATCTGTTAGTCAGTTACAACGAATGTTGGTAAGTTTTACCATTGGTATGGTATCTTTTGATAATTTATTACAGCTGGATTTTTCGCCATTTCTTGGAGAGCTCTCAGGCAAATTTAAACTTTACTTTTGAAGTATCGGACATTAGTTCAGCTGATGGGATACTAAGCTGTAAAAGGAACATACTTCGGCCATTGCAGCAGTAGGCCATTTGTAAAGTTAACAGAACGTTTGCCAATAGCCGGTTTGTTTGTTTTAAGAAACTTCCACTCCCGGGTAACCTCCCAACTAGCAAACTAACTTCCATAAGGCCTTATCGAAGCTATTTTCGTAAATAAAGTTTCGATAAGGTCGAACCGAACTAATCTAGCGCACATTTTCCCATGTTTCAACAGTAACAGCAACAGCCAAGCGCAAACAATTGGTATAAGGTCTTATCGAAGCTGTTTTTGCTTCCGTACAGAAGTTCACATTGCTTGCATGAAAAATAAATATTCACGATTTTTTTACTTTTGTTTTCTCTCAACTACGAATTTATTTTCCTGTACATCAGTCTTACGAAAGCTTTATCGAAGTTGAAAGTCCACAAACCTTCATAAGCTGTGGGTATTTACTTCATAAGGCCTTATAGAGATTATTACCGAAGCTACTACTACTATTGCTTCTGAAAGTTCAACCTCCGATCGCAAGTATTACGGAAGCCTTATCGAAGTTAAAAGTTCACAACCTGCACTCAACAGTCTTACCGAAGTATTATCGAAGTTATAGCCTCCGGAAAATCAAAATGCGAAGTTTGTTTGCTATGTGGTTATACTGGAAGAATTCCCAACAAAAGATACCATTATTTATGAAAGCTATGTAAAAGGAAGTTTTTGGAAAGATTTACATACCTGCATGGTTTTCAAATCTGACAACAGCACACATTTGAATCTTTTTTAAAATGTTCGCTGTACACTGTACTAGATTGACATAAGATCTATGGATGAAATTCACCGTCGATATCCGGGTAGCATCGTATTAAATTTATTTTGCGATAAACATTGAAGCCAGGTTTCTATATCATTATTCATACCGTTACCTTGTTTTCTTTTCCACAAACTTGAATCACTTCATATTTATCGTTTCTTTTCCTTTCTCTTCTACCTACTTGATCAAATTTTTTTCCCGTGCACGATGAGCATATCAATGTTGTTTATCCTGTATAATCGGGAATTAAATAAAACAAAAATTATTCCCAGGCAGGATTTCCCAGGTAGTATTTCCCAGGAAGCATTTCCTAGACAGCATTTCCCAGGGAGCATTTCCTAGGCATCATTTCCCAGGCAGCATTTCCCGACTAGGCAGCATTTCCCGGACCAGGCAGCATTTCCCGTTTTGTGCCGCATTTCTCTATAAATCTACAGCCATTCAGAAAACTTAATTTTACACCATTTTTAAAAAATTTCTTACAATAATTTTAAGCTTCATTCGCTATAATAAATTCTTTAGGGAAATCAGACCTATAAACCACCGTAGGTTCAGTTCAGATTTATCACTCCCAAAAGTTACCAACTCGACAGCAATATAACTTCATTTCAAACCATTTCTCTGGGATTATAAGTCGGAAAATCATAGTACACCAAAAAAAGTTACACTGTATCCCTTTTTTCCCGGAAATCCTGAATTTGTACTTACTTTGTTCCCAAAAGATTTACTCCTGTTGAATGGTCGAAATATTGATTTCGGTACTGTTTTTTGTACAGCCCTTCCTGAAATGTGTCGCTTTATTTCAGTGGTAGGTGGATGAAATCTTCGCCGGGGGACAAAAAAAAGAACGATCCTTCCGAATTCTATCAAAACAATCCACTTAGTCCAGTCTTTTGTGTAGGATTTCGCTCTATCCTTATACATCATGCTATCAAGACAGGATTAGAGGAAGCACGAGTTTTTATTAGGAAAGCTGTGACTTCCGACTGGGCTCCTTTTTTCGGTAGGTATTGTCGTTAGGTGAATTTGAACACGTACAAGGGAGTTTTACGTGGGTAAGGATCTAAGGCCCAAAAACATTTACGAGTATCTGAGGCTAAGCCTATTGCCAAGCACTCTCATGTCCTTTCCACCTGGTCGAAGAAAAGCTCGTAACTTTAAATAATTTGGTCCTGGTATTTGCCGGACTGACGGAAAAACGATGAAAATAGCCCTCTTTAAGAGATTTCATGATCTAAGTTAAGGAACTTTTAATGGTCGGAAGTAACGTGACACAATAAACAACATCCCTGTCATGTGGGTAATGGTCATTTCGTTTAGCAGGTATTTCCATTGTAGATAAATGGATTGAATTTCGAGTGGCGGCTATTTTAGATGGCTTATGGTCGTCTTATTGAAATTTGGGGGTTTTGGGTTCAAAGAACACATTAGGATTTGGATAAAATGGATTTAATGACAGCAACTCATAGACGAAATATTACGTATCCTTCAATGTTGTTAGATGTAATGCTTCATGAATGTGATTACAACTTGCGCATTTCTCTAATGTGTTCGGCATTCAGAAATTCAGTTTGAATATAATATGTGTCAGCTAGATTTCAAAGCTGAAAATTTGCATCAAGTTTTAAGCAGTAATGAGGATTTTATTACAAAAACCTGTATGTCATCATTACATCATTAGATCATGTGCAACTCTTGCAATGGCTCATAAGAACACCATAGCTCATTAGAACTAAAAGCATTCCTGAACATCTAGGACTTTTATATCATACGGGCTCTTGGATTGCAATTATTTATTTTTTTATTCACTCCATTATAAACATTTTTAAAATTTTGTATCTTTCCATAACGCTATCTACTAATAACGAACTAAAGTAAATAAAAGCTCAGAGTCGAAATATTCTCATAGTCTGCGAATCTTACCTAGTTTTTCATGTTAGGGTTGCAAGGATTGCAGTGTTAGAATGTGTGTTGAAAGTTTTGTATTGCACCTAAATCGTCAATTCTATGTTCAATCCTCAATTCCATGAAAGTGGAAATTTATTAGTAAAGAAACTTTTACACGCATATTTAAAGCCAAAAAACGAGACAAAATGGTTAATTGTTTAATGTAAATAGTATTTGTATTATTTTCCTTACTCTTTTTACTTTCAGCTAATTTAAGAACTTTCAGTTTAATTTTCTTGCAAAACTAAAATTTCCCGGTTTTATTTAATCATGAATATGTTAATTTCAAAGTATACACGCAACTCCTTTTGCTTCAAACAAAATTCATAAAATTAATTCAGTACTTTACTTTCACACCGCTATACCAACCAACTTTCCATTAATTATTCAAATTAAAAATCTTTTCCAGAACTTTAATACAAGAAACAGGGAAAAACGTCATATATTGGAAATTTTAGTTAGGATACTTCTTTATGCTGTTCTTTGATTAATTAATTTAAAATCACCTTGATAAAAGTTAAATTGTTTTTTTATTTCAGCGTGAAGCTCGCGGCTCTGTTACCTTCAAAATAGTTCCTTCGTACAGGAGTGCTCCACCACCATGTGAGGTAAATATTAATTTTTTCATATTTTTATTTTGGCTCCTGATAGCGGAACAGGGAAGCTGAAGGGCGAATAATTAATTTAATCGCATATACGGGTATCTGAATATTTTCGAAAGTTAACATTTTTAGTAATTTTTTTCAAAAAATGTTTATAATGTTACGTCGTTACTTGTACCTGGTGATATCATTTATTCTTGAACCGTTTTCACACGTTGTTATCCTAAAAAGTTCCAGTATGGCAGCATTTGTTTTCGCAATAAATTTTAAGCAAAACACGAAGCTTACTCTCGCCTGAAAAAGTACTGAAATAATTAGCATTAAATAGTAAGAACAACGAAGTCTGTTGAGCATTTTAAACGTGTACCTGTCTGGTACGTTATTTGCCAACCAGTACCGAAAAAAACAATTATTCTGAAACACCAAGCCTTCACTAGAATCTCAAGAGAGAACCCACAGTAAATTCTATAGCTGTACGTTAAACCCTTCAATCTATTGTACATGCTATACATGCGAAGAAAATAGAAATTTGCTTAAAATATGGCATTTATTGATTAACAATTCAAAAGTAATTTAAATTAATTCACACATTATAAGATTAACTATGAGCGTGAAGAGTTGAGCCTTCAGCTCCAGATTTCTAATTTGTATGCTTATAAAATCTGAGTAAAAACAATCATAGGAATAGTGTTTTTCTGAATTACGAAACTTTCATTAGCAAAACTTGTAATTAAAGCCAAAGAAAAGAAGCTACCAAACGTTTCAAAACATTAAGTATTTCCCCTGAATCATAAGGATAAGTAGGCTTTAGTTGTTTTTAAAGATCATTTTGAAAATTTGAATTTAAAAAACTGCTAAAGCTTAAGTAGATTTTAGTTGTTTTTGGAGATCATTTTGAAAATTTGAATTTTAAAAACTTTAAAAATTCAAATTTTCAAAATGACCTCCAAAAACCGCTAAAGTCTACTTATCCTTACGATTCACGACGAATAATTAATATTTTAAGAAGTTCTAAAAATAGCATTTACTATAGCAAAAAATTTAATAAATTGTGAGGAACATTGATAATCATTGGAATTAAGCCGCGAATGCAGGTGATTCTGTCAAATATTGTCAAATGTGTCAAATATTTAACTACAATCGCTGGGAAATGCACGCAGATACTGTATGGAATTGTCAACGTTCTATTCGTCAAATTATTTGACGTGTTTTAGACAGATGAAATTTGTTTAGTCAAATATTTGACAGTATGGCATACAACGTAATACAATCTTTAGATCTTAGGGAAAGTACTAAAGAATACTAAAGTTTGTTTTGTCAAATAAATATTTCTAAATTAAAATTTCGAGTACATTAGTAAAATGGAACAATTCAACAAATATTAGGTATGGAACAATTCGTCAAAAAAAATTCCTGGAACGTTTTTACCTGTAATTAGCTTAATCACATATCATATACACTCATTTGAGATATGACTGAAATAATGTCTAAAAAAATAAAAAAAAATAATGCAGGAATCATACATCAACTTTAACCAATTGTTTTTGTTGTCTATGGCTTGGAACATAATTACCATTTTAATAAAATTAATATGTGCAGTCTACTAACAATTTTGGCATATATAATTTTAATTTTTATGAACTTCAACTTCCTGAATATTTCGTTTTTTTTGTTTCTTTTTTTTTCGACGAAAAAACCCTGTTACTGTTTGAACAAATAATAGTCCATAGTTTCAAGTATTAACAAACAATCAATATTTAATTTATCGAAATAATAAATCACCACATTTTCTTTATTGTATATTATGATCAATTTCAAAAAAAAAAAAAACTAAATCCCAATATAAAATTTGATTTAAATTCATTCTCATCTTCATCACGCAGCTATTCAGGATTAGACCTGCTCCAGTTCTAGTAAGTATTTCATTTAGACTACATTTTTCGTAGTTGTGTATATTTTTGTTTTGACTAATAGCTGACATTTTTTTTTATTAATTACTAGTTTCACATTATATATGTACGTGCATAATACCTACACATTCCCATTATTATTACGGCAAAAAAGAAACCCATCACATTAATCGCATTACCCTGCAAAATAACAAAATATAAAGAGGATTAGTTCGGTTGAAAACCCACTAAAACTAAGTGCGTAAGGACATAATGTTGTCGCAATAACAAATTCTATTGCAGTTACAAACTGGAAAATTTACCATTAACTGCCCCGCTCAAGATATAAATTTAGCTTACCCGAAACTCCAAATTAATTAGTTCACTAATATCCTTTAATTTATTGGTCCAATTTGTCATTAGAGCGAGTATGTCCTGTTTTGAGTGGTGTTATGTCGAGCCATCCATTACCGTCGATGTCGGATAAAGGACCACTGCATTATACTCGTACGTTAATGTCATTGTCGATATATCGGATTACATATGGTCCCTATCGACGTCCCTTATACCGAATGATGTATACATGTTGTGTATCTTATTTGGACACGAGTTACCTGCTCACCTTACTGACATTTTATCAAATTGGAGCTGTCAATCATAGAACTTTTTCGTTTTCAATAAACAACAATTTTGTCAACGCTACGCAATATCGGGTGGTGATTGCTACTAAAAAAATTTATTTGCAATTACGCTAAAAGCAATTCTAATTCATTTTTTTTTATTATTATATTTTATAGTTACAATTTGTGGTATTTTACAATATAATATTGTATTGTTTTTCTTTTCACCTGGTTGAACAGATTTTTGTACGAGCTCAGTTCGATTATAATCCGTTGGATGATGAGCTTATTCCTTGTGCTCAAGCTGGAATTGCATTCCAGACTGGTGATATATTACAGGTAAGTTTATATTTTTTTTAATCAATTTTCTTTGTTAAACAACTGGGATACAACAGTTTTTTTGTATGTCTCCAACGACACATATGAGGGAGAAACTGTTTCGTACCTACTCCTACATATCGATTAACATCAAACAGTAATTTATGTTTCAAAGTGTTCCTGAAATTATAAGATGCGAGTATTTATTATGCGACATTTATGACTGCAAAAACCTAGCATCAAGTTCGTTCGCTGTTTATACAGAAACCAAATTATAGAATTTATTCGGTGTACTTCTTATTATCCACAACTCGTAAATTTACTGCTCGTTACTCCATTAGACTATGTCCCTCGAGCTACAGCTAACAAAACAACATCTCATCAGCATTTGAAATCTCTGAAGCCGTTAATTGCATATCAAATATTTATGACAACAGTAAAGAATTCGACAAACTTGATTATAACTTTAACTTCGTAATTCTAATCCACCCAAATCTCCTTCAGCATTTACCCAATCTTCAAAGCGGAGAACTTTAAAAGAAGTTTTGTGATTGAAAATCTGGAGACATAACAAAAAAGTCACTCCTTTATAATTTCGTTCAATATTATGAGCAGTCGTTAAAGCCGCAGCTTTGATAAACTCTTATACCGTTGTCCCTATTAAAATTGCAAAAGAAAATTGGCAAAAGAAAGGCGCCCAACGTGGGGCGTCAGTTGTTATTTTTCTGTTCTTTATTATGTCTATCCAGTTTTGGCACCCATCTTTGATAGCTATAAGATCTGGAGAGGCCTTTCTATACCCTTGACGTCTAAGTATCTTCAAATAAGCTTGTTGCGGTTGTAGTGAAATGTTATCTGCCGTCCTTGATGGAAACTTTATCATTAACATTCCTTGTTCAAGAGGCTATGATCCCCTCAGTATTTCATACCATATATGGATATGGTATATCATTCTGACTGTTAAAAATGGAAATAAGAATAGAAATAAAAATAAAATTTAAAATAAAATAAAAAAATAGAATAAAATAAAAATTAAATTGAAAATAAAATTTAAAATAAAATGAAAATATAAATATAAATAAAAATTCAATCAATCAATCAATCAATATTTATTAGTTTATCCACTTATGTCTAACATCTTATAATTTATAGTTTAGAGAACAGATAATTAAATAAAAATTAAAATAGTATAAAAATTAAAATTAAAATAAAATTTAAATTTAAAATGAAATGAAATAAAAATAAAATTAATGTAATAATTAAAATTAAAAATGGTATTAAAAATAAAATTAAAATAAAAATGAAAATGATAATAAAAAATAAACTGAATTTTTTTACGTAATAAGTGTATTGAAAATTGGCGCCCAACGTAGGGCTGAAATAATTTGAGGAGTATTTGCAATTGGTGTTTTTCACCGCCTAACATTCACTTCTATTTTGCTGAGTCGTCAGCAATGGTGTTTTAATAATCATATGCCAATTGGAGTTATTACTTCCACTCCAATTTTTCTTAATTTTTCTGAAATAACTAACCCACTTTTTCTGGATTGCTTTCAATCTTATTATTCAATTTTTTTTCTTCAGATAATTAGCAAGGACGATCATCACTGGTGGCAGGCACGACATGATGCTGCTGGCGGCTCTGCCGGTCTAATTCCCTCTCCTGAGCTTCAAGAGTGGCGAATTGCTTGCCAAACAGTTGATAAGACCAAACAAGAGCAAGGCAAGTACAACTATACCATTTATCATCATAAAAATATTGTAATCTTTTCTATACACAAGAAAAAATATTCTAAAAATTTTCATATGTCACTCTTACACTCTCGTTAGATGTGTTATGTCTATCATTTTTCATTCATTTAAAAAAGAAACTCATTACTTCATTTTCAATCATCATGAAATCATTTCTCATTTTGTACTCGTATTACTGTTTTATTTTTAACTAAATAAATCTGAAGAAACTAAATTCATCAAAAAAAATTTTAAAAAAAATTGGATAAAATTTCAAATTAAAAATCATGACTGACTGCAAATAATGAAATGATCAACAGCTTCTTAATATATCTTCGCTGGCTAATTTATGGATAGTCGAAAACTTCTGAAAGTGGCCTAGTAAAAGACTTTATTTTTCTTGAATGTAAATTTTCCTAAGATGAAATTCCTACTGTTCCATCATTAAAGACTAGAAATCCAATTGGTAGGCTAATTAACACTAGAAAAACTTCATTTAAAAATAGCCAAAAAAAATGGCAACCAGCCTAGTCCCGAAACATTTCCTCAATCATTAAAACGCATCATTTAAATTCTTATTATTTCGATTCAATATTTCGTTTCAAAACAAAGATACCAAACCATTTTGTTGTTGTTTATGTATAAGTGTTGACAATGTTTCTGTGTGTTGTGTTGGCGGCATTCAATTTCAAATTATCAGGAGAGTCTGGACCAGGATGTTCAGCTCATGCAGAGGGATGTGATGGATCAACAGGTACTGAATGATAAGAAAACCAAAAAAGAAATAATTTCCAAAATCTAAAATCTCCAAAAATCCAATCGAAAGAAATAACGAAATGTTGATATTTTAACTCTTGGTATCACCATTTATTTAAAATAAACGTTAAACTCACTAAAAACCGAGATAAATAAATTTAAAAAAAAAAAAAATAGTTTAATCAAAATATTTATTCGTTCTTCTCCATCACACCTAGTGGCAGTTTTTAAGTTCATCTTTTCTTCTTTTATATTTCAATGAATGCAACTATGTATATAATTTTTTATATTCATTTTATCATTTTTATGCTGATTGGCTCACCTTTTTCATTTCAAAAAAAAAAAGATTTATTTATTCTTGTAATGCTGCTTTTTTCCGAATTTATTCATTACGTTTTACTGCAAGGAATCTTTATCCAAAATTTCGTGATTAAGGACGCACCTCCCTTACAATTTTAATTAAGACTTTTTTTACCGCATGAGTAATTTTTCTGCAGATTTATCAAATCGTAGTACAGCAAGGCAGATAGATTTTTTTGATCTGATCAAACGAATATATGTACTAAAGAATTTGAGTGCGAGACGGTGTGTACTGTACAAATCAAAAATAATTGGAAAATTATGTCGCTTCAATTTTACTAAAATTCTTCTCGTTCCGCAATCTTTGCAAAATAGCGGAAAAAATAAGGGAAATTTTTAATCAAGTAATACCCGTCTTTCTGGTGCAATTCATTGGAAGCGATTTATGTGAAATTTGGTTAATACCGTGTAAAGCTCCGTAGTGCAACATTCAAAGTAATTCTTAAGGAAACCTTAGATTGAATGCGATCAATGTAAATAAGGAAATCTTAAGTCGCACGGCACGATACAAAATTGTTTTAAAAGCTATGGAACCGACAACATTCAAAATAATCTTGATAGCTGTCTTGATGTGTCCTGAAAAAAAATTGAAGAAAAATTTAAAGAATGTTTTAGGCGTTTATTATGCAAGTCTTTGCGAGTGAAAAGATATTCGATATCTGATCAGACCTGAGGGATATAGTAGAATTTGTGAAAAAGTATACAACCCACTTAGGGATCAAATTTAAAAAAATCCTGAAAACACTTTCTAGTATTTATATGAAGAAGCCGTAGGATAAAAATGAATGCAATATTTGGTAAAACCTAATAGATATAACGAAAACCGTGAAAACATATTCATTCCATTTTTTCCATTTTGTATTTTTTCGCCCCACACTCCGAACCCCAATGGATATTTGGATTTTTTTATCTAAATTACTTTTCTAGTTGATTTATATATAATTACCGAGTTTCAATTTTTTAGCATAAGCCGTTGTATAGTTAGGTTGCTGAGAACTAGAAACCACTTCAAGGGCCCTACCCAGTCTATTCATAAAAATTTCAATTAAATAGATCAAAAGGTTCAGAAGCTGAAAACTGGTGCAACAAATATGCTCAATAAATTTGAACTAAATTATTTTTGCTTGCCCTGCAAGCAGAACTATCTTGACTGTACTATTTCGTATAATTAACTATATTTAGGGTTGAAAATGCGAGTAATTAATTGTATTTCCTTATTGTTTGAAGAAAACGACAGTAGCTTCAGTTAATGCAGAAAATTTCAATCACTTTTCACAGCATTTACGGAACTTCCACAGCATTTCACATCTGTAGCGAACATTGCACTTCTCAAATCAAAACACATATCGTACCCTGTAAACCGAAATTAAATCCTTGACAGTAGATTCACGTTTCGCGAGTCACAGATGCTAAAACAAGAAACCGATTGCGGCTATGAATACGTATGAAAACCAACGCTATATATACAGATCTGTACGTGAAAATTCCACTATAAAACCGAACATTTTCCCGCAATACAACACAAACGGCGCGTACATATCCGGAAAATTTATACTGCCTGGAGCTTACCCCAAAATGTGCAGTAGAAATAAAATGTTTAAAGATTTCACCAGATTGCTATCTTTTGACACTCCACAAAAACGTTATTCTATTCCGAAAAAAAGAACCCGAAGAGTGGCAATAAAAGCCGAAACCCCAACTGAAAGAAAAACCCACCCTTGGAAGATGCCACAGATAGACGATATTGATGTCACTTAGAAGTCCCGGAAATAGTTCTCAAAAAATATACAAATCGTGATTTAAGTTTTAGTATCGATTAGGCGACTGAATAGCTTCTGTACAGCCCCTTTCCTATCTAATCATTGCGTCCCCTAAGCCGAAGGCTAAGGATATAGTAAAAATAGAATCCTTCTTCAAGTCACGTACAGTCTGCATCACGCCCAGCCCGGGTTACAGTATCAACGATCTTTTTCAAACAGAACCCTCACATCCCTTAAATTCAAGCCTGCCATAAAATTTTATACAATAAATTGACCATACCGAAAACTGATTCCAATTAAACTCTTCCGAATATATGCACTTTTCAACCATATAAAAATGGAAAATTGTTGCAGCTCCTGGGAATAAAAGGTTCAAGGATATCTGGAAAAAACTGCGGTTTTCCAAACCGCGTTGTAACTCCACTGGGGGTACCTACAGAGAAAAGCTTTTTGGCAAACCGTTTTTTTCGTTAACTCCCTTCCGAAAAGGATTTTATTGCAACTTTTACGGGTAGTGCACTGTACTACGAAAATGAGTTTTTCACCGAATTGAGGTAGGAAATGCACTGGCAGGACGATAAAATTGTACCACGTAATTCGGTTATAAAGTTACTCCCGAAAACATGTCCTCTAGATACTGTGCTTTTATCGGAATTCGAGCGTATTCCCATTGACTTCATCCAGATTTAGCGATTAAGTTAGCGTAGTAAATAGTAGAGTAGACTAGTGTGAACGTGCCAGTCTATTATCACAGACATCGTGGTTTCGAATCACATATCATGACATGGTACCACCTCGTTTATTCTTATACGAAATGTTTCTTATTTTTCAACAATTCCGTTCCAAAAAAAATCAATATCGCAAAAATCCTTTCATACAACCTCTCGTCCTGTGGTGGTTGGATAAAAGACTAACTACTTGTGCACGGAAAGAATTAGAAGAATTAAATATTATGTTGAGAATCTTCGAAGAAAGAGCTCATACCGGATGAATGGACGACTGTTATACCACAAAATCGTTCGAAGAAACGACTTCAAGGCTCTAATTTAATTAAAAAGGTTCTATGGCTTAGCTGGAATGAAAAATCAAATATAATGTTGTAAGAAAATTGTTTAAAACGTCATGTATTATCAACCACGTCACTATTATTGAAACAAATTTAAATAACCCTTTTATAGAAATTAGTCATAGCATCCTCTCGCTTACTAGGAAACAACACAGGTAGTGCCACAAATCAATTTGTACTTGTATTTTTCAATGTTTGTTTGGATGTTTGTCCGTTCAAATTAAGTTCTGTTTTTTTAGTTCGTTCACGTCAATGTTTCAATAATATTCAATATTAAATTAATTTTTTTTCTTGCCTATGTAACACACACACAACAACAACTATTAATTTAATTGTTTCCAAGTTCCGTAGTTAAAGTGCTTTTGATGTCTGAATAAAATCTTCACAATTTACCTAACAACCTTTTTTTACTTTCCAGTAAAATACAAACAAATTTATCTTTTTAAAACAAACTTTTATAACAGAATTATCTAGATAAATTTCGAACACATGTTTTTTTTTCTTATTTAATAATAAATAATAATAATTTAATAATAATTGAAAAGTTGTAATGGACTTCGACAACTCCGAAAAAAATTCTTTTGATTTCATTTTTCTAGTGAACTGTTCGATATTTGGACGTAAGAAAAAGCAATGCCGAGATAAATATTTGGCCAAACATAATGCTGTGTTTGATCAATTGGATCTGGTCACCTATGAAGAAGTCGTTAAAGTGCCAGGTGAGTTGTTCAAATTTTTTTTTCGTGAAATACGTTAAGAGTTCTGTCGAAATTTCTGGAAGTCAAAAATTCTAGTTTCTAAAAAATCATTTCTTTCAAATTTTATTTCAAATTTTGGTCTGAATTAAAATAAAATTGTTTGCAAAAAAATGTTAAAAATTGTGAAATACAAAAACCTATGTCCGATGTACAAAATTGCACCTATCGAAGGATCGCCCTTGGTGACCCCGTTGCATCTTTCAAATCAACTCTCTGGAGATGAAATGATTCAAAATTGTTGCGTAAATTGTGCAGGATTAGAGAAAAATTTGTGAAGACTCCAACCTTTTTAAAAAAAATACATTATTTTGATCTAAGAAATTAGATCTCAACATTTCAGAATTTTAACTTAGCTTCTCTTTTTTTAGTTGGGGATCCCAACTTCCAAAGGAAAACTTTAGTATTATTGGGCGCACATGGTGTCGGTCGCCGTCATATCAAAAATACACTTATAGCTAAGTATCCGGATAAATATGCCTATCCAATACCACGTAAGTATCATCTCAAAATTTCCTTATATCTTAGGACAAAGTATCTAATCCCATTTCATTTTCAGATACAACGAGACCTCCACGACCGGACGAAGAAAATGGTCGTAGCTATTATTTCGTGTCGCATGACGAAATGATGGCTGATATTGCAGCCAATGAGTATCTCGAATATGGTAAAATTTGATTTTGAATCAAAAATTGTTGAAATTGAAACTATTTAAATTTTGTTTTAGGTACTCATGAGGATGCAATGTACGGAACGAAATTGGATACAATACGTCGTATTCATACCGAAGGAAAAATGGCAATACTCGATGTTGAGCCGCAAGCATTAAAAATTTTACGTACAGCCGAATTTACACCGTATGTTGTATTTATAGCAGCGCCTTCCCTACAAAATATCGCCGATGTAAGTATCTCGGAAAATATAGATATTTTTTGACTAAGTAGGTGTACCTGTATGAGAAACTACCTCAACATTGTTTTCATGCCTCTGGTAACATTATTGTTGCTCCGCGTTCTTGCCGAATTCGTGTCGCTTTCCTATCGCCCGTCTACCTTCTAAAGGTAGGAAAGCGACAAAAAAACGTCAATAAAACCCGATCAGGTGTTGCCGCAATTTGCTTTTGCTAGAAGTGGTAGTTCCTTTGAAAACGAAGCGAGGCCAGAAATAAATTACCTTGATGTTTTTCTCTCATTTGAGCGACAAGCATCTCATAGTTTGTCACTCCAGTGACAAAAAAACGTCAAGGTAACCGGAAAATATGTTGAGTTTGTAATCGGCGTGATGTGCACTAGCTACCATCGAACTGCTTGATACAATTTAGCAACCTGAAACCTCACTTTCTTATATTACCTACCTACCTATGTACCTACTTATAAATTTTAATTTTTGTTTACCTTCTTTTAGTACGATGGAAGCTTAGAACGCCTCGCCAAAGAATCCGAAATGCTACGTCAAGCTTACGGACACTTTTTCGATTTAACAATTGTCAATAACGATATCGGTGATACAATAGCAACGCTAGAAAATGCAATCGATAAAGTGCATACAACATCGCAATGGGTTCCCGTATCGTGGCTCTACTGACAAGATAGCGAACTAGAATGCCCGGACTGTTTGGAAGGATGTGATTGTGATTGCGATGTAGAATCACAGTTCGATATTAAATAATTGCAGAAGAACCATCAATAAACAAACGAATAACAATAACAGCAGCAGCAGCACACAAGTATATAATAATAATAATATTAACACAATCCCCCTACACATTACTAGCAATTGGCAAAGCAAAATTATCTTATCGAAAATTCCAACACCTTAAAGGACTCTAACAAACTTTTAAACCTGTTCTTAAACATTGTTTTTTCACTTTAGTCAAACGAGAATGAATTTCGAGAAAAAAAGCAAACTGTAACCTTCTTCCAAAATATATATATACATACATTAATATACGATAAGTTTTAATCCTTAAGGAAAAAAAAATCAAACAACGTTCAATCGACTAAAACAAATCATCCGCAGTAATATTATTGTATTTATATATCAACAAAATTAAATACGTAAAAGTTTGAAAATGTTTGCACCCAATCACCAGTCTCTACAACAGCCAACAAACTAACACCAAAAATACAATATTAATATAAATATCAACAAAATCCGTTATATTATTGAATTGTTTAAGCTATAAAAAATCACACCATCAGCAAAACAAGATAATATTCAAAGCATAATAAAATTGTGAACATACAACCAGAAAAAACACGCGCTCAATCACAAGAACATACTTCCATAAAAATGCACATCGCAACACAAAAACACTAAAAACAACAACAATGATAATTAGATCGATATTCTACTAAATAAAAGAAGGAGAAGGAAAAAAAACAAAAATGTTAACATTAATAAATATTAAGATAATAATAATTTTTAAATGAAAACACAATTGAATTAATACTAATATTTAAATGAAAAAAAAGATTAAGATTTAATTAATAAAAAAAGCAACAACAATTATTAATAAAAAATGAAATTAATAAAGAGAGATAGTAAAGGGAATAAATAAACAAACAAACTATAAACGACGATAACTTCGACGAATTGTTATTTAATTAAATTAATTCAGTATTAAATGAAAAAAAACAGAAAAAAACACAAATTAATAAAACAAAACAAAAAGACAGTAAATATTAACAAAATAGAAATAGACCGTCATACAACAAACTGCAGCCTACGGCACAAATTCTTCAATTACTTTTTATTGTTCTACATTTAGCTACTTTTAAAATATTTCAATTTTTGCAGTGTTTAACTTGTGATGAGTTTGATATAAGAAAAAATTGGGTTTCGCTTTAGATTAGTTGTGCGATGTGCAAACATTATCATTCAATTGAAATCATTTTTTTATTAGGTTCCTTTTTAGCACCGATATGAACAAAGGTAGCTACAGTCCTTTTTATTCAAATTTTTCCCGGGAAACAACAAAAACTTCTCAATAAATCAACTCCTTAAAACTCCAAGCCTTTTAATGTTGCTTCAAATATATGTTATCTCGCTAGTTCACTGCAAAACATTTCACAGTTTCGTACCATAATTTTTTCAACGTATCTTGAGGATGTGTTTAATAGATGCTATATCTAATAGAGATGGATCGTTCACGAGTGAATTGTTCCAAAAGAACACTTCATTGAAGTGAGTGACTTACTCTTTTTGGGGAACTTCAGTTCCATTGGGCACGTGATGTACTGACGTTTTTTTTGTTGATCATGTAGTACCATCTACTGACCTTTTTTTGCTGATCTTCTACCAGATCTGCCGTCCTTTTTTTGCTCATCTTCTGGTATCCATCTCTGAACGAAGAGTTCCATTCATTGAGCGAGTGAACTGAATGCTTGCACGAAGGAACGACAACAAAGGAACGATAGAGCAAAGAGTTACTTAAAGTGAGTGACTCGAAATGAAGTACTTTACTGAAAGGAGCGGCTTTTTCCATCTCTAGTATCTAACAATGATATTTGGGGAACGATCGGTCAGACTAAGGCATTGAGTTCCAGGAATAAGTGTGTCAGATCAACTACACAAAACATGGAACTGACCAATCGAGAAGATGTAGTAAGTAAGTCTTAGCAGGAGATAAAGTTTGGAGCTTGAGATCGCATCTTGGCAAGAAGCACACTGGTCACGAGGAGACTGATGCCTTCCCACTTCACCGACAAGCTTCAATAGTTTTTGTTTTCACAATTAATAAAAAGAAAACTGTCATTATTTTTTGTACCGAATTGAATTTAGACTAAGATCCAAAAAATCAGCACAACCTCCAGTTTTCGATATATCAAAATCGTCCCAAGTAAACCAAATGCCTTTTGCAATTTATTAAAATTTGGCTACTTTTATGACACAAAACTACAAAATGATTGCTTATAGTTTTTTTTAATTTAAAGTTTTGTATTTTAAAAGACAAAAATGTTTTCACAATTTACAAATATCTACGACTTTCGCGCTTTTAGTGTCTACAATTTAAAACCGAAAAAAAAAACTGGAAAATATTGAATTATGAATTATTTAAATGATTAATCCTTGAGTGCGTCTATAAGTTGATAAATGGTTCGTATATGAAGCAATTACGTTGAATTTACTGTAGACAAAAATTAAAAAAATCCCCGGACTAAGTCCATAAGCTCAAAAACCCTGGGAAAAATATTTTAAAAATTTTTTTAACCGTTTTCTTTTCTATAATTCATATTTTCTTTGCCCTTAGCTGAGCACACAAATAGGTTTAGCATGTCAATGCGCTAACCACTATTCCATTTTCATAGCATGCACAATGAATTCAATTCATTTTTATAGCCAAAAGTATTTTTTTAAGTTAAGGCAAAAGTTCTCTAAATAGAGTGTAGCAACGAATGTGTCATATTTTAAGTGATCTACGCAGTCTTACTATCACAGCTAAAAAATATTAAACGCTTGATATGAATTTGTTATAATAACGTAAAAGTAAGAGTTTTAGAAGCAGGGGTATTTCCAATTTTGCGAATCCTTTTATCATCTGAACGCACGAAATTCTTTATAATCTATCGTATTTCAACAACAATCACTTAAGGATTAAATCAGACAAAACCGAAATCGTTCCAAAAACAACATTAACGCGAATAAATACTTACAAAATATAAAAATAAATTCAAACAAATTAGTTCAATATATCAAGTTAAAAAGAATACAATTTCATTTATATAATGCGAACCATCATAAAAACAACATCAGGTTCCAACTATCCCAAATTTAAACTAAACACAAAAAACTATTTCAAAACAGAAGCTATATATTTAAAAACAACGGTGAACAAACGTAACATTTAAACATTTAAAACAAATAAAAATTAATTAAAAAAATATGAGTAAAATAAAACAAAATAAATAAAATAACAAAAAAACATATTTTAATATTTTATATAAAAATTTTATTATTTTGTTTAAATAGAAAAACAAGTCGATGAATGACACATGAAGAGAAAACCTTAAACAATTATCGCGCTCATTAATATTAATTTTACGAAAACTAAGAGCAAAGAAATAAAATCAACCAACACAAAAACACAGATAAAGGGTAAATTAAAAGTAAAAACAAAAATAACATTTTTTATATGTAAATGTGATTGTCTTAGCGGAGATGTTGTTAATTTTTTAGTGTTTTTATAGTTTTAGGAAAAAGAGTTTAAAAGGAAATAAAAATAGCAAAAGAAAAATGAAACAAAATAAATTTATGTAAATTTGTAACAAGTATATTGCAATTTATTTTCAACTTGTTTCTTGTAATGAAAACTTTCATTTTTTTTATATATATATAAATAATTTTTTGTTTTATTTTGTTGTTTCATATACAAATTTATTATTAGAAAATAATATGTTATAATTTTAATTATTTTGTTTTTATATTAGTTGAATAGAATAACAAATGCTTAGAAATCAATAATTAATAACAACACGAATAAGCAAAATTAAAGCTTAGAAAGAGAAAAGGAAAGCAGAAAGCCCAGTTCAATTATTGCAGTGATGAAAATTTACAAGTTCAGTATTATTTTCTATAAACGCGAAAGCAATTTAAATAAATTTCCAGTGACTTGTTTTTAATGTAACCGAAACAGGTTAAAATGATAATATCGATTCATTATATATTTTATTTTTTACGGGTTTTGTTTTTCGGAAAGAGTTTGATGACGAACAGCCATTTTTTTATATCAGAAATATTAATTTTTGTTTTAAATTTTAGTACCTCGACACAATTAAACTGAATTAAAAGAAAACCAAAGCAGAATTTGAAAAAAGAAACATCAAATCCAGACAACATCAAACAAAGCTCAACAAAAAATTCACGACAAAAACTCGTAATAGTAGGGTGCAATTCAAATATAATCTTTCGATAAAGTATGGTTTCAATATTGACAAATATCTTTAAGGTTGTGTTAGAGCAACACCTCTATATCGAGCTAGACGAAAAAATTACTATCATACAATTTCAAAATTAAATTAGCTGTTTGTAACATCCAAGATACCAAAATTATCTATATATCAAAACAAATATATAAATAACTTTCGGCACAACAATAAATTACAAAAATATTTAACGGGAACTATTCAAAAAATATATATATATATATATATCTATTACATTTAAATCGCAGTTATACAAACACAAACAAGAGAAACACGCGACACAACCAACTACTATATTCAGTCACAAATATGAGCATATAACAAATTAGACAGTATCAAAATAAAAGTTTGAAATAAAAGATATATGAAAAAGAAACACACATAAATCCATACCCATAATAAACTAATTACTGACATAAAAAACAATCTTCAGTTCGGAATTCAGGAAAAAAATAACAACGTAATTATTTAAATAAACTAAAAACAGCAAAACATTGTATGGTTCAATTATAACAACTACACTATACAACAACAGCAGTTATGTTTTATAAAATCAATTAATAACTTCATCACCAAATATTTTTATATTAAATTTTAATTTAACAATCGTTACCTCATTATCAAATAATTAACAACAGCAAAAATGGAAAATGTAATAATTAAAATATTATTAAAAGTATTTGAAAAGAAAAACCGACAACATAATCTAAAGTCATGGATATAAAAAAAACAATCTAATAAACAAACAACAAAAAATATATTATATATCTTTAAAACAGAGAAAAAAACGGAAATAAAACAGAACCGAAAAACAAACAAAAATAATGCAGAGGAAATATTAATTATTATTAAAACAGGACAAATTAAAATGAAGAAAAAATGGAAAATGGAAACAAACACATGGAGAAAAAAACGAAATAAAGTTTTCAAAATTATTACAGTATAAAAAATTTGAAAAAATTGTGTTTTAATTTGTGAAAAATTAAGAAATGGTCGCCCTATTGAGAATGTTTTTGATGATCTCTTCATCCAAACTCAAAATTTAACCCAAATTTGCTTATTTGTGCTCCAATTGGGTTCGCATCTAAGCTAGATAGTTGTGTTTAGTATGTAAGCTACAACTTTGGTTCTGTAACACCTTTCTGAACGAAAATTTTCCGTTTTCGAATATTGCGTGTTGTTTCGAAATTTGCCATGATTCTTTTATCAAGAATTTCTGTCTCCATAAAGGTACAATCTGGCTGGCACTGCCGACCGTTGCGGTCAACAGTAACTACGGGCAGTAGACTACTGCTTCACGCAAAAACAAACTGTCATGTCTCTTTGCGACTGCTCGGCAGTTGGCGGTTCTAAGTGCAAAGCAATGTTGATTCTAACCGCTTCCCGAATTGTTTTTTTCGCATCTCAGAATTATGCTCCGAAGTTCTACCCAAAAAATAATAAAGTTGCACCCAAATTGTTGGCAGATTTTTTTCTAGATAAGGGATGGTATTTTCCGGAAAGTTAAAACTTGATAGGTTCTTGTAGATGTACATACATAGATACTATAAAAAAAATTTAAGCAAGAAAATTTCCGATCATGCCTAGAAACAATGTTTCAGATTTTCAATATTTTAAGTATACCGACCTTATCTCTTATTATTATTATTGATGGCATGTCGGTTTGCTTTTAATTGATTGATTGATTAATTTTTTTATTTAATCTTAAAGAAGAGTAAAGAGCTCTTATACGTTTTCTCAAATTCTAGGGAGTCAGTAGCCTCGCATCTTCTGCTGCACTAATTGATAACTTGTTCCCTGAACCTTATCTGCAAGAAAAATTATAAAGTTTTCTGCAGATTTTTTATTAGAATATTTTTAGGGAAACACTAACCGTTCAGAAAATATTTGATAGATTTAAGGAAAGCCACAACAATGATATGCACGACCATCCAAATGATTTTTTTTAGTTGTTTTTTTTTCATTTTTAGCTTGAGATTTCAGAAACTGTTTATCATTCTTAAGGCCCACTTTCTATTTGGCATCTAATCCTGTTCTATTGGCGATAAAAATTGTTTTACGTACCAAAGTTATATAATATGTTTCAAGGCTAAAGACTACTTAAATTTATTTGAAAAAATTAATTAAGAACAGCAACCACTGTTCACAGCATCCATTCTGTACTATAGTTTTGTATGGTGTGTTTTTTCCGCAAATCTTATGGAATAAAAAGTTGTAAACCTACTACGTGTTATGCGAAGTCATTAAAAAGCGTTTTCAGACTTAATTTTTTTACATTTTTTCCTAATATTCAACGCTTTATATCATTGATTCCAAATTGAACTATGACACCATACCAAACTAAGATCCATTAGTGAAAAAACTCGAATTATATTCATCGAATTCATCGAGCCATAAAAATTCAAAGCTGAAACCAATTAACCTTTGTGAAGACGATAATGCCATCAAGTCAAAAACCGCTTTCAAGATCATCACATTTTTTAGATTTCGGATGTACTGCTTCATGACTAATTTTTTTATATCTAGAGTTTAAACGTGTCTGAGAATTTATTTATATATTTTTTTTTTATTATTATTTTCGCATACCTATCTGCATAAAGTTTGGAAAATTACTGTCCAGAAGTGGACACTTTATATTCCATGGAAATCAATCAACGTAAAAGAAATGCTCGTTATTTGTTTATTTAAATTAATGTTAAGTGCAGATAAGTATATGTATGGAAAAAATAAGGAACCTACACTTTGCAGGTCAGTATGTTATGATGTAATCGCACACCTGAAGGTCATTCGTGCTCTCAGTAAGTTATGTTGCATGCAAATGCTTCAAAATAAAAAATTTATTCTGCTGCGACTTCCCCCTCATTAATGCGTGTAAGATTCGTTCATGACTGCTTTTTATCGTATGTAACCAGCAATTTACCTGAGACTTCACCGAGACCCTAAAAGCATGGCTAAATGTTGATGGTTCTACTGAATTATCGCGTTACTATCGTCACGATCAATTTGGACGGTCACTTTTAATTGCCGCAATTAAAACACCGGTCACATAGTCCATTAACGATAAATTCGTATGAAATTAGCGTACTATAATTGCTAACAGCTCGAGTTGAAAGATCAAAATCTAAAATTTTTGGCTAATTTGTTTTTATATAATAATTCATCGTTATTGGACCATTGTGTGTTGGAGCTGAAAAATAAATGTGACGGCAATTCAAGCGTTTATCATTAGATTTGGAAGGTCACATTTTTAATTCTACTTTCATTTGCCAAAAAAAATAATACTTACATGCAAAACATCTTGGATCTACCGCACTGCATATGTTCTAAGCACAATATTGTACAATATTATAGTAAAGTCCAGGACCCGACTTGGGCTGTCGCTCTATTGATGATGATGATAGTAGAAACTCACTAATCCACCACCTAGTAAATCGAGTAGCCGGCGGATTAATGGAAATGACGGACTATAGTGCATAGGTACAATAAAATGAAGAATTACATAGTGTTAAAACACATCTCTTATTATTCAGCTGATCACAGAGACCGACGGAACACAGAGCCCAGCAACAAAACATCGAATTATAGTGAATGTCGGATAAATGAGCGTCAGATACTATTTCAAATAAATCGGCAAAAAGGTAAAATTCTGTAGATCGTCGAGGACACGGTAGCAAAAGATACGATCTCAAAACAAATTTAATTCTAGCAAGGCTGTTCGATGCCTTTTACAACGTCTGATCTAATTGTTCATACCTACCTGATCGAAATTTGGAACTAGACAAATTTACAAGGGCAGCGATGGCGACCAAGAAATTCAAAGGTCGATTTGAACAATCCAATCTAATCTCGATGACAGTATCCGAGACGTTATGCGAAAATTACCTATTGTTTTATACATAATTATACCTCTCAATCTCATTAAAAAGGTTCATAATAAAAACTGGTATTTTATATCTGAGACAGTGCCCGCGGGTTCTTGTTGAGAAACCCTTTTCAACGACGTTAAGAAATCATGACTCAGCCTCCTTAAAGAAATCTTGCATTGCACATCCCACCAATAGGATGAAAAATATTCTTCTCACCGTAATTATGGTCAATATTTTATTCGCTTTTGTATTCTAATCAAAAGCACTTGAGGCCGACTATAAAATTCAACAACGATCAGCATGTCGTCATTATGCTAACAACTAGGGCCAATGCACGTAGAAGATGGGAATCTTTGCTACTTCTGAGTTTATAGAATTAATAAGATCAGACAAGTGAAACTGGTTTTGCACTTTGGTATTGCAGTTTAGAGGTATGTGGACTGGTTTTATATTTGTTGCAGCAAATTCTATTCCCTAGCAACAATTTATTTACGTTCGATGACCTGCGGTAAACCCAAGATCTTCCATCAGGATTCGCAATTTATAAGCTAGACGACCTGCGCAAGAAATTCAAGAAATGCTAATTTGTAGTAAGTATGTTTTATGCCTAAAATTAATAACAGAAATATATCAAAATTAAACTATACCTACTCTTACTTTTTGTTATCATAGTTTGCGAGCGGCAGCACTCAAATGTATATATTACACAACTTTGTTTGCTTTTCAGATTACGTTATTAATGCCATAGACGGAAAGTGACTAATCAGCACAACTATGGTAAACGTTTAAAAATAGTCAATATAACATCTTCGAAATGAAAACTGGAGCAAGACAACTAAACTATAAACACATATGATTGTCACTGCCCCAATTAAACAACCGAAGAGGAAAAGGTTTGCAAAATTTGAATTTCATAGGAATCGGTTTAAGTGTGTTCCATTTATTCATAGTGTGCATTTGCTCCACTTTAGGAAATTGACTTGCAAGAAAGAACCTTTGATTAATATTCTACTTGGTATTAGAAATGCTGTTTGAATTATATCTTCAACAAATAGCATATCAATTTCCCATCACGAGGCCCTGAAGTACTAAAACTATTTGAGGAATATGAACACCATGTTTTCATACCAGACATTAACCCACTGCAGAAATTAAAGGTCTTAATAAGGCAAAAAAAGCATCTCCAATAACAAATAGACGATATTATGTATGTTAATCACATGCCTTTTTTGCTACTGGCCACTTCAGCTTAATTCCTTTCATATATCAATGATACTTTTTGCGACATTTTGCAGAATACTTAAAACGTAAAATTAAAAAATTTGGAATTATTTTTGGGCAACTTTAGAGATGTGCTTAAAATTTAGATACAAGAAAGGTTTCAAGACGGTTGCCACTATCACAAAAAAAAACGGTCAATATTTTTATTTGTTTTTGGGTAGAATTGAGAAGGTTACTATGCGACAGATAACCAAAAAAAAAGCATACATATTTTATTAATTGTTTTTTTTTTTAATTTTAATAAAAGCATGTGAATAAAGTATCTACAACCGGCTAGGATCGAACATCAAAAACTTTTGAAACCAATTTTTATAGGATTGTATCGAAAGCACTTTGAATTAAGGAAAAAGAAACTATTCGTGATCTCATCAGACTAGAATATATAATATAATATAATATAATAAAACTCCTTTAAGAGTTAAATATACATGTATATAAATATATATACAGCGCAACCCGCTTATAAAGTGCACTTTTATAACGTACTTTCGGCTATACCGTACCTTTTTTCAACCCCCATTCACAAATTTGAAAGGTTCTTATGTTGGTTATAACGTACTATCGGTTATAACATTCTACTTTTGCGGTTCCCTCAAGGTACGTTATAACCGGGTTGCACTGTATATAGGTATATCAAAATACTTCAATTAATTTTGATGCGAATATAAATAAAGCTCATAGTAATAAAATCGAATTCGATATCTTATTATACCTAAAATATTTGTCGGAATTCGTGAAAATTTACACCGGTCTACGCTCTTGGATGGGTAATCAAAAATGCTTATTTATATTGATTGGTTCCTACATAATTATACACAAAACCCTAGGAAGTAAGAGCGAATTCAATATATAAGCCCTCTTTTTTGAAAGGGGTATAAATCCACCGGACGAATAGATGAAAAGCTATGTTTTTTATTTTTTTTTACATTAAAAGATAAATTTAAATAAAGTCAATATCAATAAAAATATGGACTTAAATTTCCTTTTGTTTTTATTTTTTATAATATCCTTTTGTCCATTTGCAAAATCGTTTATTTTCCTTAACAATTTTAATAATTACTTTTGCATAATAAAATTGAACAGTTTTACAGTGTGAAAACATCACCCGAATTATATTAACGTATAACCAATATTTTTAAATTATTTCAAACGTAAAACTTTAAATATTTCAATGTATGAAAAAATGAACTTATACCACTTTCAAATATAACTGCTCATAATATTATACCCAAGATATATGTCGGAATTCGTGAAAACATACATAAGTACCTTACACTTCCCTATGGGTTGGATATCGGAAAATCTAAAACAGGATTTCTAGGTATTTATATAACGAGCTCGCAGAAATAAAATTGATTCTATACATCGATGGACTTAATAGATTTTACGAAATTCGTCTATTCTACTAGTCAGTCCTAAAACATGAATACTCAAAATTTGAGGATAGCAAATATTTTTTTTTTTAATTTCAGGGCGATCGCAACACGCTTAATAAAATAGTGTAAAATTGAGGTAGTAAAATTGTCTCAGAATAGTGCTTCACTCAAATCAAGTGTTATTTTTGGATTGTTGGGTTACAGGGTGCCACCGTCCTTGTCATATTGGATTACATTGTTACAATAAGTACTTTCTTATTTGAAATAAAAAATTCCAAGAACTGAAACAACATTTTACAACGTGACTAATTTGCAATAATAACGCACATTTACTACATAAATATAAATAACGCGTGGAGTCCGGTAGCGGTTAGAAACGCAATCGACTAATTCACAAAGTAAATTTTTTTTAATCGTATAAAATAAACATATTCAAGAATCTCGTTCACATTGAACAATGACTACATTAGCAATCAAATATTTAAGTGCGTTGTGTTTTGAAAATTTTAACTTTGAACAGATTATTTCCAAAGCCCAAAATGGATGTGGAAATGTGCTCAATAATGGGATATTTTTCTATATACGGAAATCGTATTGCTGTTTTGATCGGATTCTTATTTAATTCTTTAGGCCAAAAAATTAGCAAAAAAAATTAGTTGATTCAAGGTTTTCTTAAAGGAATCTGGCCTGACTGCATTTTTAATTCCACACAAATCACTGGATTCTTAAATTGCATTGTATTTATTTAATAATCGCTAATAGTTTCTTTATACTCGTATACCTACTTAAAATAAGCCTATTGTGATGGGATTTTTTTTAATAATAAAATATTTAAATTTTCAATAATTTTGACCAGAAACGAATTAAAATTGTTAGTTCTAACGCTAGTCACGATCGCTCTGATTAGAAGCGATCATGATCGCAGCAAATTGCAGAGCCGCATTCGGCACTCACTACTCTAAGTTTAGTCAACTTTGAATATGAAGTTTGCAGTCGATACTTATAAAGCGGCTTTTCGAAACGTTTTATATCTTAAATCTCGTAGTCATAGCTGGTTGTAGGCAAAGCAGTAAGCAGACAATCGTCTGGTCTGGCTTTGTTATAAGTTATAACATCGTGGCCGTACCAGTCCAGCGACGGTTACTGTTCGGTATAGTTGAGTTTTCGACCGCGTCTCGATTATGATAACCGCCAGCAACGATCGCTTAAGACACGATCTATTCGCCCTTTTAAGATAGAAACGCGCCGCGCCGCGTCGACTCGCCGCATTCGACTTCTTCGACTTCGACTCTTGGATCTTGGGGGGCTTCGTTTAGTTAGTGCTTGGGTCTTGTTCGATTTGCAATTAAAAGTGGTTTTAGGAAATTCTGCAAGACAAGTGCTCTAATTACGCAAAAATTCGTTATTATACTTTCAAACTCAAATCGTGGCGGTCTTACGACATATAATAATATCGGGCCAAAATTTAGGTGTTATTGTTGTTTTTTTAGTTTTGGGCTTTAGTTTCGGGCGACAAAATAATTACATAGTTTTATCCGACTGCATTTCCCGAAGAAAAATTATTAATGTTCTCCCACTGTAGTAACAAATATGTGCGTTCAAGGTGATTCGATTGGTCAATATTTGAAAAAAATGTGTTAAAGAAAACGTTGCTCTTGTCGCTCTAATTGAATGTGCCCGCATTTTTTATTATCAAATTGAGAGGAGAAAAAAATCAAGTGCTACAAATTGTTTTTCGTATTTCATGAATTGGATTTATAGCAGCGTTTATATTCAACCTCATCACAACTTTACAACCATAGGTCAACTTTCCAGATACTCCGAATATTTAAGTATTGTAAGTGTGTGTCTACGTCCTCTATTTATTTAATTCGAATTCTATTTTGATTACTCTATCGAACTATAATTTTATTGCTACTGCTGCAACATTAACACTTCGAATTCGTGCCACTCTTATCAATGAAGTCGAAACGACTTCCTAGACAATTCAGCTAAGTGAACCGTCACAGCTCTTATCACCATAATTGAATATTGTTGGTTTAATGTAAGCCACTATCATCTATCTATAATATTTTAATTCAGTACTTTTTTCTCCGTACAGATACTCGTAATATGTGGCTATATTTAACTAAAATATAAGAATGAATGAATCGACGTTGTTACGAAATGATATTATCAAACAATTTTTTGTTCAACGTTTCCTCTAAAAAATTAAGTGAATTGTATTTTCATAGATCTTGCATTGCAAAAAATTTTATAGCCGAAAATAAGTTTTGTCTATCTTGCCCACGGATCGACTTCATTTACATCGCAATCTCTGATAATTTGTAACAGAATTCCGGTTGAATTTATTAAGCCTCAAATTTGGGGGTCAGTTTTTCTTTCAAAGCCGTTTTGCAGTCAAATCCTCCATACTAAGGAATAGAAAATTACCTCTGGTTTATGAGCTTATCACCTGTGACCTGAGAGTGAGAGTTTACATCTGAGGATATATGGTATTCAATGAAACACTGTCTTGGGGATATATTCAATGATACACTGTCTTGTACTTTGAAGTAGTATAGGGAATAGAAACGGCACTATCCGTGTGGTAGTCATCAAAACAGTCTGACCTCTAGAAAAACCCAAAAAATTCTTAAACATTTATTTATGAACAATTCCATATCATATAATACATAAGAACAACAATTATCGTTTGCTAGATTAGTGCTTGGTATTTTAGTGCTAAGATGGAATTATAATGATAAAAACACGTCGCGCGTTCAATTTCCCGACGTCAGTTATATGTAGTAAGTGTTTGTTTTTTTTTTTTAAACGATATAAAACCTACGAAAATGTCAAATTAGAGCTACGGTCGCGATGAATTTATAAAATTGACTATCAAATCGATGTAACATCACTTAAACTAGTTACACTCACTGCATGCATCTTAGCCAGTTGACATCGCGTCGCACCGCTTCACACGTACGCGACGCGTTTTCTGTAATTGCACTTTTAAAGTAAAAAAATGTTTCGCTGTTTAAAGGTACAACCTACGAATAAAAATGAATTGAATATTTACGAAGACCTAGTTAAATATGACGAAAATCGTGAAAATATATGCACTCTTTTTTACTGTTTTTTTTTTTTTTTTTTGCCCCCCATTCGAACGCCAATAGATATTCAAATTTGCTTTAATCAAAATTATTTTTTTAGTTCATTTACATATATACGTGCAGAGTTTCAACTTTCTAGCATAAGCCGTCCTATAGTTACGAAAAACACCCCTACCCCTGTACCATACTACCCGTAAAAAAAATTATATTTTTCCAAGTTTCAGCTTTATAGGTTCTTGAGATATAAGAATCGAAACTTTTTCCGTTACGCCCTCACCCACCCTAGCAAATTTTTTTTTTTTTTTTAAATCGATAACAATACTTTATTATTAAAATTATATTATAAAAATAATAAAGTAACACAAAAATAATGCGTGTGCAACAGAAAGTACCTCATTATTAGATAACTATTATTATTTAATTTTTTTCCTAGTGATCCCAATTTTGCGCGAAATTTTAATTCTGATTGAATGAACTATAGGTACAATAGAAGGTGTTGCGCCTTTTGTCATGACTACGTCGCAAAACCCAAAAGGTTTAGACCTTAAAGAATGAAGTAACTTAATCGTTTGTTGCTAAAAATAAATACGTTCACGTATGTTGGATCAGTTCAGATCATATTGCTGGAAAAGGTATACAACAATATGGTTGCTTTCGTCGTTGGATTATTTACTGATAACTTGATATCATTGTCAATATTCAAACAGACGTTTTCTGTAAAATTTACAGAAAAAATAATACGTACTTATTCTTAGCACGCTCATAGGAACTACACGTCTCACTTAAGAAATAATATCAAATAAAAGACATCTACCTATACACATACAGCTCCTAATGACATTGTATTCAATACTTTTAAAACTCAATTTGCTATTACTACTTTTTTTAATAGATTCTTTTTTAGTAAACACTTTAACGTCATGTGGCTGTTGATAACGTCATATATTGTACCCCAAATGGATTTCAAATTAATATTCTATGAGGATAAATTAATTAGATACTTATAAAGTTGCATGTACATATTACCTTCATGGGATCTTGACATGATTCAATATAATTTGCAAGATAGTTTTAGTGAAATTTGTGAATGGTTATTTTAATGAGGGAATCAAATAATCGGCACTGCAGTAGGTGCAGTACGTACCAATTTATCGCAGACTACAAATTGAGTTGATCCATAGTTTGGATGGGTGCTACTACAGTGCAACCCGGTTATAACGTACCTTGAGGGGACCACAAAAGTAGAACGTTATAACCGATAGTACGTTGTAAACAATAAAAGAACCATTCATATTGATGAATGGGGATTGAAAAGGGTACGTTATATCCGAAAGTACGTTATAAAAGTGCATTTTATAAGCGGGTTGAACTGTATAATGCATAGATCCTCCGTATCTGCAACCAAATGTACAACATGCTAGCTTTGCATCAATCCTGATAGTAATTAGAGATTAATTAATATCACGATAATTTTATAATAATCCTGTTAACCCAGAAATTCAACTAAGTTTGTAACTGGTATCATAACTTCAAATTCTTCGAAATATATTTTTAAATACACGATTATTAAATCAAAACTGGTTTATAAAAATCTTTTAAATTAATTCAAGATCATAAATTGTCCTTATGTTTTCAGCACAAGATCAATTCATGTTCGTATAACAATTGGAAGACTTCTTAAAAAGAACTTTAAGATATTAGAAGATGCTGACATCAGTAAGCCGTTTTTTTAACTTTTTAGTTAACCAATTTATTAATTTTTGCATTTACACCTGAATGCCCGCTTCTGGGTATTTCGGAAGAACGACTCTCTTGCTGAGCCGCTTTTGTTGAGTTTAGTTTTTATTTAATGTAAAGTGTGATTCAAACCAGTGACCCGCTATGAGGCACTTAAGAGGTTTGCGAGCTTTGTGATTAGGTGTTAAGACCCCAAATAATTAATTGTAGAAATTCTTTTATTAATAGGATCAAAATCTCACTGGAGGACACGAGAAGATAAAGTTTCCCTGCGTCCAATCCAGGAAAAAGTGGACAATATTAAATATATTTTTCATAAGAACCGTCTATCGAATAAACCGTGTCTTTGCTTCAATTAAAAATTTAATTCTTATTTTCAAAAATCAAATTGCCAACCAAAAGTCACCACCTAAATTGACTTTAATTGAACCCAATATTTATATCGAACTACGGCATTTATTTAATATGAATTTTTAAAATCCATAAAATGAGCGTCAATAAAAAACTGCAAGGTTAAGTGGATAGTTAGTGATAGTTCGTAAGGCGCATGCGAAAGCTAATACTTTGTATAGACACTATTCTAAACTGTCTACTTCATCGTTTATACAAGAGATTGTATATAAAACTATGAGTATCTTTGATTAAAATCAACTCCATTTCGAAAAGCTAAAATCTTTTTTAAAGGTTATCGCAACAAAAGCGAACCCCCGAAATGATTTTCACTCTCGATTCGAATAATTCGAACTCTTAGTAAGACGATTAAAATTGATTAAGTAGACAAGTAGTCGTAAATCTCATGGGTATACACTTAAATAGCAAGAAGTTGTTCTGTGCCCTTATGATCAAAAATAGATTTTTATTGTAGCATCCATTCATAGGGCGGCGACGTATTTTTAAAGGCATTAGGTTGCTGCTTTTCGATCTAGTCAAGAAATTCATTAAGTCAGCTTAGAAGGCGTTATGTAGCGCTTGATTGCGTAAAATTTTATCGATTTACACGCTGATTTACGTACTGAAATAGAAGGCAAAGGTCTCGAATTTTTCAAATAGATTTGTCGTGATCGATAGCACAATTCTTGTACTTCTTGCACCTCTTCCTAACGAAGGTGATTTGATATTTACACTTGCAACAATAGTACATAAATTGGTGTTCAAATTTTGCAATAGCTTAAAGGAGAAGAAAAAACAAATCGGCTTAATGAACGTAAACTATACTCAAAACCTTAAACCGTTGACCTTAATAAATCTTGCGGGATTCAGCTTTGGTACCACATAAGCTTCTCATATATGATGGTAATAGTTGTTATTTTAATAGACATGATTTGATGGTGTTTTTTTTGTGGATGTTCTTCGAAAGCACTCAGCTAGCCACTTTAATGATTAAGATAATGTGAAAAGTGATTGAACTATTCAGAGAACTCTTTTATTAGATTTAATTTCGAATTAAACATAGCCCCGAGGAAAAATCTATCAAACGTTAAAGAATACCAATCGATAGTTTGAGTAGACAGACCATGAGAATTTTATTTCTGATTAAACGGAACCTCATATACAATTTACGATTATTTATATGATCTGCAAGCTGATGGGTTTCTTAGCAATCGCTAAATTCGACGTAAGTTCTGCCATGTTTAATGCTGAATTGAAGAACTGGGAACCAGATTGAAAATTGTTGATTTGGTTTGATTTGATTTCAAGACGAGAGCGTGAAGATGTTGTTCGATAATTTTTCTTTAGAAGATTTGCTAAGCGTCGTAGGTACAATTGGTAACTACAATCTATTTACAACGGGAAAAAATTGTTCGATTAATCAAAATCTATCAAAAAAAATTTTAAGTACAAACTTAATGTTGATTTCAGTTTTTCAAAATGTTCTCTTTTCTTAAAATTGTTTTTATTTTTTTATAACACTAGTCAACAAAATAAGAAAAATATTAGAGATACAAACTTTTCGACTATAGTTTTTGAAGCTGAATTCAAACTGCGACAACTAGGGCAGTGATCGATTCCAGTTAGGCATAAATTGTCACAACAAAACTCCTCTAATGCCGAAAATTAACAAAAACAATTTTAACTTCTTCAAAAAATTTATTGAAAAAATTAAGAGCCGTAAAAAAACATATCTGCGCAAAAAAAAAATTTATTACAGCTCTCATTAAATTGTTGGTTCAATTCCAAAAAGTTGTTGTTTACAACCCCTTTATCCCTTGCATGTATATATATAAAGTTTGGCAAATAACAAATTGAGAGTGATGGAAAGATCTGTGAACAGATTCACTACATCTCTTACAAAAATATCATTTTTATAAAAGTTTAATTTTTTCAAAACGCTGTATTTGAAAATCAAATAAAGTAAAATAAAAAATAAAAATTTTAGAGACTGAAATTTAACTTGTTTTTAACTTTTTGAAAAAGAATCACTCGAAATTTCAAAAAGCGTTCTTGCAAAATTCAATACAGAAGTTTTAGACTATGTATATATATTTTCAGACTATTATATATATATTATACATATATAGATCTATATAATAAATATACATAATTATTTTACAGCATTAGTTATAGAAACCATCAGCTAATATCAAATCAATTTTGTATGATTTATCTCAAATTTGGGCATAAATTTACACAGTAATTTTTTAAAAATTCTTTTTAAATCTTATACTTACTCTTATTGCTATTTTGAGTTTGCTTTAAATGATATGATGATATTTAGAAAAAATAGGTATTTTTGGAGTCACTTCCAATTAACGTATTTTTGTGTCTTAAAAAGTTACATCGCGTGGTACTTTAAAGTACAGTTGAACACTTATAGGAAGGTCAAAGACTACGCTAATATAAAAGTAAAATAAAACTTTATACAAATAATGATCTCACTGTAAAGCAAAACCTTCATCACATAATTACAATTTTGTGACTTCCTGTAATTACCACCTAATTGAATCACTAAATGTCGTTATGATAATCATAAATCGTAATGATCTGAAACTTTAGCACAATAAAATATACTCGTAGTGAAAGTCGGTGATCTCAAATTAAATTTTTTTTCTATAAAGCTTAGAGCAAATATTTCATCGTTGTGGCCTTGCACCACAAAATTGTCGTTAAAATTCCGACTTCTAAGCTCTTTCAAAGACTCTATTTTATGAAGAAAACTTAATGAAGTTAATATTTGATTTTCCATCAAATTAATGTGCCTGTTCGAAAAGTTTACTCATTCTGTTTTGGAATTTTTCCGCGAAAAACGTGCTTATTATATTTTTGCATATGTCAAAACAATTTACCGGGAGCCATAAAGTATACGAATGTAATACCTGCGTTATTTCAATTGTTTGTAAGCTTTTTTAATAAGCTGAGTAAATTCTGAAATTGGCGCATAAACAAAAGTTAATTGCAATGGGTGATACTTTCAATTTAAATTTTCTTATGATAAATGAATTGTTTGCTTGAGAAATGTGTTGCTTTTCACATACATCGTTGAATAGAATGGAATTAAGAATAATTAAATATTACGGAAAATAGTAAGATAGACTTTATAATATTTGAAATAGTTATATGTACATAGTTAAATATAGCGTTATCAGAACTTAATTATATTTAGGATATTTAGTTTTTGTAAAACATCTGATAATAAAAGTGAATATTAATAATTGTTGTTAATGGAGTTTGCCTAATTAGGTGATGTTTGTTAATATTTTAGCTTAGGCTTAGTACCATATTTTCTAGTTCATTTTCAAATGAGGCAAACATGTTTCGCACATTGAAGTATTTAACCCTGTACTTACTTACTTACTTACGATGGCGCTACAGTCCAAATCGGACCTTGGCCTGTGTATGCCTCAATCCTGATTCGACTTTAAGAGATTTAAATAAAATCCATTTCTATCGCACAATCTTCCTGAAAATATTAGATTAGATTGGAAATAGGGGTTGGTATGGTTAACCTCTGTCCCTGAAGCCACAGTTGGGCCTATTGTGTCGTCTCCCGGAAAATATGGAAAAACACAAAAGAGGAAGAGCGACGAGTCAGAAGCCCAAATAATAAAAACCAATAAACGAAAAACTGCAAACTATGCAAAATAAATGTTTGAATCCAATCCTGAACAAGCCCTTTTATTACTCTACATTACGTCTACATCAACACCAAATTGCGGAAGTTCCATTGATTGTAGTAATGGCCAAATGAGCCAAATCTGGATTTATCAGCAAATGCCAATATATTCCAAACCCACTGGTATCATGCATTACATAGTTTCTGTTTGTCGTTTATTTTTATTGTTAATATTATTATTATTTTCCTTTTTTCTTTCTTTGTCTTTTCATTATTTTACCTTTTTCGTATTATTTAGTTAGTTATAGGATATGTTAAGTTAGGTTAATTATATTCATAAGGTTTTTTACATAAATTTTTTTATGAATTCACAAATAATCAGTTTAGTCAACATCTTACTGCCAAGTGCACCAACCAAAATAAACCATAGTTGTAAAGGCATTAGAGCAGCTTAATCTTTAAATATATATTTATATGTCAGCAATGTATCCATAATAAGAATAAAACTATGAACTATGAACAATAAACAAATTTCAATTCACAATTTTATATATATATATTTGATTTGACAAGAGTGTTTCTAGAGATATAAAATTTTAAGGTCGACTAATCTCAGTAACAGGATTGATTTTACCTTCTTTGTTACACTTTGTTAAAAAAAAGAGTTGCTCAATTATAAAAATGTTTCAGATTAAAAGTGAATTCCTATAAAAGTTTTTAAGCTAGAGCATTAAATCTATAGCCTTGTGTGAAGGGACATAATTATAAGATCGGAAATAATAGATAGATGATCCCTTTTTCCTGATACAAAAGTTTTTCCTTAATTGCGATAGAAAAACTGATATAAATCCACTAATAAAGTTACGTGAAACCTTTGAAGCTGTACTTATTTTTCCTCCAATAGTCAAAAATTTAGTTAAGAAGAATTACCGGTTCAGAAGTTATTGCTATTAAAAGAAAAAACCGTTAAAAATACCTCAAAGAAAAACAACATACATATCTAGAAAACGATCATATCTTTGTTAGCCTTTTTACGCAATATTTTTAATTCTAGTCTACTTTTTTTTATTGGTCAAAAATTATATAGTACTTACTTTGTCTTTGGGTTAAAAAAGATTAAATAAATAATGATATTAAAGTCAAAAATTGACAAAATAACAAGTTTATTGTATTATTAAAACTGCTATTAAAAAATTGACAAATTCCTGTAACCGATTTTGCCGAACTATTCTTATACTCTTATGAATAAAATCAAATCAGTGGAATTTCGTACTGTCGTAGAATCAATTAAATATTTTTTATAATATTTCGATGTAGCAATAACTTAATTCCATGAGTTAAACTTATAATGGCGAATTTATTTACCATTTTCCCTATCAATATTTCATCTCTTAGAAATTAAAGTTTGGACGAAGTTAATTTATTTGTGCGGGTCAGAAAACTGTTTGCGTCCAATTAAATACGCAACGAAGTTATTAGTTGACCTTATTAGCCCCATTATTTTATTTTATATGAAGCATGACGCAATTTCGCACTCAGTACCGAACTACAACAATAATTGTGTTCAACGGTTGGAACGGTTCAAAATTTTAAACCTCGTCTATTAAAATACTAATACACTTTGTAATGGGTTAATGGATATTTGGACATACGAATGTATAAACTTTGGAATTATTTTTTAAAAAAATTTACAAGAAAGGACAATCACGTGCGGGATGACGACCTTCTATTACGCGAGTACGTACTTTTATCGTGTATCAATGAACTCAAAATGTATGTAACTCTACAAGTAACAGTATGCCATTGTGTAATAAAAGTATGGTGGAAAAAAAATCATAAGTGCATTTTTGCTAGATACGAGTAAGATGTCGTTTAATGAAAGTCCGGTCACCAGTCTTTTTTTAAAATAAAATTGAAGGTGAACAAGGTTATTTCATGTGTCCGTGACTTTGATAAAAGTCTGTCTACATTATTCGTAAGCAGCCAAGAGTATTTATCATGTACGATACGAGTTATGACGATTTATTCAAGAAGAAAAATATATATTCTCAAATAGACGGAACATATTTGTCTATTGTTCGACAAGGTGAAATCATAGTGGCTATGGCTATAATAATCTGTTGAAGAAAGGCGTCAAACTAATTAAATGCAAAACCTTTTTTTTTATATATTAAAATCATTTCATCATAACTATGAAATATTTTACCGATTTATCAAAAACTAAACAATTTTGCAAATGTTTCCTAATCGATGGCATTTTCCCAGCTTTATCTAACCCTCGTTTTTTTTGTAATAGATAATTAGCATCAAACAGTTTTTTGAACTTAATTGTGAAGAACTATGAAGATATGTTGGACAAACTTCTACTGTACCGAATCGTAGTGTATGTCAAACCCACTGCACCTATGCGAGATCATAAAAAACACATTAATGTCGGATATAATACAACTAGCATTTATTATACACTAGTATAATTCAAAGTTGTTTTTCCTATGATTTTAGTGTCCCCACCTGGCACAGGTGCGCGAACTTTATTCGAACAAATCGGCACTGTTAAACAGGTCTTGAGATAATCGCAGCGTGGTAAATCGGCGGCGACGGTTGAATATTGCGATTATTACCGCCATGAGTTTGCGGTTTGCTTGATTTTTGTCCGCTTGGTGCATTACAAAATTCACGATTTCATGTAATTTAACCGGTTTTCGTTTTTGTCGCGAAAAAAGTAGGTATAGGTTATGTTTGGATATTGGATAGGTCTTCCAGTCGGTCGATCGGACACCATCGTTGTTATCGCATAATGTAACTAGGTATACATAATTTTTTTTTTTTAAATTGACATCTTCGGTAATGTAATTTCAGCGTAATGGGAAATATTTAATACACGTGAGTTTTTAATTTTTTCAGGATTTATATTCAATTTGTGGCGATTTTATTGTAACCATAAATCATACATTTTTATATGTCTAAACATTATTATAATATGGTCGTTTTATAAAATGCTTTATTGTAGTACTAGAGAAGTATCTACTTATTATTGCGATATATGCAATTTGTAAAAGTAAAAGAAATATCAATCAAACAGTATATATTTCCATCAAGAATCGCCAAAAATGGCGATATTCGTGACCTTACCGTCTACGATTATTTTGAAAATTTTTGTACTTGAAGAACTAGTGAAATGAATAATTTTCCTAGTCACTAGCACTGTTAATAATTTTTGTATATTTATATATACATATTTAATTATTTTTTAAAAATAAAAAAATAATAAAAACAATTGCAATTCAATTTTTTGTTTCTATCTAATTTTTTTGTTAGTTTTAGTATGTTAAAGTTTTCGCAAAAATGGTGCCCGAGTCCTATTTGATAATTCATATCTTTGGTAATTTTCCTATCCTAGAATAATAAAGTAGGACTTATTTTAAAATTGGAGGTTGTCGCAATATAAAAAAAAAGTACGAATAAAAATTATATTTTAAATTATTGTTAAGGATAACGATTTTGTCCTTTATCCTTGAATATCTGAAAATGAATAGGTACACTTAATTTCTTATTTTTATAACTGTTTTACGAAACATGCCTAAAAATTACCTTGTGATCTTGATGGGATCGGCGTCACAAAAATGGAAGAACATCAATGGTTCCCAATTTTTTTTTTTATAGAAAAAGAATAAGTTCACAGGGAATCGCCAAAAGCGTATCTTTAATTACTTTTAGTTTTTATATTTTGTATATTATACTGTTTTTATGAACATATCAAAAAATTAACTTGGAATTTTAAGGGGATCGGGGTCAAAAAAACCTTTGTTAAATCTAGACTAAGAAATGTAGGTATACACCTTTTTACTCACAAAATCCGAAAAAAAAAGACTTTCTAAGTACTTATACAAAGAGAACGCAGAAGAAAAATTAATTCGCTACCTCAACAATCCACAAAGATATGACAAAATTCGTGAAAATGTACAAGACCCCAGTTTCACGGACATTTTTTTTACCCGCCTCCGTACGGAAATGCAAAACTGAATTAGTTCTGTCTAAAATTACTTCTGTTGTATATATCTTAAGTTTCAATTTTGTAGCATAAGCCCTTTCTGAGTTGTAAAAAAATCATTTTTTTTGTACTTGAGTGGAATAATAATGATTTTAATTTTCATAAATAATATTCATAAAAAAAAAAATATCATATATTATACCTATATAAATATAATAAAATATAAAAATTGTTTTATGTATGTAAAATTGATTTAATATCTATTATAGTTCCATTTAATAAAATAGTAACGATAACAAAATATTCTCGTTCTCTTGAACTGCTCATCGCTGAGGCGAAAAAGAATTATGAGACTGTTAGTATCCTTAAGGCCAAAGATTAATTAACATCACAGACAATATGAAAATAACAATCAAGTAGTTATGTACAAAAAGCACTGCGACTTATTATTTTGTGAATAACGAGCACGAACTACGAACCATGATATGCTAAAACAAATACTGTTTATACGGTTGTGACTATAATGAACATGCATATTTTATGCAATTATAAATCTCACACAGCATCATCATGACTCAAATAATAATTTAAAAAAAATACAAAATCTGTAAGCATAAACAACAAAAGTTTTGTTATGAATAAAAATCGCAAAAAAGTGCCCGTCAACTTGTAGTTTTCCTGCGATCTTGTAAGTCGATATGCCATAATTTCTACAGAGCCCACAAAGGTTAATATAGCTGGCTAACTCTTTGCCATACAATAAAAAATCAGCTTAAGAATTAAAAATATCATCTTACAAGATATAAGCATCTTCTGTGATTAGGTTCTGAAAAGGCAACCTCATTGCACGTTTTCTTATATCACGATGGCTTCGTCTCGATAGCGAAACATGCGAGTACATATACGTAATTATAGTTTTACAATCCAATCTAATTGTGAGTTATATAACTATAACAGGTTTAAGATTATGCTCTTATCTATAATGGGATTCTTAGCAAAACTAACAACACAGTTTGAAATTTTCGGGCATATTACTTCATACGAGAAGGTGCAAAAATACTAAAACATTGTACAGACATCGATTAGTGGTTACTGTAAAAATACAATAGTTCAACGCAACATGCGCATTTCAAGTATGATTTTTACAAAATCGGAGATTATATTAATTGTCTTAACTTTCCCATTAATAAACAATTTACAGGCTTGATTTGTAGTTTTACGTGCAAAATTTTGCAACTCTACATCATCTGACGAAAGATGTTACAGTGCATAGTAGTACCGAGAAGATTAAAGTGTTAAAACTGCAATAATTGCCGAGTACTTACATACGGTTAAAGCAACCTATCAAAAATTTGTATTTTTTTATGGTAGGCACGCAACTACAAGTCTCCAGCATCTTAAGAGTTAGGACCACTTGGTCGAAGAATGTATACCATACATCGGCATGTTAAGCCGGCATATATAAGACGATTCAGCAATACGCAGCGTGAGTCAAGGTAAGCAGCAATTGTTTTGGGGTTAAGCAGACGAGTGCATTTCGTTCAGGCTGGATCAATCTGGCCATAAATGCACATGCAACTCTATAAAATGTTTACAATCTTTCAAGATGTGTTACAAAATTTGCTGCAAAGCCGACATAAAACATTATTTCAGTTGACTGTTGTTGCTGCTATGTTAATTACTGACCTTATAAAGGTCAATTGTTGAATAATTAAATACCACATACATACATAGGTACTTAATGAATGAATTGCATGGGATTTAATTACGGAAAATTAATAATACACAAACTGACATACATAATCATTTACTACAACTTTTCTACTCACTCCTTCTTAGTAATTCTTTTAACATGAAATGCTAAAAATAAGGCTGCATCTGATTTCGAAATTTGCAAATTTTTTTATTTATTCCCAAGCAAGTTTTTGTCATCTTACAATTTCTAGAAATATCTGTGAATACCAGTGCAAAGGCTATTTTGTTATATTATACCTTCATATATCAGTATCCATATTTTATCCTTTTCATTATGCCATCTTCGGAAAGGTTTAAGCTCAATATATACACTATAAAAAAAGGGATCAACCCTGTCTATTTTAAAGACACCTTACACGATTTTCTAGTGGTAAAGAGCCAGACACTAGTCAAAAAAAGTTTTATTGAGAAGTTATAAATTTAAATTAAATTATTTGCTATATATATGCATTATACAAATCGTATTCCGTGAGAGGAGTAGCTGAAAGTAAAGACCTTGTAGAGAACTGTCCACTGTAACCACGAAATAAACCTATGAAATTCAAATTCACTTTAAATACTCAAATATTCCACAAAAAAGAATGAAATTCAACGCTTTTATGCTGATTTGAAAGATAATTCAATATACCCATTGGTGTATCACGTAAACCTACATCATTTTTAAATACATAATTGTTTTCATGAGTAATAAAAATAAGTAAAAAAAATTTAAAATGCTTAAAAATTGTGAGTGCTAGTGGTTTATCCTAAAAATTATGTCAACTGTTTTTCAAATGTTTTTCGAGCTATTCGCAAATAATATAAATTATTTGTTCAATTTTAACGCATAAAATACTCTTAGAAAATATGTTTCTTCATTAATTTTATTAATTAATAAGTAAACAAATCATATAATTACAAATAGTTTTCAGTACGACCTAAATTTTGAAATACATTAGCTTACATTTTAGTTAGAGTACATTTTTAAAATTTGTTATAAAAAAAAAAATAGAAAAGATTAGTTCCAAAAATCAAGTAAATTTCTAATAGTATTAAATATAAAACAAAATTATATATTTCTATTTATTTTGAACAATATCGATTATTGTGATCGACCTGAAATTTAAAAAAATTGTGCTACCCCGAAATTTTGTATTTTCACGTTTTAGGACTAATAGACCCCAAAAAAGCAAAAACAATGTCCGTCTGTCTGCCGTAGACGCCGCACACCGTACGCAAAACAACTTGGAGGTGTAAAGCTCTGAAACCCCTTAAGATATTAAGTTGCAATTTTTATGAAAGGTAAAATGAGTGAAACCCTACGAGTGATATCCTTTGGAGGGGTGGCAGTGTGGGGGAATAATTTTAGATGAAAATTTTGGTTTCTAGTTTTCAAAAACTCACATTAAAATTACGTGGAGAGTACGTTCGTAACCCCCACGTACGCCCCACGTACTTATAAGCACATAGGCTGAGATTTTTACAAGGGGGTACGTTCGTACCCCCACGTACCCCCCACGTCCTTATGAGTACAAAGGCTGAGATTTTTACAAGAGGAGCGTACGTTCGTAACCCCCACGTACTTATTAGCACACAGGCTGAGTTTTTTACAAGGGGGTACGAACGTACCCACCACGTACTTATGAGCACATAGGCTGAGATTTTTTTTCGTACCCCCCCGTACCCCCCAGCCTATGATCATTTTGAATCGATTAATTTTCGGTGGGAATTGGCAAACCCAATCAAACATTATAATTGAATAATATTTGTTTGTCTTAATTGCCATAAGGTACTGTCTTACCTACAAAGTTTGACTGAATTTTTTTATCAAATATTTGTGGTGAAATATTTGACAGCAGTGGTCAAATATTTGTCATAGTATGCCAGTTCAGACCATGTTTTACTCTCCTTGTGGTGCAGCATCGATAGTGTGCCGAAATACGGGTGCCGTTGTTGTTATTTAATTTTTTTTTTAGTCCATGACTGCACATGTGTAGATATGTACATACCCACAATCGTCATATTATCACTTGGCTAATTATGAAATAATCGATATATTATAAAATTGATTCGTTACCGTATTCGTAATATTATGAGATAAAATTCTTCTCGAGCACATTGATCAGTTTAGTTACTCCTTCATGTGAACTCTTGTCGATTAAAGCTTCAATTAGCATACAAAAATTTGTACAATGGAAAGGCGATTTTATTGTGATGTGATACCTTTACGGAATTAACAGATCGATTGTTTTTTAAATGACTCGATGAGATCGTGCTACTCATGAATAAACATCTCAACAATTTTTCAAACCAAAATAATACACTTGCTAGTCTTACGTTATACGAGTACGTACCTACTCGTACATAGTATGCGGTTTAAAAAAAAAAATTATATTTTCGCCAATTCACTTTCAGACACGTACACACAACTCTCGTTCCACGTTCGTTTTTATTCCCAATCGAAGGTTATTTTGTATGCACATGAAAACACTGAAAGTAGAACATGGTACTGGCTTCATAGCAATAATCGTAGATAGCGACAATTTTAGTATTGGCTGCTCGGAAAAATCACCACTTCATACAACGTAAGGGGTTTAATTTATCGAATCGATTTTTTTTTATTCTAGTTTAAATTCCGATCACATATAGTCGGATATACAATTATTATTAACCTCAACAATAACACCATGGAAAATAAAAAACACAAATCACGTAATATCTATGGTTCGGACAGTAGATAGTACCATAACTTTCATTTTCATTTTCATTTTTGAGATGGGAAATTAAGAAGAAAAAACTTGTTTAAAAAAATATAGGTATTTATTTCATATTAGATTTCAATGTCAAAATGATTAAATCTATTAAAATTTGTAATTATAAAATGCCCCGGATTGAATAAGATTTATACAAACAAGCATAGCTCCGAAGAAGCTTACAAGGTTTTAGGTCGGCTTATAGTCTGGCCAAAGGTTTCCCAACTCCAAAAATTTCTCGTACTTTGCGAAAACTATAGTTTACTAGACTTTTTTTTTAAGTATTGTTTTCAAGCATCTCCCTCGGTGCACTTGGCATGGAAGACCACTTCTTTTTTTTGAATTCCTCGAATCTCGACTCTCATTACCGCTAGGTACAACCGTAGCATAACTAAATTCATTAGCGTCTAATATAGCGTGGCATGATCAAACATCTAGTGCCGAAACCAGGTCGCGGCTCGAGTTCAAGATCAACGAACACCAAAAACAATTAGCATGTCTCTCATCGGTTAGCCTAGCTTAATATTAATGTTATGTACGTTTCGTTACACCTCTATCTGCTTCCGGTCTGGATTATACAATTTGATTTATTTTGTAATTGCAGATCTACCTACAACACACACAGCGATTCCAGCTACTTGGCGTAGCCGGATCAATTAAGATATGATCGAAAGCTCAAAGATATGCTGGCTACTGGCGTTATTCGTGATAGCGGGCGACCTATGTTTCGGCGGACATCACGAATCACAGCTTCGAATCGGGAAGTCTGTCAACATTTTTGTACGCTACGGCTACCTGAGTATATCGATGCGGGTCATTGCCAACAATGACTCCGAGCAATGGCTTTTCAAGGAGCCAACTAAAGATATTTTTAAGGTAAGTTGTAAGTATGGATCGCTATATTTCTTGATTATGTAAGAATATGAGGTTACGCTGGTCGTGGAATAACAGTATATACTTTGAAAACTTACTAATTTTGGATAAGAGGCTGTAACCTTTAATATGACAATGGACATCTTCAATGGTGTTCATCTTCACCGACTCTCACTGAAACATGACTGGATAGTGAAGGATACTTCGCAGCAAAAAACATGTCTCCCTACGTATGGTACGAACGTGACTAAAATGATAGCCCCTTTGTCGGTTTCAAAATCTTAAGAGTTGGTTCGGAGGTATTTCGCCTACGTACGGCGCCCAACCAGCGTAACCAACTCATTAATAAATAGGTAGGGTGGCTACGTAGGCAAGGTCCGTACATTTAGGTGCATACAAAAGACAGGAACGTATGAAAGGATGGACAAGTATGTTAGGTACATACGTCACTTACATGATTGACTATATTTTTTATTTTTTTAAGCTATTTCGAAATTTGTGAAAGCACCTTTTTGGCAAAAACGCATAGCAGTAAAAATTCAACCAAAGAGATATGCCGGAATCTGATGAATTGAAACTAATTCAGTATCTTGGAAAGGAATTGTAGACTGAAAATTTGTTCGATATCTTAGCAGACCAAATTCGTGAAGATAAATGCACCTCCTAAATGGCCAGTTTTCCCCCACATCTGTACATAACTGCAGATCTGAACTTTTTTTGTTGACTACCTTTAGAACATATTAGAGATGGGTAAAGAAGTTCCTTTTAGTGAAGAAGTTCACTCCGAGTCACGCACTTGAAGGAACGAGTGAACTAGTTCTAGTGAACTGTTCGTTCCGAGATTATGATGAACTAAAAAAAAAGTCGTCGTTCTTCCTCACGTGTCGAATAGAACTGCAGTTCACCGATAGGAGTGACGTCCATCAACCACATTTCATGACCTACAACAAAAAAAAGGCCTTCGTTCTTCATGTTCTTGACACGTGTCCAACGGAACTGCAGTCAAAAGCAGTGTCATTCGTTCACTTCAAGGAAACTCCTGAACGACCTATCTTTATTCTGTAGTCATTAGTCACTTCAATTGAAGTGTTCACTAAAATGGAACTCTTCGCTCCTTCATTCCGGACTCACTACCACTAGTGACTTCAATGGAAGTGTTCGCTAAAATCGAACTCTTCACTGCTTTGTTCCAGACTCACTACCACTAGTCATTTCAATAGAAGTGTTCATGTACCAGTCACGTGTCGAATGGAACTGCAGTTCACCAAAAGGAGTGAGTTACTTCAATCATGCATTTCAATGAACAGTTCTTTTGGTACAGTTCACTCTGGAACGACCCATCTCTAGAACATATTATAATTTTAGAACAAGTTAACGCTCCACGTAAATACCAAATTTGAACTGCCACCATTGGCTGTTCTCGGGCTATAAAAATACTCTCTAGCTAAGAAATTTTTTTTGGAATAAGGCTTCACTATCGAATCTCAACATAAATTCAAAGTGCATAGAAAAACAAATTTTGTTATTTAATGTCACCTCCTCCTCACTCCTCAACTACATACGAAATTTCCACTTAAATGAGTCTACTCACTAAAAAATTTAAATAACAGCTCAATCAGTTTGTAAACGTCAAGCCTTCAAACTGGAGATGGGCAAAGCAGTTCCTTTTAGTGAGTGAGTTAACTCCGATTTAGGGACTTAAAGAAACTAGTTCCAGTTCCTTTTAAAGCTCACTTCCCCGACGAAGAGAAAGTAGTTCTGAAGTTCAGAGTGAATGTGAGAGTCCTCACTTACCCGGCGAAGAGGAAGTAGTAGCCAACAAAAAAAATGGGCTCTCTCACGAAATAACTAGTTCCTTTTCAAGTTCGGAGTGAATGTGAGGACCTAAAAAAAAAAGTCATCACTTATTCATGAAAGGGACATCGCAAAGGAACTATGTATTTCCTTTTCAAGCTGTTTCACGTGTCGAAACGAACTACAGTTCACCAAAAGGAGTGAGTTAGTTCACTCACTCAATTCAATGAACTGTTGTTTTGGAAAAGTTCACTCATGAACGACCCATCTCTACTTCAAACGTGACTACGAGCGGCGCGGCGGACAGCTCTAGTACGACCTAAAACGCGGAAATACAAAATACCCAGGGTAACAAATTTATTTATTTTTTAAAGACGATAACAATACTTTATTATAAAATTAAATATTAAAATGGCTTTCAAGTTTAATGGTTTACGTTCAATGATAAGTCCAAAAATGGCAATGCTAAACGGTAGCTCAAGAATGCATGGATTTGAAATTCAATTAATCTCTTTCCAATTGCTTTTAGCAACATACAAGTTCATGTCCCTGCATACAAATTAGAGATGGCTAATTTGCTTGTGGATATAAAATATAAGGCCAGCTTAAAAATAAACCTTGCAAATATCTTCTACATGTGAATCCAATTTCGTATTCTTTTCAGGACATGCAACTGTTGACGGAAACCAAAGAAGAAAACGCTCCCGGAGTTCTACACGGTGATTTCCATATGGAGTTCTGTGATAATCGTCGTCAACTATACCAAGCCTACTTCCGCGATTTTACGATCGAGCGTCTAGAGAAACCTTGGGAAGCGTTTACCGGCGGATGGCACCCTGATCTTGCGGCCAAAAAATTGGGCATAAATGCATCGTTTATTCGTGGCGATTTTTCGTATATTCTAGTCCGGATGGCCCGATTTCGAGAGAGCGGCAAACTGAACCGTCCCATTCCGCCAAATCAGATTCTCGTCGACGAGGTTGCCCAACGGATCCGTGAGATGCAAATCGGGAACACAACAGCCGCGGTCAAATTTATCGATACGTACGGCACACACTATATCAGTTCTTATGTGACGGGGAATTCCCTTTATCAGGTAATCGACTTTCGTGTACAGATTCGATTTGAACTTAATAAAACCCTGTCTTTGCAACATCCAGGTATTTGTCTTCAATCGAATGAACTATCAGGTGATCAAAGAACGACTGAAATCTCGCGGAATCTCCGCACTATCGCGCTTAGACCTCTACAACTTCTTCGCACCGTGGTATGCCGAGCATCTAGGTCAGATTCTTGTAGCCAGTGGTAATACAACTGTGGAAAGATGGGCACGTCGAAAATTGCAGTACAAACACTATGTTTTCAAATACACGACACTATTAAAATTGTATGGAAACGGAACGCTACTTCGAGCACTAGACGATCTTCTCGAGAACGAAGCGATCCTTCAGCTCGAACTGAAATCCTTGAATATCGCCTTTCGGGAGCCAGAGAAACGTAAATGGTTCCACGAACTTCTCGATAATTACATGAAACTGTGGGAAGTGAACATGGGTCAGAACTAGAGATCCTTCCGCTGATGTCTTGAAATATGAGAAAAAGTTCCTATGGCAAATGGCGCTCAAATCGGCATTTTCCTCCTCGAATGGAAGTTTCTTATTCCAGGATTGGTATTTATTTATTTTTTTGGACAAACAAAGTACAGCGGGTCCCTTAGTCAGCGACAGTTATCTACGAAAAAAACTTGTGCCAAGTGATTTCGAACTCGTTTTTAAAATTAGTTTCATATTTCCATACTCTGTGATAGTTATGAGCCCGTTCGTAAACGATATGAGCGTTCGTTATTACATGAATTAGCTTTCTACTCGTAACCGTGCGTAATTAAGTAGTTTAAGTTGCGTAATTATTATAATAATTAATTTTCACAGATAATTACGTTAATTTAAGATATATTCATACTATTAAATATTTGCACAAATGCACTTTAATGTAAAAGAATAAAAATGAATTAAAAAGAAAAGTATTTTACATTTTTTTTTAATATAAGAGTAGTAACAGCCCTGCAAGAAAACGGAGCCACAAATGATGTATCCACTTTGTTCCCGATTTGTTTTAGTTCCATCAAATTGAAAATACAGATTATAGAACTATAGGAGCGCTGACACTAACCGTGTACAATGGTCCTCCGATATCTAAGAACAAATTTATTTCCTTGAATAATGAGGTTTGGCCAAATTTCTTCACCAAATTACTATCAGTTAGGAGAATCAACAAGGATGGTTAATAAGGCCATAGTGGTTGTACTACTATAGCTAATTCGTTAGACTAGTTTTAGTTTTAAGAAGGGGCAAAGCTCTGAGCCACCGCTCACACTAGGCACCAAAAGGGTTCAAAGCGATTTCTTCAGAGCCTCGTAGGTCACCAAACATCCCCTAAGCAACCCAGATCCCTAAAAAACTTGACTAGCTTATCGACCGCAGGTCCTCCAAATTGTCAAAGAAAAGACACTGGATCGTCTAGTGCCCAGCCGGTCACTATACATCCCCAAAACAACCAAGATACCTAATGAATTTGAATATAACTTATAATGGCCTATCGACCTCAGGTCCTCCGAATTATCGAAGAAAATACTGCCCAAAATAAATGTCGGAATTAATCTTCTTTCAAAAAACAAATAAAATAAAAATAAATTTACCCGTCTAAAAGTTAAATAAAGAAATAATAATAACATAATTACATATAATAAAAAAAATGTATAAAATTATTTTTATTTTCAATTAAATTTCTTGCTATAATTATTTATCTACAAATTCAAATTCTTAATAAAATTAAACCATAAGAAATTATATCACATCCTATAAAATATCTTATGGTGATTTCTTTTCTGCAAAAAAATGTGACCCGTTTCTGCCCTCAATTTTTGTTCTAGCAGTTCCGCTGTTCTATTCTCAAATTTTTTTTGACCTGCTAGAAAAAGGGGTTTGAGTCCGTGGCTAAAATTGACCTGAAAACTCGCATTTCTTGCCCCGAAAATTTCGGCGGTGCAACTCCTTTAACCTCAAATGTGCGTAAGAAACGATGAAAATAAGAAAAAAGTATCCTACGACAACAGCGGCAAACGATTTAAAAGCATAAATTAAACTGTCCAACAGGTCATACGGTAATTAGAAATCATACGGAGTGTAGTGAAAATTTATTTAAATTTTAATAATAGCTTTTTGACCTGAAAGCGTTCTATTGTAAATTGACCTGTCGGACGGAACTGTCAAAAAAGAGGGCAGAACTGCAATAATTTTGCATCTTTACAGGTCACATTTTTTTTCAGAAAAGAAATCACCTTAACCGCCATTTTACAGTCAGCTCTAGAATATTTGTCTATCTTGGAGGATTGTCTAATTTCCACCAGGTGGCGATTTTCAACTATTTTCTCTAGGTTTTTTCGAGTTTAGTTCAATGACCATTGATAGAAATGGGTTTCAATCCTTGATAAATGCCTAAAGCCCAATTAAATCCAAGTGGAAGCATGTTCTTTTCCACACACGTGCTTTACAGTTGAAAATCCATTTTAAATTATGTGTTTTGAAAACCAGCTATTCCTTGAGATATTATCTTTATTAAAATTATGTTTAGCTCAAATTAAAACGTAAGTTAACATGAGAATATGCTCCGAAACTGTTCCAGTAAAATTCCACAAATTCTGCGCAGTATCGCACGCCTTGCTAACCTACACATTGCCTTTCGGACAAGTAAAATGGACGACCAGTAAACAAAGCGTCACTTTGACACTTTGCATTGTTTTTATTATTTTCTCTATGAAATAACGCGAAAAACACAAACTAAATACCTCAAATCGAAAGCCAACATTCGAATTTCTAAATTCTTCGAAACCATTGTGATATACGTAATAATTGTGATGCAATTTTGGTCAATTGAAATTTGTTAACCTCACTCGACGTGTTTGTGTAGTGTTTTGTGCGCGACGCAATGAAAGAAAAAAAGCCGGAAGAAATAAACAATTGGCTGCTTCGCGCCACCTTAGACTGTATTAAGGACGAAACGTCGCTGGACATTGATTTGTCGGCATGTGCACCGATACCGTCCGTTGCCAATGGCAATTCGATGACGGATTTTTGGGAAACTGAACCGCCGGACGAGTCCCTTTCGAAAAGGATGACACCAGGCGGGATGATCGGAAGTCGAAGTTCAAGCGACATTATAGACGCAGATTATTCGAAAAATATGAAACATGAAAGTGCCAGCGACAGGATAACCACGCCAGTGATTGAGGAGCCAACATTCCAAACGGGAGACGGATTGAAAGGCGACGAGCTAAGTCAAGGTGTTGGATCGCCTGCAGTGGCGAAGAAGCGCCTCAAACCCCACAAAAGCACGCGGAAAGATTCTGTGATTAATTGCCCCACCTGCGGTAAACAGTAAGTAGCTCGCCGGTTCGAGAAACGCACAAAGATTCGTCTAACCAAAAGTTCTATTCTTTCAGATTAAAATTAAGTAGCATGTGGATGCACCGGAAAATTCACAACGACAGTGAGCGATTCAGCTGTGATATTTGTGGCCAAAAATTTGTTCAAAAAATTAACCTGATTCACCACACGAAGGCGCATCTCGGCGAGAAGCCGTTCGAATGTCTGCAATGCCAGAAAACGTAAGTCACTCCCACCAGCTGCTTCTCCCAGCTGAACTAAAACATCCATTTGATTCTGCAGCTTCCCCGAGCGATCACACCTCATGAAACATCAGCGCTATCACGCGTCCACGCGCCAATACAAATGCGAAAAGTGCGGAAAAATGTACAAAACCGAGCGTTGCCTTAAAGTACACAATCTCGTTCATTTGGAGCAGCGTCCGTTCGTCTGTACCGAATGCAACAAGAGCTTCATCAGCAGCTCGAAACTGAAGCAACACTCGAACATTCATACAGGCGAACGTCCGTACAAGTGCAAATATTGTGCACGTGACTTCACCAACTTCCCCAACTGGTTGAAACATACGCGGCGGCGTCACAAAGTCGATCATAAGACCGGCGAATTGTTGCAAACCATCCCGAATTATACGTCGAAACCGAAACAATCGGACAAGAAAGAGAAGAAGACGAAAGCGAAGAAAGTCGGTAAAGAAGCAGCGGCCGTCGAAACGACGAATATGACGAATTACACGGACATTTATGCGCTGTCGTTGAACAGTGCCGAAGAATTGATAATGGAACAGGCGTTGGAAATGGAAGAGTCCGGGTATCTGATGTCGCCGCCGTCCGATACTTTTATGGGTACGTCTCGAGCGGGCTTTGTATGTTTTCCGGCGTGATTGTAATCGTTTTATTTTGCAGATATGCCACCCTCGCCATCTGGTTTTCAGTACTACAGGCCTATCCAGACTGACACATTTCAAGGTAAGTGGATTTTGTCGTTAACCTTAAAGCCTTGTGTGCAGGAGAGGCTTTGGGTTCCAACAGCATCGCTAGTCTTGATCACTTTTCTAACAGACAGTTTGGCCGTCTATTTCGAATAGAGATGGACAAAGCTTCTTTCAGTGAAATACTTCACTCTCTGATAATTCACTGGAGTCTCAGGTCTCTGTTAAACCTTTGTATACACTTCATCAACCCTCTACGACCAGGTTAAACGAGTTGTGGTATCAAAATGGCGCTTCCTGTGCTAATTGGGCCCTGTGTTCGGCGGATGGCCACCACGTAAACCAACCAACCAACCGAGTCACTCACTTGAAGGAACGAGTTCACTGAACTAGTTCCGATTCCAAAATTGTTCATTCCCCCGTTTCTCCAGTACATGTACTGAGGACCTAAAGAAAAAGTCATCTGAGTTCCGGAAGTGTTCATTCTCTCGTTCCGATCTAGAACATGAAGACCTGAATAAAAAGGCTTACGCAGTTCCGTGAAGTAGTTCCGGAACTACGATTTTTGTCACGTGTCCAATAGAACTGATGCTCACCAAAAGGAGTGAGTTACTTCACTCACTTCAAAGAAGTGTTCTTTTGGACCAGTTCACTCCTGAACGGCGCATCTCTAATTTATTGCTTAGAAAGTGTGTCACAGTCCAATTAAAAAGTGTTTTGAATTTTTTTTGTAAGAACCACTTCAACCATTAAATTTCTTAACTATTAATTTTTCAGATTTACCGCCATCTCCACTATCATCGAACTTCCCATACTACACACCGTCACTACCTACGATCTCGAACACCAGCTCAATTCAACAAAATTTCTTCAGCACAACGAGCTCTACACTTCCGTCCGTAGAAACATTATTTGCTTCCAGTTTTCAAAAGTCGTCACTTCCGGACCACTAAAAACGTTGATCTGCAAAAATCGTCAACAGAATCTGAACTAAACGGGTGTTTTGCCAATTTTTGCAACAAAAAAAACGAAAACAGAACAAAAATCTTTTAATGTCTTTAGCGTGCCGTTCTCTTTATTTCCAGTGAAAGAGAATCGTGAGTAGTTAGTTTAAGATAAGTTACGGAAGACGATTAATTGAATCGGTTTGTGATGTTAAGAGAGTAATTTTCTTTTTTTAAGTTTCTACTTTTAAATTATGAAAAGCTTTCATATTAATTGTAAAAATAATTGAACAATTTTTTTTATTTTCTACACTTTAAGCGCTAGTTAAGATAATTACGAGTTCGATTGTATTTGGTTTTCTTTTATCATTTTAAAACCAAACACAAAAGACACTTCGAAATATACCCAAATTATGTTTGTGATGGCATTTCCCAAAATCCCGTATCAATTTAGAATTTATTTTTGCATCATATTTGTAAGAGGAGACGGACGCCGGCGTGTGGCGATTGCAAATGTGATAGAATTTTTTATAATTGTTTAAAGAAGAAAAAAAATACAAAGTGTTATTTGAAACTTTTTGTGATGATTTGCGTTAATCTTAATTTCCTAATTCAGTAAATAAAGACTGGAAATTCGTATTTTTGTATGAATAAGTTTTTATTAAAAAAAAATAAAATAATTAAACAAAATAGTTATTATTTCTAGTGGAAATGTTTTATTTTTAGGTCGATCATAAGGTAAGTAGCCCTGAACAACGCAATCGTATTATTTTGACGGTCTGCGGAAAAAAAAACTATCAAGAGGCAATTAACGCACTTTCTAGCTTGATGATAGGATACTCGCTTTGCGCACTGATCTATCTGGTGCTCACATCCGAGATAGTCTCCAAGTAGTTGGCTGAGTCCTCTGCTCAAAGGTTTGTCAGTATAGATACACTACCACCACGTGACCTACCATCAACTCTTTGAAATTTAGTGATCAACAAACTAATATTCACCAAATCGTCAATTATGAAGTTTTTTTAAATCTGTTTTCTGATTTAAAAAGGAGATAATCGCACCTTTAATGAATGCAGTTACTTGTTAGAATCTGAGCCTTTAAATTTTAGTGGTACGTGGGGCGTACGAACGTACCCCCCCCCCCCCCCCCCTCGTACCTCTCTAATTTCCAAATCCACATTTTCGCTCACGGACGGACATTTTTTTTTTATTGCTTTTTTGGGGTCTACTAGTCCTAAAACGTGAAAATACAAAATTTCAGGCAAATTTCTTTGAAATATCAGGTCGATCACAATACTTTATTGTTAAAAAATAATAAAGTAAAATTATCGATTTTTTTTTATTTCATATTATTTTTCTGCACTAATTTCTGCACATCATACAAAAGACCGCACCTTTGTGGGATAACGGGAAGTGCCTCAAATTTTGTCTGAAGTGGTGGAAGTCGAATAAGTCACTGCGAGATATGTTTTCTTTTTTGGCTCTCCTGAAAAGTAGCACTTTTTCAATTTTCGAAACACGTTTCTCAGTAACCACACATCGTAGCGTTTTCATTTTTTTTTTCAGTTTTTCGTGGTAATATTGACTTGATTTATACGTGAGCAAATTAAAATATCTCATCAAAAACTATAATTTTTTCAAATATGAATGAAGAAAAGCAGAATACTTTTAGTGAAAATTTTTTAATTTACTCACGTAATAGGATTTTAAATACACTAAACAATAAGTGTAAAAAATTTGACGGTTGGTAGTTAAGTGGAAGCTGATATTTAGGTACCGAAAGATAACGTGCTTCGCCATATAAAATGTATGGGAGCACAAAATTGCAACGAGCCCCTTAAGCTCCATCGTCCAACTTTGCCATTTAGTAATAGGAACGCATAACTAAAACATACACCGAAAACGAACGAACTGCGGCTAATCATATGAAATACACTCAACTGTTGAAATAACTCGCTTACCACCGACTATAAAATGATTTTGTTAACGCAAAAGCCATCGCGGGCGTACTCTCAGCAAATCACCAAAGTTTCATCGCAATCGGATGAGTAGTTTTTGAGTGTATACGGGACAAACAAACAGACAAACGAACATCCATTTTGTTTTATATAGAGATACTTAAGTATTGTACTAACGATATTATTTTTCTGTAAATCCCCCCTCCCCCCAATTTTTCTGGGTTCGCGCCTGACCATAAAAGTGTTTGGGAAAGCATCTCTGAGAAATGAAAGCTCTAAATAGTCTGCTGAATTCGAGCTGGGCACGAGCCCCTGCAAAATATAATTAGTCAACTACACTAGGAAATACAAAATTCTTCACGTTAACCATTATTCTCTGGATCTAGTCTAGAGCAATCAAGTACTTAGGTAGTAAATAGAATCATGAAGCGTGGCCAATAGTGCGAATTTATAAAGAGTTTTCATTTTATTAATTTTAATCGAATTGTGTTTTTCTTGAAATCCTGAAGTCGCAAAAGTTACTAAATAAAACTCGATAAAAATTGGTACAGTAATAAATTTTTTTTTTCATTTTTTTTTCATCAAATTTATTTTTATTTTATCTTTTGTAATAATTTTCTCTTAGTTTGTTAAAACTAATTTTTTTTTAACTTTACATGAACCATTTGGATCTGCTTCTTTCATCGGAAAAATACTTTTCTTTGAAATTTATAAAGATTTTTCTTTCTTTTCTATATATTAGTTGATTCGCTTTTTGTTCGAATTTATTTTTTAATATTAGTAAATTTTACCAGTTGCATGTAATAATTTTTATTATTATAAATTATATAATAATTTTATTTGTATAGGTTTTTCTGCTATATATTCCTCTAGCATATTTATAACAATTTTTCACATTTGGTTTTATTGGTATTGTTTGTTTGGTTTATTTGGTGTAATATTTTGCTTCACATTTATTTTATTAAGTGTTTTTTTGTTTCATTTGTAGAATACTGTAATTCATTCACATTTTGTGTTTTTTGTTATTTTTAATTACAATAATTAAGAACGTCCTTTCCGTTCCGAACATAAATATTGTAAATACATTGCATTACATTATTTGTTTTTTATTAAATACATTTAAGTATTTGCCAATTATTAAATATTATTTTATTCTTATTCATATACCTAACTTGTACATTGTTTCATTTTAAGAAAGTAGAATTTAGTAAAAGGACTTTTTGTTTATTTTTAAATTATTGATTGGTTTCAAACAACAAATCATATCGATAGAATGTGGGATCTTCAGGTCTTTTGGTTTACATTTTTATTTCAATAAATTCAAACAGATTGCGAATAAATCATCAAAAATTGTGATAAAGTATCCGAAATTTAAATATTTTAGGTTGATGTAAATCATTTAGTTGTACCTTAATTGAGCCTTTTGTTGTAAATTGCTTAAAAGAGTTAAACGAAATATCGGTATAATATGTAATCGCATTATTTTAAGGTAGGTGTCGTTTAGGAATCTTACACATATTTCTATACAAATTATTAATAATAGAGGAATAGTAGTTTTTAATTAGAGAATGTCCAAATTCTGCAATTCTGTTTCTTAGACAAGAAATTTTAAGCATTGCTTTAAAAGAGGAGAATTATCTTACATGAATTTAATTTAAGTGGAGGAATCAAAATACTTACGATGTAATATTTTTTTCAGTCCACTCACTCTATTTCCACTTTAATTTACCTCGATCAGGTTCTTAAAGGAATGAAAATTCTGCTTCACTAATTTTTATTTTCAAGCTCTAGGAGTCGTGAAAGGCGTAGAATATGTTTTTTTTTACGAGCATCGCAAACTGTTCAACTGGCGCCTACATAAAGAACATTTTGGAATGAAAACTTGAATATGCGAAAAATACGATGATTTTGAAATGAAATGAGCTAATGTGCTTAATTTCCTAACTCTTATCTTACATTAAACATATTAGCTATCTCAAGGAGGTGATTCTTCAAGGAACTTTTTTTTTACAAATTGGTGAGTTCGCAAAAAGAAAATTCAAGAAAATTTTTTGATGATCAACGAAGTATGACCGAGGAAATGCAATAGGTTAAGAGAAGTGAAGATGAATTATAAAAAGGACCTTGAACTCGAAGTTTTTTTTGTAGAAGAACAGGCAAACTGCAATAGACAATCCCTTAACGCACCAGCGGCCACAAATGGTGGAGACAAAAATACCTTGTCTACAAACGAAAAATCTTCTTTGTTAAAGAAAACTTCTGTCTCAAACATCTCGGAAAGATGCAGAAAAAAAAATTCAAAGGGTGATAAAATATCAGTAACATCATTTTTAATGTACAACGGATTAATACACGGGTAAAATTATCAAAGTACCAAAAAAGCTTTTTAAGCCAATAAGCGGTATCTTGTTTGCAGATAAGAACTAGATATTTAAGAAAGATCCAGCGCACGCACAGAAAACGACGCAACGACAGATTATGATGAATTTTTCCGCCACTGAAGATTTTCCCTCTGGAAGAGCTGATCTCAATGACCTATGATACCTGGGAGTCCTGTGAGCCGAGATAGACGAGTGATCCGACCATTTTTTTTTTAAATTCTTTGTATAACGCCATCATATGTGAGAGATAGAAGTTATGGAAAGACTGGATGAACCTCTTCATTACTTGTTGGTACTCTTAATAGGTCGGTTCAATTTGTTTTCCAAATCACTACTGAAATTTATTTTCCATTTGAAGAAAGCAGTTGCTAAATTGAGATGACTCTAGAAGATATATCTTGAAGGCCACAACCCGATTGAGACTATCATTCCATCAATGATCATGCTTGTTATTTGAAACTGTGTCCTCTGTAGCGTACTAGTCTACCATCCCGTCCGAGATTAGAATTCCGGCCATGGTCCCACAATTTGCCTTACTTTTCAATATTTTCCATTACCTAAAATCCCATTACCAAATGGCCCTTCCAGCAGTCGCCGCCCTGTTGACTGTTGAATGATTTGTTCAAAATCTACCAGCAAAAAAACGTACAGTCAAATCCCAATTCCAGTTATAAAAAGCTTATAGCTTCGACTATAGGGTGCCATCGATTTTAGTACACTGTAAATGCAATTTTTGGTCCAGTAAACTATTATTTCAAAGCGATCCAGCAATGGCGCATAAATTGAAAAGCTTAAGACTCCTGTTCCTGCAGTAAAGTAGACACATTGAAACTGGTGTACCTACAGCATATCCGGCATGACTCAATCGTATCAGGGCCCTATTATGTTTTCAAGGACAGCTTATTCCATACTTCATAATTTTTCTTATGCTGCATTAATACTCACTTGAGACATTACAAAGTAGTGAGAGCGTGTACAGCGTGTAAGCAGCGCTCTCGAATCTTGATCTTCAGTTGCGATTTTTGGTCAAAGAATCTCGCATCAGATAGTGTGGTTCTAGTAGAATGTGAATAGCCAGCATATCTGCACGAATGTCTAGTTAAATGTAACCCGGTACTCGCCTTCATGGGTAGGTGAGATTCTTATCCAAAACCTCGGGTGTTCGAAACTCAACACCCTAAGAACCTCGCTCCCCCACCCCCACATGGATACTTGTTAAGTATAAGTTGCGTAGCCAGTTTTACTGAATTCCATTATCGAATAAAATAAATTTTTATTGAGGCTGCAAAAAATTTTTAAGGGTACTCCAAAAATTGGTTGAAAGCGAATTCATCAATCCTCAATACTTTCTAGATTTGTAACATGTTTCATTAAAAGTTGACAAGATCAATTGTGATAAATAAATTAAATCAACAATGTCATCCATTTGCTTGAATAATGAGCGCGTATCTTTTGAGCCCTTATCCAATGCACATTAGGTTAGCAACATGACAAATGTTTTTCCGTGTTGCTAACCTGCTCTGCACTGAAAAGAGATCCCAAAACAACACTCCTATTACGAAGATGATACCAAATTATTGTTAACACCCCTAATATGTTTACTGCACACTGTGAAAAGAGCCGCCCACCACAGTAACATATAAAAATCTTTCACAGGAAAAAAAAGATAACTCTCATTTTTTTTGAATTGAACATTACTCTTATTTTCCTTTTTTTTCATTTTGGTACATGTGAAATGTTAATTGTAATTTAATCATACTATACACTTCTCTTCTAATATATTCCATTCATACATGTAAGTAATTAAGAGATTTATCATTTTTGTATTTTGTTTTTTCTACTTTATTAGGATTTTGTTTTTATTGTTTGTTATCCATTTTTTTCTTTAAATATTTTCATTCGGCCTTTTTGCTTGCCTGATAAAAATATGTTTTTTAAATATTTTATTTATTATTAAATTTTAATACACGTACAATATATTGATTTTTTGCCTTCTTATTTGTTTTTGTTTGGTTTTTTTTTCATATATATATTGTCAATCAATTATATATTTTTATTTTGAGTTATATAAAATTACAAATTATATATTGGTATTGGTTTGAATGCAATATAGGTTTTAGTTTCTGATTTTTGAGATGCTTTTTAATTATTGCATCAATGACAGGGTGTTTATTGAAAACGGGATTTAGTAGCAAAACATTTTTAATTTGGAGACAATAAACAGAACAAACAGAAAATGGAGAGTGCGAATTTTCTCAGGTGTTTCAAGTTTCATTGAAATTAATCAGCATTTCAATAATCAGAAAAACATTTTAAAGAACTGCATTAAAAAAATTTAAATGTGTTGTTCTAATGGAATGATCCATTTCTATAATAGTACAATAAAAATTAAATTAAGTAACTACACACAATTAAGATTTGTATTCATTATATAGTTTTTGGTTTTAAGTGTTTTTTTTTTGTTTTGTTTTTACATTTTACTTTGTGTTTCGTTTGCTGTTTTTGTGTACATTGGCAAAGATTACGTCCGATCTCGCACTGCATTTATTTTTCATTTTTTTTTTAAACGTAGCTATGGCAAGAATATTTTACAATTCGTTCTCAAGTTTTACGATTCTTTGTTTCAAATAATAAGGGCAAAGTCAAATTTATATTTATGCATTTGCAAGGTTTGTTTGATTTTTTTTTTTTTTTTTGATTTTCTGCTTGTTCACTGTTTTCATTTACGTTAGCAAAATAAAAGGAATTTTAATTTTGATATGCGAAATTGAGCTGTCGTTTATCGTCAATTACTTTAAAAAGGACATGTCGAACGAAATTTTTGTTTGTATATAAAATTGAGGGGCTTAATAGTTAGCGATTCTGAAGTATAGTTTCCTGAATTTATATAAATGCAATTCTTGTTAAACGACAGCTTACTTTAATATGAACAAAACTATATATAAGAACAGAATTAAATTTCTTTTAAAAAAAAAACAATGTTTGAAAATCTCATCAAATATGAAGCGAAAATAGTTGGTATTATATTTTTGTGCACATTCATAAACTATGGTAATTATGTACTAACATTCAAAATTATTTGTATATTAATCTTTTCCATAAAATTACAGGTAAATGTTTCGTAATTAAACTAATGCAGAAATTCTATTTATAATGCTTGAGGAAAAATAAAAAAAATAAAAATATAATCGAATATCTTTATGTGATTGAAAAATAAACAAAATAAATATTACAAGTGAGACATAAATAAAAAGAAACAATAATAACTAATTCGATTATTAACAAACTAATATACAATGGAATATGCAGACTTAATCAGAAAAAAAATAAGAACAGAATCTAATGAAGTACATCAATAATAAAATTTCATTTATTTATACATATTACGACTGTTTTTTGTTTGTTTTTTTTTTTTTTTTTTTGTAGCAATCTCATTGTTTTGTATATTATAAACGACGTTCAAGTGTTCATTATTCATTTATTTATTTATACATATATATTATAAATTTGTTCCTAAAAAAAGAAAATGTTTACATCGAGTGTAACAACAGGATTTGTGTATAATATTAATTTTTGTGTTTGCTTGTTGTGTTGTCATGATTGGCCATTTATACATACACGGTAGAAAATAAAAACAATTCACATAGGATTACAAGGTTTCCGTTTTTTTTTTGTTATTAACGACCAGATCCTTTCGGGTTTCTCCTTCAATCGATTTCCTTTCTCTCTGGATGGTTGATGGTTTTGGTTTGTATTTTTCTTTTTATTGTACAAAGGTTTACAAAGAGTTTTCAAAAATTATGAACACTCAATTCTTCAAAACCATTGAATTAAAATTACAAACACTCATTTTTATGTATATATAAATATATTAAAACACCGGAAATCAATGTGTTGGGCTCTGAAAAAATATTGAAAAAATAACAGAAAGTTTTTTAATTAGATTTTCTATAGCTATACAAAGATGATTGAAAAAAAAATAGAACAAATATTTCAGTCATTGCAAATCGCTACAAATTACTTGATGTTAGACGCGAGACATTGTTTCTACTAATTTTAAATGTTGAATTCAATTTGCGATTACCTAATTGAAACTAAAGTTTGCATGGGACTGCATGCCAATCTGTCATATATTTGACCATTGATAGAATTGGTACCAAAAACAATAACTAAATTTAAATGGTCAAATATTTGGCAACTCTGCATGCACTCTAATACAAGTTTAAGACAAAGTAAAATCAATATAAAATCAAGTTCTTGAAAGGCTATCGTGCAAAATACAGTCAAATTTATAATTATAAGCAATAATTATTTACAATTGTTTTTAAATCATGCTCACTCGAAACTATTAAAAAACAACAGCATTTTTAGTATAAGCTACAAGATAAAATTTTTAAACCTAATGCCGGTTGTCCACCAAACGGACAAAACAAAAACTCGTGTCGAAAAAAACAAGTCTTTGAGTTTTCATTAAAGACTTTTTTTCGACACGAGATTTTGTTTTGTCCGTTTGGTGGAAAACCGGCAATATAATATGTATGTACATTTTATACAATGTTTTGAAATTGTAAAATACACCAATTGTTGAAAACTTCTTTAGCACATTCATAACCACAATTTTTGATCGAGAAGTTTGTTTACGATTTTACGTACTATTATTAAAATTTATAAATAGCTCTGTACTATTTTTTTCTTCTTTTACAAGTGGATTTCCCTTATAAATTAATTAAGTCTCAGTGTGAGACTTAAGAATTTAAGTAAGTTGAACTAATTTTAATCCAATCCTCCAAATGTTTACTTAAGAACAATAAATATAATTTTTTTTATGGTTCTTCCATTTGGAAAAATACAAGAGAGAGAAGAACGCAGTTTCGGTTCGTTTGGAGGTTGTCAGTGAAAGACCAGACACATGAGACTAATGTGCAATCATAAATGTATTGCCCGCTTTTTTCGAAATACAACCGACGTTATTGTCAAAAGAAAATAAATTATCAGAGCAATGCGATATCACTGGATTGCACTCACTAAAATGCCATCGCGTCGCATCGCTTGACGCGCGCAAGTCGCGTTCAATATAATATAACCACAGCATAACTGCCAGTTTTATTTAGCTAATGCAAAATAGAAAACTTAAAAAGAAAAAACGCTGCAAAAAAAGTATTCATTTTTCTAGTTTTGATTTTATTCGACAAGATTTACAAGGAGCACATCCACACACACATCAATAAGCTCACAGTTTATAAATATATAATTTTTTTTTGTTGCGAAAATATAATACAAAACTAAAAAAGAAAATAAAATCTATATATTTACGTATTAAAAAAACTCCAATTTCAATTTTGTTTCTATTGTAGGTAGTGCAGCAAAATAATGCGTGAGCGTAGCAAAAAAAAATAAATCAACACCCATTAGTTGCAAATTATAAAAATCAATTTGAAAAGTCCAATAAGAAATGTTTTATCAAATAGTAAAAAATAATAATATGCAGAATAAAATGAAAGAAAAAAGAAATAGATACAAGGAAAGAAAAGAATAATCAAGATAGATGTTAAGAGTATATAGAGATACGAAATTTATCTATGGACTATAAAATATATTTCCTACTTCACACTGGTCTGCCAAGTTAGGCCAGATTTCCTTGAACGTCTTCTCAATTATTTCGTATCTGAAAATGTAAAAAAAAGAAGATATTTTGCTTTCGGTATTCTTTGCATAAATATTTTTCACACACTCGTGGACAAAACAAATTAAAAAATTTGAGGGCAGTCAAATTAAAAAATATGAGGTCAGCCAAAAAATGCTAAGAATGAACGAGATGGTAGAAAAACGAGATTGTTCTATTCAAATGCTCTGCAGAAGTTTCCTCGGACGTCGAGGGCGAGTTTTTGTAGTTGCGAAAAATCCTATTCTTTTTGACAACTGTTCTTTTTGATGTCTTAAAACTCTTCTATATTTGTATTTTCACCTAAAGACTTTTGATTCGATTGGGATTAAATAATGAAGGGGGTCAAAGTCAAAGTTCCATATGAAGGCTTCTTTTTTATCGCTTTTTTTAGACAATTACCAATTAATTATGTAAAAACAAGCGTCCGGAGGAACCTGTGCATGCTCAGGTTTTTTCAGACGCGCGTTTTTCCGGATTCATGTAGTCGACAAGCTAAAATCTCATACATTTCTATGTGACGTGTCTTCCATTTTTTCCGGAAGGCCGAGCCTATTTTCTCCAGAGTGAAAAAAACGGACCATGTAGTTCGTGCCTAAGAGCCTGTAACTTCCGAACGGCTTTGAATATCGGAAAATCATTTCGTCTACATATTCTACACTAGATTTGGATGCAATTAAAAAAAACACGCATTTTTGAACCAGTCACACGGGATGACCTCCCCTTAAGTATAAAAAATATACACAGCTTTTCGCGAATGTGATTGATTGCATATGTATCTAGTTTTAACTGTTTAGTCTAAATCAGTTCTGGGAAAAAATTGTGTATTATTGAAATGTGCCATTATAATTATAATTCTACGTAAAGGCACTTATTACGGTTTCATTTACGCGGAATACCAATCAGAAGTGTATTCGTAGTCCCAATTTGGTTGTCCACAAGTGAAAATAGGAAATAAAAAATAAATGTACTCACTTTGACTGCAAGCCTCCGCCTGGCGGTAACCCCTCAATATCTCTTAGATGAAGAGCCTCTAGCAATTCAACGTATTCGTTGATCTCTTTGCATATAAGTTCCTCTGTCAATTACAAAAAAGAAAAGAAAACCAAGTGTTAGTTAATATTGCATAAAAAATAGTAAAAATTATTTGTTTGTATTTCAATAAATCATACGATCAATAGACCGCCGAGTGCAAAACTAAAATCGAGTTTACAGAAGAAACTCTACATGTTCAATATATATTTTATGCTTATATAGATAGATATAATATCAAAATGTAATTTTTTATGTACCGGACAAATAGCTCCTCAACAGCTATATAATCGAAAATATCGATTTGATTTTCTTGTATCCTTCTAAACTATCTAATTTAAAAATAAATCATAGCATTCTATTACGCATTTATTTAAACAAAACCAACAAACCGAATTTATTTAATCATAATGAAAGCGAAGAGTACAATTTTGTTTTTAATCGGATTCCGGTAAATGATGATAAGCTCATTTCATCATTAATAAAAAACTTATTTTTAGTTAATCTTAATTTAAAGTCGTGGTAAATTGTTTGATTCGTAGTTTTGTTTATAATAGGAATACGTGAAATTGTTCAGGTAACGAGAAACACAGATTTCTGCAATAGAGAGCAAGTAGATATAAGCCGACCTAGATATAATCAATATCAGTCTGAATTTGTCGGAGCTTTTCATTTTACTACCCATGTCGCGTTGCTTCGAAGTTTTTTTATATTAAAGGATTTGGCACAAATATTTTATTACAAAGTCTTTGATTTATTCAAACTTGAATGTAATGCATATATTTTTTGTAATTTAGAAAAATGTAACAAAACTAGTGAATAAAAACTTGTATAGAGCTCGAAAATGTGAAATGAGAAAGATAAGATTATAAAATTCCATATACACAATTAAGAACAAAATAAAAAACGAATAAATTGTGCAAAAGTTACACTGTAACTTAGATGACCAATGATAGAAATAAAATGCATATCGTTGGTTCAAATATACAATTTCTAATATTTTTGCCTTGTATGTAGAGAGTATGCCAACAAAACATGCGTGAATAAAATTCAACAAAACAAGAACAAACAAAAACAAAACATGATTTCATTTTAAATACCAAAGAAGGAATTCGTAAAAAAAAACAGATTGTGGCAACATACCTTATGCTCACAGCCACGTACATTTATTTATCGTATGATTAGAAAGAGAAAAAATAAAGCGAATTAGTATTTTGAAGTTTTCAACAGTTTCTTTAAAAAAAAAATTAAATTTATAAATGTAACAACAAAACGATGTTGATAAATAAATGATTTAAATAAAATAATAATAATAATAGACAAATCTCATTGGTTGTTTCTTTTTATTCGATCGTTTATTGTTTTTTTTTTTTTTTTAAATAAATTGTTTGGTATGCATGTATTTTCTTTCAGTTATTTGTTTCTTTCTTTCTCTTTAAACAGGTACAATTATTGTTATTTAAATCTTTGCTTATTTGATTTTATTTCTTTCATTTTATGATAAATTCTATCAACGTTTTTTCAGTATAGAAAAACAAAATGTAGAGTGTTGTATATAGATTTTTGTTACATCAATTTCATTTCGGTATTATTTGTAGAATTTATTCATTTCATATCTCTAAAATAGTATTTTGGATGTACAATTTTGTTTTGTTTTGTTTTTTTAAATTTTCGGCCGGGTGAGCATAAGGTTGGCTTTTCATTACATACGCGCACGCACAATAAATTATTTTTGTTTGTTTTGCTTTTCGTTATTATCGTTCTGATAAAAAGAAAATTAAGATATATATAAAATAATAGTAATTATAATTTAAGAAAACTATATTATTGTAAGTTATATTTATTATCTTTATTTTGTTTGATTGTTCTAGTGTTTATTGAATCACAACTCATTTGAGCAATTTAAACTTTAAATACACTAAATCTAAATTGTGAATATTGCTAATATACAAAACAAAATTAATGAAACTGATTTTGTTCATTAAATTAGAGAAATAAGTTCTGTACCTGTCGTAAGGGACATTTCGTAAAAGGTTCAGTCTACCATTTTATAACTATACGTTACCTATATCAATACAAGGCAGATACGATTAATAGTTATTGATTATTTTGGCTTCCTTAAGCTCTGCAGATACGACAATTTACCACTTAAAAATATACATCCCAACAATGCAGTTACGTTAATAATCCAAAAATCGAAAATTTGGTAGTTAAAACAGTTTACCTCTCAGGTACAGAGTTTATCCATAAGATAACAAAGTTGAATTGCATTTCACACAGTTTAGAATAATAAACAGCAGATATGCGACATTTTTTTGACCAATTTTAATTAACTGCGCGAACTGTTTGTCCGATTTAAGATTATTTGCAGGAATACGATGGGTAATTTTCCGGATTCAACAAATTTTATTTTCTCGGGTTTTCCGGTAAACTAGGAGAGGAGGTGTTACTTTAATATTGGCCCAATTTTCCAGCTTCTATTTTCAGAATTAATTTTTTTTCTACAAGATATGCAATGTGTGTGCTAGAAAATAGTATAGATCGCGGCGAAATTTTTGCAGACGCTCCCGTTTAATTATAACAACAAAAACATAACAATGAGTTTGAATCGATTAAATTTGGGTAGCATGTGGCTTTTTTTACTGACCAGTGCCTTGGTGCGTGTCTAGATCAGTATAAGTTATACTTTAATTCGAGCAGAAAATCGTAAAGGTGAGTCGAAATAGAAAAAGTTTAGCAAATCTATTCGACGATATTTTTTTTTAATACACAAGCTCAGTCTTTTCAAATTGCAATTAATTTAAAAATTTTAAAGTGAAAAATAAAAGTGCTGGGAAATTCAAGGATTCATTTGCGGAGCCAATAAGGCAAGTACATATACAGGCCTATTCAGCACCAGAGTCACAAGTCACAAAGTAGGTGGAGAGTCACAATTTTGTATTAATTTTGAATTAATTGTGACTTTCAACCTACTTTGTGACTTGTGACTCTTGCGCTGAATAGGCCTGATAATATTATACAGTAAGTGTGAAAAATAAAATTTTTTTTCATTGGAGTTTATCAATCGAAATTTTATTTCTGACTGAATATTACGTGTTTTTTCGTTTATTTCAAGTTCGTGTTATTGCGCATGCGCTAATGTGTGGTATACGCAGGGAACAGACCAAAAAGATTCGAGAACAGCAATCTTTTGTATTTTTAGTGTAACGACGGCGCCAATCCGATGGAGGATCAACAGAATATTAATTTAAGTAGTGTAAAATATTGCCTGGCATTTAAAGACATCTTTGTTTAATCGATACACTTAAAAAAAATAGAAACAGAACAGAAATGGTGTTTTTTTTTATAAAAGGATACGAAATTCATAATTGAATAATTTTACTTATTAAAACCACGGCTGTATATATTAGAAAAATTGTTGATGAACAACTGAAAATTCGAAAAAAAGTTTGTGTTAAAGACTGGTGAAACATTTGACTAATGACTATAGCAAATAATAATAATCATTGGCACAACAGCCCAAATTGGGCCTAGGCCTTGAAGTAATGCTGGAGTTACTTCATTACTAGACCAACGGAACACTAGAAGGTGAAGTGGTCAGCCACACGCACGTCCGTGATTATTACTCCTATACTACAGACCATTTTTTCTCCAACTGTTTTATTTAACACGTTCTGTTTGTTGTAACTTAACATTTCGACTGCACTTTTTCGCCAAATTATTGTGATCAAACATTTAACAGACTTTGCAGTATATTTTAAATATAAAAATTAAGATATTGAGATTGTGCGTACTAAAGAGCAATAGGAAGCTCTCGATGAAAGAATCACAAGAAAATATTGAATGAAATGGTTTTCCTTAGGAATTTTGATATTGAAAAATTAAAAACAAAATAATAATTTCGCCTATTATAATTAGCTTTGAAGTGTTAAGGGGGATATTCATTGTCGTCGCAAATCTGCATCAGAGCGTCGGACGAAAACAATCAACCAATCAGATTTCAGTTTAAGGAACAGGATGTGTCTGCTGCACAATTCAAAAATTCTTCAGCTTTTTTCTATACCGTAAAATTAAATTGCTATGACTTTTTTGTCATTTCTAGCTTCGTTAATTTTTTACTGCTTAGTTTAAAAATATTGCCAATATATTGGAGTCACTGAAAGTACTGTTTAATATTTTTAGAGACTTTACCTAAACCCTCCAGAGTATTAAACAATTATAACATTCAAAAATTATAAACTTTTTGATCTGTTTATATTTGGCAGCACTGTGCGTTAGAGAAATTGCGTTGTCAATGTAAGCTCGAAACTGAAATGCGTGGCAGAAAAATGGGCGTTCGACGCTGTTGTGGTTTAGGCCAAGGAATGATTATTTTGACTTTTTCAAGTCAAAATAATCAAAGGATAGGGAAAGGTTCGGGACAGAAGGGCTGAGATCGAGCTGGAGCGACGCGCTTGCTGGCGGCCGGGACTAGCTACGGCAGTGTGGGGGTACTTGCTCTTAACTCAGACCATAAACCCTAGACCTGTACAACAAAAATTATTCGCGCTGACTTACCCAGGGATTAGTAAAATTGGGATTATTTTCCCAACGGCGACAACTCAACAACGCACAGACGCATAAATGCGATGATAATTGAAATTCACCTTTTAGGGCCGTTATTACGACCTTCAGTTAAAATTTAACCAGTACTTTGACTGTAAGTTTCGTATGAACATATGTCAGTTAAAATTTAACCAGTACTTTGACTGTAAGTTTCGTATGAACATATGTCAGTTAAAGTTCCAGTTAGAACGTTACTGATGATCGTAGGAACGGGCCTAAGGATAATTAAGTAGCCTTAATTAGTTATAAAAGCCTACTGTTTGTAGTAGGCCAAGGATTGATTATTTTGTCGTGAAAAAGATACGCGTCGATCTCAATGGGAATCATTGCAGCCCCGGCGTTTTTTTGATATTTTTGACTAAAATGTCTTTATTTGGATTGTTTTGTATAATCAAAAATAAAAACATCTCTGGCTTTTTACTATATAAACTGGAAGATCAGAAATGTACGGAGTGTCAGAGAGCTTTTTTTTTGGTTGAAACAAACGGGATCACCACCTAAAAAATAAATAGGTTCGCAATCGGAGATCGGCTGATCACTAGAGAGATTTATCAAGGATATACTTAATGGTCGACGAAGGTATGATGAATTTAAAAATTGTCGCTCAAGCGGCAGCGATAGTTTCGGTTAAATTTGTTCAAAGAAAGATTGTCAAATTCACAAAAAATGTAAGATTATACCGGCATTTAGCACAAGTAGATACCATTGCGTACAATCCATCTTTGTTTTTTTACACCCTTGGTATTAGGGTCCTCAGTTTATGTAACGCAACAATCTACAACCTTCTCAGCAGTGCATTTGGATATTAATGTGCTAAATAAAATTATAAAACAAATCACTACTGCCTGAAAAATCAACAAACTAAATACAAAGTTTGAAGAAAGAACCGTAATATTTCTCTATTGTATTCTAAAATAGACAACAATTTGTTTAGTATTGCATTAACAATGTAATCTATACGAATTAGTTGCCAAAAACTACTTCAAATACTGACTACTTATTCTTCCTAACGAATACTGAAAATTTGATAACTACTAAACCACAATATTACAATTATGAATTAATTTTCTATATTACGTACATTTATAAATATTTAAATGTTATTGATTTACTAGAGTTTATCTTGGTATTTTTTTTGTTTGTTAATTATTTTTATTAATCATAAGACGTAAATATCCTTAGAGGACGATTTTTCTGTTTGGTAACTTCGGAAATATTTTGATGGCACTTGGGGTTTATTTATAATAATCATAGATTAGAAATATTTATCTCAGTTAATTGTTGTTTTTTTTTTGGTTATATATTTTAATCAGGACAAAATAAATATTGAATTGTTATCACAATGATTTCAAAAATTACGTCGTTTTGACTAGATTCAAGTTACATATTGCAATTTGCTAAATTAATTCAACTATCAACTAGTATAAGACATGTGCTAAAAAATAGTCCAAAAAAGTTCGAGTTAGGCGAGAGCTTAAATTAAATATTAATATCAATATTTGTTGCATGTTTGGTGGGTTGATTTATCAATCCAGTCGGAAAGTTTTGGTTCGAATACTCTGCGCTCCCTAAATATGGGAAAAGAACCAACTTTCCGTTTGAGCATAGTTCTTAAAAAAAAACTTTTAAAAGGCAAGAAAGTCTGGGTATAATTATTCAATATTCAGTTAATCGATAAAATATGATTGATGTGGATTGAATGGCGGCTTTTGGAGTTTGGCTAATACTGATTGTCATAAAGGATTAGTGTGGCAGTGAATAAAAGTATACTAAAATAGTTTTCTGAATTTCTACGTATATAAGAACATGTTGGTTTTCGGCGGTTCTTTGTGATCCAATTAGAAATTAATTTCGTAATTATGCTACGACTAAAAGTCAATAATAAGAAAGTTCGCAAACTTTTTTTAGTCCGTCCCAAACCTGCTTCATCCGAAACCAACTATTAAAACTACCCCTAACGATTGCAACATGTAAAATTAACTTAAAATTATTGGTTCCAATAAAATCGTTTGTTTTTCAATACTATTTTGCCCTGATCTGATATCACTACGCAGTATAGCCTCTTCTCGATCAAATTTGTTAATACACTACTACACTATGAGTCGAACTATTAACGGAGAGATGTTTTTAGAGCAACGATTAGATTTGGTAGTTCGATTCGATTCTTTTAAGTTTTAGTTGTAAACGTTTTCTTTAAAAGCAAATAATACGATTAAAACAACCTCTAATTATATTTTCAATTTGTTGCTCCAGTCGTCGGTCCTCCTCTATGGCTTCCGGTGTTGGTTTTGGCGCTCCAGAGAATGCAATAATGATGATACTCATGTTATCGCGACTTCCCTGCAACACAAAAAAAGACAAAAAACAATCAGATTCAACAGTGGTTTTCCGTGTCGATTTTGAATGGAACTTACCTTATGTAAACATGTGTCAATTACTTGATTCGAAATAAATTCCAAGTCGGTGGTGATTTTAAGCCTCGAATGAATAAATCTACAGACATCCTCGTTGGACATGACGTCCCAAATACCATCACAGGCAAGTACTAAAAACTCATCACCGTCGTCACGTTCTTCACAAAAGATTTCCGGTTCGGGCGAGACTAGTTGTTCGCATTGTCCCTTCTCCTTGACATTTTTGAAATCATAGTCGCCGAGTGCACGAGATACGGCCAAACTGCCGTTAACTCGCTGTATCATAACACTTCCACCAGCCCGACAAATGCGCTCTTTCTCTTTTGGTAACACGGGTTTATGGTCTTGTGTTGCGAACACTGGTACACCGTTACGACAGAGAACCGCCCGCGAATCTCCACAATTTGCTATGTAAATATGTTTGCCCGAAATGAATGTACAAACAGCCGTCGTACCGCCACATTTTTCCGCGTCGGCCGTCAATTCGGGCAGTTCTCGCATAACTTCATCGAGTCGTAAAAATCCGGTACGTATCCCCTTTATATAGTCGGAATTTTTAAATTCGTCCGTATCGATAATGCACTCCAGTAAATGTTTCGCACAATGATCGCTAACTTTGCAGCCGGCATGTCCATCAAATACTGCAAAAAAGCTCCAATCGTCTAAATTTTCGCCGAGTCCTGTTCGGGCGTAGTGTGCATCTTCCATTTCACAACGCCATCCTTGCATCGAACCGACGCCATATAAAAGTCCATTACCTTCGCCATGTTCGTTATGTTTAACAGTTTTTGGTTTATCCAAGAAACCTCCCATTTCCTATTTTCATACTGGACTCATAGGGAACAATACGTTTTATTTCGTTTCGCTGCACTTTTGTACTTTTCGTTATTGTCGCGACGGTTCTGTAAATACAATCCTGAAATGTGGAAATTATTTTTATTAGAATTGAAACAATTTTAGACGATGATTAAAGAAAACTTTGATTTTATAGAGCGGACAGTTTCGAAGTTTAAAGCAGTACTGTGCAGGGCTAAAACTAAAAGCTTCGGTTTCAAGTTATTGCCGCACTAAACTGGTTAATCATACAGAATTGAATTAATTGTTGCAATATTATGAAACGGTGGCGAATTCGTCATTCACATCAGTTGTGAAAATCTCATTATGACATAATTACTATATTTCTAGTCAGAATTAACAGGTTGGCTGTGTTTAGATTTACACAACCGCTCAATCGTCCCGTTTCTTTGTATTAAGTCAGGAAAAAAAATATACCGACTTTAGACCCCTTCTGCTGAGCAGGAATTGTTGGCTCGGCATAGCAAATTTTTATTAGACATACAGGCCATTTCAGCGTCAGAGTCACAAGTCACAAAGTAGGTGGGAGGTCACAATTAATTCAAAATTAATACAAAATTGTGACTCTCCACCTACTTTGTGACTTGTGAGTTGTGGCTCTGGCGCTGAATAGGCCTGATAATCCAATAATTTCCCCAAACACTAAAAGGAATTGATCATGTGATTTTAAAATCACATAAACGTTAGATCGAAAGGCTTCGAACAATTTTCTGATTGTACTAGGTTCCGCCGAAGCTAATGCATTTCACCATTATACAAATGAAAATTCTGGTTGCTGTAAGATTTACATAAGAAACAATTTTGCACTGTGAGAATAAAATCGGACACAGATTACAGTTATCGCTCGTACTTCTGAGATTATAAATCTTACTTAACTTAAAGGTTAAATTTGAAGGTTTATTTTTAATTCACCGACTACTCGCCAAGGAAATTGATTAGTACATGGTTTAACATAGCATAAATAATTCATATTGTTGGCATGCTACTACTGACACGAAACAACGAACTTTCGGACCAAGTCCACTGAATCGCTTTACCGATGAAATTTTTCAAAGATTATGCTTGATAGCAAGGAGCGCCTGACAAGCAAGCTGACGAACTCGCTCGAGCAGGTTCCAGCCTAAGCTGACTAGTGGTGGAACAGCACATTGCTATTTCCATCGGATCCATAAATCAGTCTATCGACTCACTATGCTGGGAGTGAGCAGGTAATAGATGGTCAAACCTAAATACATGCTCAATGTCTAAAACCCTTTGGCCTGAATATGATCACGGGAAAAGCAAGTATATCCTGAGCATGAGTAGAAAGGATGCTAGCACTGATGCTCACAGGGCACTGCATGATCGGTAGATACGCTAGAAGACTGGGAGCCGAGGAAATGATCTCTGTCGTAGCTGCGGTGACCCAGTAGTGGATGAGTCAATCTTCCACGTCCTATGCGAGAGTCCGTCCCTATCGGGAACGAGAATACGGAACCTTGGCGCTTATTTCCCCGATGACCTAGGTGATATCGATAAGCTATGTAACATAGCAAACTTTATAAAATCTAGTAAATCTAAATCTAGTAAAGTTTTAGGTTTCAGGAGTTTTTACACTCAAACGAGGAGGATTGTGGCATTATCCCCCCATATACCATACTATACCATAAGGAGCACCTTCTCCAGTGGAGAAATACGTGAGTTTTGCTGTGATACCGCGAATTGTTTAGCGTTGCGGGAAATCAACCCCAAAAATTTAAATTTAATAAATTTTTGACCGAAGAAAAGTTTTTCGTGTTAAGATTAATTGGGAAAAAACACCGACATGGATTTATTTCTCTGGCCATCATATTTTGTTTGAAAGGATAATTCTTTCGAGATCGTTCTTTTATAATCTTTTTCGTACTGCCGACGTGTGGACGACCACTTCTTGCTCGCGATATAGCTTATGATGTTCCAAGCGGATTAAAGAGTTGAAAGACTTTTGGATCAACTCAAAAAACCGAGGAGAGGATTAGAGCCTAGGTGATTACAGCAGAGAAAAATCGAACAATAATTACATACCACTTTGATCGAAAAATTCCCGGAATAACCACCGTGTGGCGCTTTTATTGTTCCGATTTGAGTTCTGTTTTTTTTTTTGTTAAGTTGGTACATCTGTTGTTGACATTCCCTCTAAATCTTAGCGTCATAGCTTGACATTTGCTAAAGTTACGTAGCCAAGAGTACATCTATCTCTGTGTGTTGGCGATTTTTTACAATTTTAGAAATTGATTTAAGTTTGCAACAACGAACTTGTATAAAATTTTGGTTAAAAAAAAGGATTTAATGGTGCACGAACGTTGGAAATGTTGGAAAAGTGTTTCGGCAACGATTCTCTAAAAAAACGGTCGTTTACCAACCACAAAAAAACCACGTCGGTTTCAGTCAAAAAAGAAGGCAATGCTCACGGTTTTCATGGATTACAACGGTGTAGTGCATCAAGAATTTTTTCCGGAAGGCAAGAGTATTATTTGGGCGTTATATGAGACGTTTGCGTGAAGCAATTCGCCGAAAGAGACCAGAATTGTGGGCAGAAAACTTGTGGATTTTGCACCATGATAACGCACCGTCGCATAGTGCCTGCCATCATTATTCCTAATTTTTTGACGAAAAAAGCAACAAATACCATCCAACAACCACCGAATTCACCTGATTTGACTCCCTGTGACTTCTTTCAATCGAGTTAAAAAAAAAACCACTACGGGGAACGCGTTTCAGCAGCCGAGAGGAAGTAATGGAAAAATCGCAGGGAGCCACTGATGGTCATACCGAAAACCTAATATATAATAAATGTTTCAAGGATTGGATCAGGCGCTGGCATACGAATGTTGCAGTCAATGTGGATTACTTTGAAGGGGACAATATAGATTTAGATGAATAAACTTGTATTTTTAATTTTCTCAATAAATTCCGGGAACTTTTTGATCAAGGTGATATTATAGAAGTACTTGAATATTCCACAAAAGTTTCACATCGTCAAGATTTCCTTTGAACGTACTTAATAATTAAAAATATTATATTAATTTTTTTCACACGGCAGCCACCTAATTTGTTGAAATAATCGTGTCTTATCACGAGATTAACTGAACAATAAAACTACACTACAAAACTTTGAAAGAAAACTGCACAACGGTCGAGAGCAATGCGATCACGACAACCAATTTTCCCCAGTGTATTTACATTGGCATACAATTGAAATTAACTGGCAAATTGATCGTTTCCCCCATTAAAATTCATCATCAAATAATAATACATCTGTATGTACATCATATAATTAAGAATAGTAAAAAAGATGATGTTCGCTCTTCCGTCAATAACTCGTAGCTACTTCACAAACATACTTTGAGCGAGCCCGAAAGAAACACTTTGCTGCTACTATAGTTTTCAAAGAGCAGCCGAAGTAAAAGAAATACAGTTTTTCGCACTAAGTACAGTTGAAAACAATAAAAGTTGTAGAGCACGCGGGAGCACCCGAACCGAAATTGATCTTAAATTAAGCGAAAAAAATCTAAATTTAAATTCTTCAAATAGGAACAGGACAGACCAACAAGAATAAAGCCACACATCGATTTCAGATTGGAGCAAGTGCGAGTTTAGATCGAGATATTTTCATTTTTTTTTTTCTTTCTTCGTCTTCTTCATACCGCTTCATGTGCTCTCGGTACAGCGATTTATTTTAAAGTATTTTATAAGTCTAGAAGCTTATTGAGTCATAGCCAGAAGCAAGGTGTTACTACACAGCACACCATCGAATAGACATTGAACATTCGAATGGTGCTGCTAAATCGTGCTAAGTGCATGAAAATGAAATAGAAAGGAGAAACCCGCGTCCGAGTTTTCATTGCACTGTGAAATTGTGCATGGTGATTAGAAGAAGAAAAAAAGACCACGGCCGAAAGTAAACCTATAATTGAAATAAACAAACGTTAGTCATCGTCATGCTGCTCGATCGGTGTGCTTGGGTAGTAATAACAAGATAACGAAGCATATAAAATACCAACGTAGTATTTATGTCACATAATATACGCCAACAAGACATTCAGTCTGTTGATTTAATTATCAGTTATCGGTTCCATACATACATTACATGCTCTTGAGTGGCGAGTTGTTTGGAATTGGTTACTGTAATGGGGGAAGTCCTCTAATTTATAAATTTCTCAGGAAACAACCTTGACGAGTCGGATTACAGCCCCTCTGCGTTCCTTTGCTATTGCCCGCGAACGATTAAATTTTAACAAAGAGCAAAACTTGCCTGATTTTCATGAGCAACAATCGAAAGTTTTGAAACAGTCTGTCTGATACGCCGTTATCAATGAACCGCAGCTTATCAGCGCAGCTTATCATTCATCGAAAATCGACCAACAAAAAAAAAAAACTTTCGTACTGAAGTGCAAATATTATGGAAAGATTTCAGTTTGCATTTTTGTGCGTGCCAAAACATAAACTTTAGAAACGCCAGTTATGGTGGGAACAGTGCAACTCTGCGGAAATCGGCAGCCTACTTAGACTAGTGTTATCGGCGGTTGCTGTTATCTAACGCGCCTTACAGCCCCGCGTATTACACATTAAACAAGCCAATAAAAGACTGAATGAAAACAACATCTTGGGTTCTGAAAGTGTTAGTGTAGATTTTATCATAAAAACAAAAACCAAATTTGGTCCTGATTATCAACTTCAAAATTTTTAATTATAATAACGCGAAAGATTAGCGCGTCGAGTGGAAGATAAGCGGAAAAAGTCGATTAGTCGGAAAAACAAAAAAAACGACAAGTTGATTCTCACTCGATACGCCATAATTTTGCTTGGCTTCTTAAGATATCCGTTGGCATTATTCTGCAGTTTTTGAATTTTCAACATAAAACTCTTTGGTAGTGTGTTTGGAATGTCTACGTGGCTACGTGAGTACTAATAATGGGGTCAATGGTCTTTTCGTCATCTCAGAAGAGCACCGTTATACCCCTCTATTGTGTGGCGTTACTACAATGGTCCAAATGTTTCGCTACTTTCAATAGGGATTACACTACTGGCCACATTGCTAAAGCGCATCACACACTGAGGGCGATGAAAAAAGGAGGGAGGAGGGGGGAGGGAGAGAATTCGTTTTTAATTCCTCTTCCCCTCCGTAAAAATATAATAATATTGGACATTCGAGACTTAGTCTGTCGTCACGAAACAATTAAAAAAAAAAAATATTATATACATGTTATTAATAGTAAAAAGAAGAAGAGAAGATTCCGCGTAAATATCACATTTTTATAGACTTACATAAATTAATATCTTACTGTTTTCATCGGTGGTTACTGTTTAATTTTGGTTTTGTTTTTTTTGGACACATATTACACGCACATTAAAGTCACAAGGGCTCGGCCTCAACGGTCGGGCACCGGCCAGAACAATTCGGGTTAGAATTCACGGGAGACAATTCACTGCGGGATATATCACTAAAAAAAAGTTCTGTTTAATAGTCTTCTATCTTATCGTCAAAAAAGTGCGTGTCCTTTTCTCCACCAAATCAAGAATCTTTCTTCTTATGAGGAAGATGTCGTTATTTTATTTCGGTGCAACACCCCCCTGACCAAGTTTGGTCATCATCTTTTGTTGACGGAACGCCAACAGAATTTCTTTCTCTTCAGTTGATTGAGCGATCAGAATGTCGTCCATATCGTCGCCAGCGGTAGAAGAACCGGCGGCACCAGCACCGTCCGACTCAACCTTGTCCTCGTTGAGCATCGATCTCTGCCGAACGACCTCGTTTGCGGCCCGGCTAATAAGATTCTGTTGCCATTCCGGTAAATATTTGGCGGCCAATTGCTGCATTACAAGATTCCGATCGGTTGACGGTACACCGGTCGCAGCATCAAGAAACGCACCGCGTACAATTTGTGCGACCATCGCTTTCGAACGTCTTCCGGTCGAAGCACCAGCAACACCATCATCATCCTCCACGTCGCTTTCTTCGCCAATACTTAACCAGCTGCTAGTACTAGCCGGTGAATTAACCAGCGGCGCCGATATCGGAACATCCTTACGCGAAGCCGAAGAAATGCAATGGATTTGTGCCAGTGTCGTCACAAGATTATCGTGTGTTCTAACCGCATGATCCTCGATCGGATCCACCACGACCGGCTCCTTCGGGATCGGAGTCGGAATGATGACTCGAAGATTTTCGCTGGAATCGTGCCGATTGGCATGTTTCTTCGACTTCTTGGATTTCTTTAAAGGATCGAGATAATCGAGCCGAACCTGAGTACTTTTATCGAGACGGTCCGGCGGCGGTGCTTGAATGTCCGGCGACTGAACGCCACGGCCACTCGTACAATCTTTTCGGATGTTTTTGAGCGCCTTCAGTTCCGCTTGCAATTCGTCGATTTGACGTTGGGCCGACTGCAATTGGTACATCATTATGGCCCGTTCACTTTCGAGGAACTTTTTAGGCCTGGGGCGCAGCATTGAATGTTGTCGCTGCAGCTCGAGCTGCTGCTGTTGTTTTAGGCACTGTAGCTGTTCATGCTTCTGTAGCTGTTTATGCTGCTGTAGCAGCTCCTGCTGTTCGCGTTGCAGTTCCAGCCGTTTTCGTTGCTCCTCCTGTTGTTCTTGTTCGTGCTGTTGTTTCTTTTGTTCCAGCTGATATCGCTGTTGCTTTTCGATGAATTGCGAGTAGTTTGGCTTCTTCATGGAGCCGTTTTTCTTATTGGTTCCGCTTGAACCCTGCAGGACGGACAACTCGGGAACGGATGGCTTGGCTTTTGGCTGAACAGCAGCGACAGTGGGGACCGGTGGTGACGGCATCGGGCAGAAGTCAGACGAAAAGACACCGCCTCGAACACGTTTCTGCATCTTATCCTTGTTCGTCGGTTTGTTGGGAACGCCACCGATCGAATTGCGTTCCTTTTCCTCGAATTTAACTGTCAATTGATTAAAGAACTTCTCCGTTAGGACATCGTCTTTAGTTTGTTCGTCGCCGCCGACGGCACCCTCTTCCTCGTTCACGACTGCAACGGTTGACTTTTGTCGGCCGCTGCCTTCATTCTTCTGAATGGCATGTGCCGATAACTTTGGGGTTATGTTAAACGCGGCCGTTGGAGCCCGACCCGTCGAATTTGAGGCTCCGCCCAGCATCTGCAACGGTTGATTTGCGGGACAGAACCGCATGAACATTAGCGACAGTTCGGCCACCGACGGCCCTACAGTCGCAGCCTCCGGGATCCCAGCGACAGGTTGCGGAGCACTTCGAGGCACCGAATCCTCAGCAAAAGACGTCGGTGGCGGCGATGGATTCTTTCGGTCGTCGCTGTTGCCTCGCGCGTTTACCATCACACGGCTTTTTTTCGTTTTTTTTTAAAGAACGTCGATAAAAGCAAAATAGATTCGATTTTGTTGAACGTACACCGCTTTGGAACAACACTGCGAAAAAACAAAAACCAAAATGTGACCGAAAAAAAAAACAAGTAGGCCGCTAAAAATTCGAAAATAATTGAAACGCTTGCTTCCATGGATGTATTAGTACAACTGGATCGGCTCGGCAAGCGAAATTTTGCCTAATAAGTTTTGGTTGTGTTAGTTGTCTATTTGCGTTAGTGTAAGTGTGTAGTGGCGGCGTACAAAATAGACAAATATGTACCCCAGAATTTTTTTTGCTCCAACGCCGTTTTTTACGCAAAATTTAATACAAGTTCGTTGTTGCAAATTTAAATCCATTTCTAAAATTGTAAAAAATCGCTAACACACACAGAGATCAATTATCTTCAATCTTGTTGTAAGCGGATTTATGACCATTGAAAATATTGAAGATTTTAAATGTGACCCTTGCGAAAATTTTACGACGCCGGGAAATCCAATATGAGTGGAACTGATTGTTCAGTGGAATAGTGGAGTTTCTAGGAAAACGTCGCGAAAAAATTAGCTTTTTAAATAGGATTTGGATGGTTTGAAAAACTGTTCCTCTTCGAAAAATGGGGACTTGGCACCGGGCAACAGCCACTCAAAGCTTTTTATGCCAAAGCATTTAGAAAAAAGAACATCTGATTTTCTGAAATTAAGCAGACATCACCCGAACCCTAGTGGGAGTTTTGACTGGACATTGTCACATGAGGAAGCATCTCAATAGGATTCGTCTCTCTGAGACTAAAATTTGCAATAACGAAGACGAAACACCAGAGCATATCCTTCCTCTGTTAATGTTGGGGTTTAGGTCTCAAAAGATTTCGACACTTCGGACAGAGTTTCATGAACCATCGCAATTCCTGACCATTCCTTTTCGCAAAAACCTAGGCTTCATTGAAAGCGCAGAGGAATTATAGTCAATCTGGGGAGGAAGTTAAGACCCAACTGTGGCTGCAGTGACAGAGGTTAACCATACCAACCCCTTTGAAAATCGAATCTAATCTCTAATTGGCAATTTTCGTAAAATCGTTTATAAATTTGAGGCAACGGGACTAAGTTTCCAATCGATGCACCGCAACACTAGACGGGTTTTTCGGGATTAAATTCTAAGCCTTTCGCCCAACCCTCGAAAGGGTTGAAATGATAAAATGGTGACCTTAACTGGGATCGCACTCAACGGAAGGAAATTTGGTCCTGGCCGGAGCTGCCCGTGTCCATAAACCACGGGGCTGTACACTCCAGGAGCAACTACACGATCCCACCCTCCTTTCAATTTAACGCTGAATTTTCCACCCTTCGTTCCTTAAAATTTTTGCTAAACTTTGGACCGAAGACTTCACGGCTCAAGACTTCACGGAAGTGTGGCGGTATTCCGAGAAGGGAACTGAGCTTTGATAGTATCACTGTCACCTGTCAATCGAAAGAAATATTTTTTTTTTGAGAAAAAGATATTTACAGAGCATGGAAAATAAGAAATAAGAAAAATCCAGGCGCTAGTGAACTTTCCTAAATAGTGTCACAATTTCCCGCAATGAAATTTTCCGTTTGTTTTTTTTTTCTCTTCTCTCTACCAAATTTTCCCAGTCACTGAACTAATGGGGCCCTTTTCCTGTACTTTTTCCTTTCCATAAACGAAAATTTTCACAACAATTCACACGAAACAGAAACGGAATCGGACGGTAAAAGTCCCGAACGGGATTTTCACGCGTAGCAGCAAATAAGAAAAAAAAACTCCTCCAAAGTACAGGGCAGCGGAAAAGGGAAAAACGGACTCCCACAAAGGATCAATGAAAATCGCGTTGGAATTTTCACACCGTGCCCGGAATCGGTTTTGCTTACACAATTGCAGGAATTCGCACAGCGGCAAGGACGTTGAAAAGAACGGCACCACGCACAGAACACCACAAAAAAAAAACCGCGAGTCAAACGAAGAAAACTCAATTTCACGATGATTACGACGACGGAACGAAATTTTCTGGCGTACAAATTTTTTTTTTCCTCCGTTCTTCTTCTCGTCGCGCTGCTTTTTCGTTCCCGTGTAGAAATGAATGGCGGACTCGACACTCGACACACTCGCCACAGGCACTGGAAATTGTTTTTGCGATGACGACGAGGGCCGCACACGGACACAACACAATCGTACTCCTGTTCCCTGTACGGATACGCGATTTGTCGCGGTGTGTTGGCGGCCGAAACGCGATGTCACTGTGTGCGGTGAAAATACCGAGCGGAGCGTGGAAAAAAAACCCGCGCGACTACACACCACCACACGGCGCGGCTATTTCAAATTTTTGTTGCTTTTGCGCGAAGCGCGGCGCTCGCTTTTCTCCTCAAGATTCTCGATTCTCGCGCGGGGCTAAAATTAGAAAACAAATGACAACATCGGTGACCAATCCGAAACGGCGGCCGATTGAACCCCCAACAAGCAGCAGGACAGCAGCCGCAACAACAACACAACAAGAAACGGGAACAAACTCGTAGTACGTTGGGAAAATCGGCAAGCGAGCGGAGCGCTGGCTAGCGGCGGGCACGAATTAGCGGATTACCTCGCGCCAAGAGATTCTCAACGGTTTTGCGGAAGATTTCATAGAAAGATGCTCACCCGTGGTCTGTGTGAATTCGGTTCGGGGGGCAGGTTTCAATGTCCGGATCACTTGTGATTGCACTTGCACTGGGGGGAAAACTTCACTGGTCGCGGGACATTTGTTGTTTTTAAGAGGTACGGGACTAACTGTTTTGTTTCTTTTTGATTTTTTCCCTCGTACTTTCTTTTTGACAAGCGACTTTGAGAAAACGAATGGAGAACTGCGTTTCGAAAACTGTTTCCACAGACCGCAGGAGACATGCGGTTGTGGGAGTGTTGGTGCGTGTGGATAATTTTAGTGGAGAGGTTGCTGCTAGTAAGGCAGGGTGGCTCGAAATATTGTGGAGTCTAAGTTCCTTGTGGAGAATTTCTTAAATGTTGTTATTGCACTGGAAAGTGGAAATGGTAGAGCTGTTAAAACCGTTTGACTTTTATTCTTAATTCTTATACGGTAAATTTGATTGGCACAACTCGCTCTCAGAAAAACTTAAGACTCAAAGTAATGCAGAGAATTTTGAAAGCAACTGCTGTCCTATAGCATGAAATGCAATGTTTCTTTTTCCAACGGATGCTAACGAAGTGGAAAACATTATTGCTGAACTTAAATCTAACATAGCCCCAGGTATCGATGGTATTACAACAAACGATCTAAAAACACTAAAGATAATCATATCACCCCCTTTGCATAGATATAAATAACCATTTAAACAAAGGAACATTTCCAACTTGCTTGAAACAGCACTGATCTCTCTAACGATCAAGGATTAAGGACGTTACCATATAAATAAATAGCCTTAATCAGCGCGGTAAGGAAAATCTTCGAAAAAGTTATCAACAGGAGGCTCCTAAATTTTATAAAAAAAAATATTCTGGTTTTGATAATAACCAACACGGGTTTCAAGAAGGCAGCAATACAACGTCAGCCTTGGTTGACACTATTCAGTTTATAAACGAAGATTTCGACGAAGGTTCCTACGTTACTGCGATATTTGTAGATTTAAAAAAAGCCTTCGACACTGTAAACCATAAAATACTACTTGAAGTATTAAAGGAAATTGGAATTCGAGTAAGGGTCAACGACATATTAAGAAACTTTTTAGTTGGACGACAGAACATTATCAAAAATCTCAACACACTATGCGTAACTAGGACAGTCAATATAGGAGTTCCACAAGGTTCAATTCTTCGACCTACATTGTATCTTCTGTATATACACAATCTACAGTTCACAGGACTTACAGCCAAATATATAACTTATACCGATGACACATTACTTCTTTACAAAAGTAAAAATCCAGAACAACTAGAGATGTTAATCTACTCTGACCTAAAAATTTTCAAAAACTGACTCTTCGGCAATAGGCTAACAATAAATACTGCATAAGCAAACTGTATGCTCTTCAGACAATCTAACAAATTAAACATTGATTTAAAACTAAAAGTAGCAGGAATGCAACTAACGAGAGCACAGGAAATAAAATACTTAGAGCTGACATTTGACGACGAACTCGCTTGGACTCCTCACATAACTAAACTGAGAAAAAAAATTGCCCCGATTATTGGAGTAATAAGACGGAACGAATATCTACAAGTCGCAATAAAGAATATGATATATAATGCTTTCTTCCAATCCAACATAAGTTAAGGGTCTCCTTATATGGGGCCAGACCTCGAAAAAAAAACTTGGACAAAATTGCGAGACTGATGAATAGAGGCATTAAGGCCGTATATAATTTGCCTCATCTACCGGTGGAACTTTACCCTACCTATGGGAAACTAACCATACACCAGCACATAAGCCTAGAACGAATAAAGCTAATTCACAATATAAAAAACAAAAAACTTAAATTCTCCATCAAATTGGTTCACAACCAAGAAACACACAACACAACTTTAACGCAAGAAGTGTTAAATCTATTAAACAGCAACATGTTCTGAGGACAGATCGACTTAGAAAGGATTCTAGTCTTTGAGGCAATACGAGAAAATAATGCTTTACTGACAAATATACAAATGGTAAGGAATGTGTTTCAGTTGAAACGACTTGTAAAAAAGCATCTTCTATGTCAAAACTAGAAACGGTATTAGAAACGGTATTAAAGCATTGTTGCAATTACAAACGACCTGGAAACAGATAATTATTCAGGCGGATTCTTAAAACTTTACACAATCCTCTCCCCTTTTCCTTTATTAATATTTTTTTTTTTTTTTTCGTTATTAGCATATTTGAAAACTATATTTCTCGGTACGACCCCTTATACCAGTGACTTGCACTGACTGGGGAGTACCTTTGGGTTACGGTAATTTGATTGGACTCTGAGCCCAATGTCAGCAAACATGCATGAGTATGTTGATACGGTGAAAAAAATTTTCCAGTTCAGTGAGCTGAGTGACAGCATTTTCACCAGTTCTTAAAGAACTGAGAAAGTGCGCCCAAATCGGGATTTCTTCTATAACTCTTGAGTTGGCAAACAGGGATGTCATTTGTAGGGGGAAGGGAGGGCATTAGGCATTACGAAAATGAAAGAATTCAGAACGAAACAACTTTCATCTCATCATCAGATAATGGGCTCCTCTGGATCCGACAGCACTTTTCGCCGGCTATCTCAGGAGCTTGGGAGTGGGACAAGGAAAAACGATCCAGAGGTGATCCCATTCTTGCCGTGCTGTATACAAATAAAAAAAAATCAAAGAGAAAGGTATGTGGGGATGGGAAAAAGTGACGGGACTTCCTCGCTAGAGTTCGCGATCGATTACGGAATTTTGTTTTCTCATATATTATATATAACATATACATATAGGTATAGAAAAATATATACATTCATAACATCTTGCCCCCCCCCCCTGGAAAAAACTGAAATTACGTCCCTGTTGGGAAGGAATTGCCCATTTTGCTTGAAAAAATTAAATCTATTAATATTTATTTGTTTAAATAGATGCAGACGATATATGAGATGTTTAAATCATTAGTTGCGAAATAACAATTAAGGCTCGTTCCTACGATCGTCAGTAACATTCTAACTGGAACTTTAACTGACGGGTTTTTTAATACAAAACTTGCAGTTAAAGTTCTGGTTAAAATTTAACTGATGATCGTAGGAACGGGCCTTAATGTCAGCTGTGTTACTGTTGAATAAATCAATGGAGTTGCTAAATTTGATACCAACTTTCATTAATTGTTTTGGCAGTCCATTCAGCCCATATAAAATGCAAGTCCATGGAGAGGCGTGCACAGAAAAACTGTTAAATGATTTTTTTTTAAATTTCCTGTTCTTTTGGCGCTCATCTTCCACGATCCACAAATCGTAGTGATAACAAAAACATCGTTTGACAGCTTTGACGAGCAACCGAACCGAAGTGGTCACAGCACAGAAGACAGAAACAGATGGGTCTTACTGCGCTGTGTAAGTTTTTTTTTTACCAAAGTTCTGTTGCCTGATTTTCATGAATCTTCAGCAGTCACGTGCTGTTTTGAACATAATTCCGGTACTTTGAATGTGTAGTCACATATAGTCGTGAGTTTCTTGTAATATTTCGTCCATACAAACCGGAAAATATGCCGGATATACGCCTGACGCCGCTCGGAGCTGGCCAAGATGTTGGTCGCAGTTGTTTACTCTTGACGATGGGCGGAAAGAATATTATGCTTGATTGCGGCATGCACATGGGCTTCAACGATGAGCGACGCTTCCCGGACTTCTCGTACATTGTGCCGGAGGGTCCGATTACCAGTCACATCGATTGCGTGATAATCTCGCACTTTCACTTGGGTAAGTCCGGACCTAACCTTTTCGCTTGATGCGCGCTAACCGGCCCCGCTTCCATTTCAGATCATTGCGGAGCGCTGCCGTACATGTCCGAGATGATTGGATACAGCGGACCGATTTACATGACGCATCCGACCAAGGCGATAGCCCCAATTCTGCTGGAGGACATGCGAAAAGTAGCAGTGGAACGAAAGGGTGAGTCGAATTTTTTTACAACGCAAATGATCAAGGACTGCATGAAGAAAGTGATTGCGGTCACACTTCATCAAAGCGTTATGGTCGATGGCGAGCTGGAGATCAAAGCCTACTACGCGGGTCACGTCCTCGGAGCCGCTATGTTCTGGATTCGCGTTGGCTCACAGTCGGTGGTGTACACCGGCGACTACAATATGACACCTGATCGCCATTTGGGTGCAGCTTGGATTGATAAGTGCCGCCCCGATCTACTGATCTCCGAGAGTACGTATGCAACCACAATTCGGGACTCGAAACGTTGTCGCGAACGAGACTTCCTGAAAAAGGTGCACGAGTGCGTGGCCAAAGGTGGCAAAGTATTGATTCCTGTGTTCGCACTGGGTCGCGCTCAAGAACTTTGTATCCTGCTCGAGACCTACTGGGAACGGATGAACTTAAAGTACCCGATCTACTTTGCAGTCGGTCTCACCGAGAAGGCAAACACCTACTACAAAATGTTCATCACCTGGACGAATCAGAAGATCCGTAAAACTTTCGTACAGCGAAACATGTTCGACTTCAAGCACATAAAGCCGTTCGATAAAGGCTACATCGACAATCCGGGAGCGATGGTCGTGTTCGCAACGCCCGGCATGCTACATGCCGGTCTCTCGCTGCAAATCTTCAAGAAATGGGCCCCGAACGAAAATAACATGGTCATAATGCCGGGCTACTGTGTCCAGGGCACAATCGGTCACAAAGTTCTTGGCGGCGCCAAGAAAATCGAGTTCGAGAATCGGCAAGTTGTCGACGTTAAAATGTCCGTCGAATACATGAGCTTCAGTGCGCACGCCGATGCCAAAGGAATCATGCAACTGATTCAGTATTGCGAACCGAAAAACGTGCTCCTCGTGCACGGCGAAGCGGAAAAAATGGAGTTCCTTAAGAGTAAAATCAAAGAAGAGTTTAAAATCGAGTGCTACATGCCGGCCAACGGTGAAACATGCGTAATCACGACACCTATTAAAATCCCCGTCGATGCATCATTGTCGCTACTAAAGTCCGAAGCAAAACGCTACAATGCACAACCGCCCGATCCGAAAAGGCGTCGCCTCATACACGGCGTCCTTGTTATGAAAGACAATCGAATTATGTTGATGGAAATGTCCGAAGTTTGCAAGGAACTCGGAATAAATCGACACATCCTGTCGTTCACGTCGACAGTTAAACTGGACGATCCCGGACCGAAAGTCCGAACTGTCGAGAAGTTGTACAATTTGTTGCAGGAAAAGTTGTCAGGATGGACGGTACAGTTACAAGAGAGCCGAACCATTGGAGTCGAGACGGTCGAAGTGAAAGTCGAGGAGGAGGAAGCGGATCAGCGACAGAAAAAAGTTCTGGTGACTTGGTCGAATCAGGACGAAGATTTGGGCGCGTATATATTAGGGTTACTACAAAATATGGGGTAGTTTTAATTAGGCTGTAAGTGCAGGGGTTAAAATGTTATCAAGTATCATTTTTCAATATATTCCTTTAATTAGAAATTAAATTTTTATGAAAATATCTATTCGGTTTTTATTTGGCTTTCGTGTTACTCACTCAGTAGAAAATTATCAGTTCCACAGTCTGGTGCCTTATTACTAAATACGATACGATCAAAATCAATCGTAAATTCTATATTTCAGTATGCCGAATTCAGGAATTTACGATTGATTTTGATCGTATCGTATTCAGTAATAAGTTCCTTGTTCTGAGCGGCCTAGCGAGATTTATTTCGGTTTTAAGGCCCGGACTGCATGATTCCTCTTTCCTCATGTTTTCCTCCCCGCCACCCGATGCGAACCATGTCCCGTTGTTCGAGATTTAAGCTTATAGTCTACATTACTACGGAAAAACTTGAGCATGTAAATGTTTCTCCGAACCGAAAAAAAACCGGACATAGTACAAAAACCGAAAGAACATGGGTCACCTCAGATAAAGTATTGAACTGCATACTAGGAAACGGTACAACATCCCTTGGCTCCCTCATCTACTTTCTCCAATTATTTTCTTTCGATTATTTTACTACATTCTTTCCATCTATTTTTCCGCATTTCTTTCGTTTATTTTTTCGAATGTCTCTCATGCTATTAAGAAAATTGTTTGACCCTTTGTTACACCAGGGGTTTCAGACAGACAAGAATTTTACTCAAATATAAAAATCTCCCCGTTGTGCCAAACAGATGGAGCTATTTTTGGCAAGTTCCGTTTTAAGTTTTCTAAGCAAAAACCTTTCCTCAAATTTCATTTAATTATTTTTTATTTTACTGAATCATCAGCCAGACTGATAACTTATCATCCCATCGATAAACTCCAGATTGTATTAAATTAAATGCTCTGCATAGATAATGGTTCATCCGATAAGAAATAAATTCTTATAGTAGCCGCAAACTAGAGATTTTTAAGCGGGTGGTAGTTTAGTTGAATGCGCACACCGAATAAACTGTCGGGACTAGACCTCTATATGCACAGCAGCCTAATGCTCATTCACATCAGATTATTATGTGATGCAGTTAACTGCCAGCGGTGGTGATAGATTAATACGATTACCGGTTGACTGTAACCGTCGGCCGAGTGGTATGAGCAATGTGCACATGGACGTCGTTTAATCGTGCACATTGTTATGAACGGAGGCCTTGGAGTGAATGGAAAAAGTCAAAATATTCGAAGGGAAAGGTACGATACAGGAAAACAGTGGGCCAATCGGGTCAAACCATCAAGAATCGCAAAAAACGGCCAATTTTGTGACCTTACCATCGCCGATTCTTTTGAAAATTTGTGCACTTGAAGAACTAGTGAAAAAAAATGTAATTTGAATTTTTTCTTTCTATCTATTTTTTTTTGTTAGTTATAGTATGTTGAAATTTTCGCAAAAATGGTGTCCCGAGTCCTCTTTGAAAACTCATATCTCTGTTAGTTGTTATCATAGAATAATAAAACAGGTCTTATGTCAAAATCTTGTCGCAAAATAAAAAAAATACCAATAAAATTAATCCTTAAATTTTTTTTCCAAGGATAACGATTTTGTCCTGTATCCTTGAATATCTCAAAAAGTACATTTTTACTGTTTTTCAAAACATATCAAAAAATTAGCTTGGGATCTCAATGGGATCGGGGTAAAAAAAATCGAAGAACATCAATGCTTCTCAATTTACTTAAGGCAGTATTCCAGTCTAGAAATTTGAGAAAATCGAAATTTTTTTTTCCATATTTCGATAGTTTAGATACTCAAGAATATCTGCCTAAAAGGATTTTTCAAAATTCGAATTTTTTTTAAAGTTATAGTCATTTTAGTGAGTTTTCAGTTCTTCAAATGCTTCAAAAGAAGGAAGAACTGCTCGTCTTGCGGAAAGAATCTCAGCGTTTCTTTCCGCAAGACGAGCAGTATATGAAGTAGAAGAAGAAGGTCCGATGTATGGAGCTGGGATGGCTGATTAAGAAAATATAAGTTATATGTACGCATCTATCAGTTACACTGCCTGAAACTAACGTAAAACTTTAAACGCGTTTTTCTCGAAACTACTTTTTTTTGATGCGGTTGACATAATCACCCGTATTGCGAATGTCGCGGTCACGTCACTTCGATGCCGATTCAAAGTGTCACGTCGATCGAAAAAAGCGATTGTGTAACTCCATCGACGTGACTCAATGCATTGCCATATTGATATGTATGTATCAGCTGTAAATTGTGAATTTAAGTTCATGTATGCCTTCGTTTACAACCAGTGGCGGCTCGCCGCGAAAGCTAGGTGTGCAGTGCTTTAAGCTTGTGTTACACTGTTCGCATTTTCTCAGTTTTTTGCATATATTTTCGTGAAATGTATGGCGAGCTTGTAGAAAGCTCTAATTGATCATACAGTGTAACACAAGCTTAAAGCACTGCACACCTAGCTTTCGCGGCGAGTCACCACTGTTTACAACTATGACGTTATTTTTCTGCAATATCAAATGCTACATTCAAATTTAAATGCGGATAATGCTTTTTTTCTAAAGTGGAAAAGCAATACATCTTGTGAGGCCTATTTGTGGCTCTCGCTTCTGCTTGCATCTCGTGACGGTAGTCCCAAAGAATTTTACAGTGCCGAAAATTTGAGCCATATTTCTTTAATGTGTGTCGATCTACACCGCTTTTAATGTCGATTACTTGTTGCGAATCCATCAAAATAAGGAAAGAAACATCTTTTTGTCAAATATATACTTGCATTTTTGCATCGACGTTAATTTTCTTCAGGCGTCACGGACTCGGAATGTCATCGATGAAAAATGACGATCATAACATAACTAACAGAGATATGAATTTTCAAAGAGGACTTGGACACCATTTTTGCGAAATCTTTAACATACTATAACTAACAAAAAAAAAAAGAGAGAAAAAAGTTGAAATTATATTTTTTTTTCATTAGTTCTTCAAGCAAAAAGTTTTTCAAAAGAATCGGCGATGGTAAGGTCACAACTTTTGCGATTTTTGATGGAATGACCCACAGGAAAACAGCGGGCCAAATCCACCTACATCCGAAGTGGTGGCTTTAGTTCGAACTGAAGCGACGCGCTTGCTGGTGTCCGTTCAAGCTGCGGCTGTGGGGTACGTTGCACGAAAAATCAGAATTGAATTAATTTTGAAAAGAATTTTTAAAAGAATAGGCGATTCTTGATGGAATTACCGTTTTTCCATAAAGTAATGAAAAGCACTGATTCTTCGTTTATTTTTTACCCCGATTCCATTGAGATCCCAAATTGATTTTTTGATATGTTTTGAAAAACAGTATAATATACAAAATATAAAAAAATTCAGAAAATAGAAAATGTACTTTATGAAATTTTCAAGGAAATAGGACAAAATCGTTATCCTTGGAAAACAAATTTAAGGATAAATTTTAATTGGTATTTTTCTTATTTTGCGACAACCTTCCTGTCTTAAAATAAGTCCTATTTTATTATTTTATGATAAAAAGTAACAGAGATATGTGTTATCAAAGAGGATTTGGACACCATTTTGCGAAAACTTTAACATACCTACTATAACTAGCAAAAAAAAATTAGATAGAAAAAAAAATTGATATCATATTTTTTTTCACTAATTCTTCAAGAACACAAACTTTCAAAAGAATCGGCTATGGTAAGGTCACAACTTTTGCGGTTCTTGATGGAATGACCCAATTCCTCCACCTACGTCCGAATTTGTGGCTGAAGCTCGAGCTGAAGCGATACCCTCGCTGACGTCCGGGTTAGCTGTGGCTGTGGGTCTGTACAACAAAAATTAGTCGCGCCAGCTTATCCATGGTATTGAAATGAGAGACCGAGAAGCGATGGATTGCGTGCGACTTCACGACTTGTCAGGGCGCTCTGGTGTTGTAGTGCAGGTTAGGTTTGCGCTTGCCATTAGCTGTTGTCAGTTAATCATAACAATGCTAAAAACGAAGAATCCGGATTTCGAGACACGTTACCACCCAATAAATTCACGCATCTTAATAAAAAATAAACACCTTCAATTCCATTTCGATCTTACAAAAAGACAACGTTTACTTCAAACTGTTCGTGTGGAACTTTTCGCAATATAATTCAGATGGTGGTCTCTCATAAAACTCAAATTAAAAATAATAATGTACAAAAAAAAGAAAACAATTAAAAATTCATATTAAGGTACACATACAATTGTTCAGATTTGAAAAAAAAAAAAAATATAATAAAAATTAATTTCAAACAGTAGATGAAATCTTGATTACCCTTTAGCTGACTTTGCCTTACTTTTGACTTTTTTCACTCGTTTCAAACCGTCCATATTACTCTTCATGAATTGCGCGTACATTGTCATCATTTTGGGGACATCTTCTTGTTTAACTATTGTCGAAATCTGAAGGAAAAAAGTATGTGTTACTTTTTAAAGCTGAAAAATGGGGTTTGGAATTAAGAGAAAACCTTTTCCCACACCAAACAAAACACAAGAACAGAAAACTTTTCAACAAATAGCTTTCTTATTGGAATGTAATAAAGTTGTGAAGAGGCAAAAGAAAAAAATGGTTCAATCTGCACCTTGCTCTGATTTCCTTGTTTCAAACTATGAAGCAATTGACCTACAGGAGTGTCACTGGCAATCATCTGGGGATGTAAGCCGAGCTCTCCCTTTGGATCGCATGGTTCAAGCACAGAAAAGTTATAAGACCCATCCGCAAACAAGGCCAGAACCGTATCGAATAGTAGTTCTGTAATGGTTCATTTAAAGAATCAGGAAAAGGCATACAAATTAAATTTTCTAATTGCTCTCTTTTTCGTTTTGCAAAGATTTTAGGAAATGTGATGTTCTGGTGCAGATCAAACTGTGGGGACTAGTTCCGCAAGAGAGACGGGAAGACCGGAGCCCTCCCTGGCCAGTTCATCAGCCCACTAGTTTCCCATTATGCAGTTATCTGATACGTCAATTAAAATTTTAAAAACAAATCTAGTTAATGCATGGGAACTAACTTAACAGAGAACTGCACTTTAGATTCAAGTGTGGCTTAAACAGGAACAGCATTTAGCATGCAACTTTGACCCTGACTATGCACAAAACCCGATTCATAGTCTTACACCCTTGCTTCAGTGGCCAGACTATCAACAAAAACTGCTCACCTTTTTCGCTTTCATTTGCGCTCGCATAAGGCACAGGTATTCTTCAGGTTCAGGTAAGGCCGGCCTACCTTCTCTCGGTTTCGGTTTATTGTGTCCATTGACTGAAATAATCAAAAACTCGATAAAAAATCTCAACATTTGTGGAACGAGTCCAAAACATATTTTTTTTGTTTGGTTAACTCACATCTTTTGAATGTTACTGTGAATGTGGAATCATTTCGAGCTTGTGTTGCTAATTTCTCTAACGAGAGAATAAACTAGAGATGGAAAATTGATGCGGATTAGTACAGAAATTTGAAGAAAATGATTAAAAATTACCGAGGAATTGTCGAGTAAAACCATTTTCCGAGTCCAATTCGGCTTACGTTGCCCACAATGAAATGAACGTGTCAAAAAAAGTTCTGCGCAATGCTAGACTGTGCTGTGCCCCGGATTTTCAGGCATAAATACAAGTGAAGTTGGCCGTGGTGGAAAATGGAATAGAGCACGATTTTTGGATTAATAAAAATGTTTTCGGCAAGTTCGACAATTTCGGAAGGTTTAGTTTACATAATTCTTTCATGAAATATCTTCTTCCGATTGAATTGGTTCGTTTTTGATTTTAAAACAAAGTTACAGCACGTGTTGTTTTGTCCGTTTTTTGACAGTAGTGAGACCGAATGACGTTTAAAAGGTATTGGAATAACTCGAAGCTAATACGGTAAAAAATGCCAAAAACTAAGAAAAACTATCAAAAACACGGTGGCAAAAGGTTTCCAAATAATCGGAAGAAGATTAAAAAATCAGAAAAGCCGGAATATGACAAGAAGCGCAGAAACTACCAGTTCATCAAGCGAAGCAAAGATGCGGAGGAGGCACAAAGGCGCCAAAAACATGTCGAAGATCGCTACAAATCGAAAAATGCTAAGCCTGTCGAAGATTTGATGTCGGAGGAGGAAGAAGTTGTAAATCCTTTCGATCAGCTGATGGCCGGATTCCAACAGAATGCGACAGGTGAGTTTTCGTGAATGATTCGATCGTGTGCATGATGTTAAGGAATTTTTTGTATTTATTAGAAAAATTGCAGTACAAGGCAATTGAGAGTTCGGACGATGAGGCTGAGGAGGACGAGGACGTAGAGGAAGAAGCTGATGAGAAAGGCAGTGACGTAGAAAATGAAGAGATGAGTCTGGACGAGGAGGACGAAAATTCCGACGAGGAGCAGGAAGATTCCGAGGAGATAGAAGATGAAGCTAATTCCAAAGATGGTCATGAACGTGTGGATAGCAACGAAAATGATCTCGATGACGAAGAGCTCGATGACGAAGAGCTCGATGAAGAGACCGAACCTGTGGAGTCCAACACCGCATTGCCTGCTGCCAACGATCCGTTCACCATACACTTGGAGAACGACATCTCACAAGATCAACTCGACAGTCTCATGGCCAAACCGCCGATTATTAAAAAACTTCATCTTCAATGGCCGACATTAGGCAACTTACAAATCGAAATATCCACGACGAACAAACCGGCCCGAATAAAACCGAAAACAAAAACTCTCCTCGACGACGAAGAAAAATTCGCTTCGGAAGGTCAGCCGCCTGCTCGACTCAATCACAAAACGCTCGATCTGAACCAGTGCGCCGTTAAAGCTCAGCTCGAAACGAATTTCAAGCTATCGAATCGGCAATTCAGTGAAAATCACGCTATGACTCCTCTTCAGAGCGAACTATTTTCTGTGATAAATAACTACCAAGACTTGTTCTATCCGAACAGGACGCTAACAAACGGCGAAGAAGTTCGACTGGTCTATTGTCTTCATGCTTTGAATCATACGCTCAAGACAAGGACAAAAATTTTACATCATAATGCAAAGATAACGGCAGCCGCAAGTGGGAAAAAAGACCTTGCAATTGTTCCCGATGCGTACAGGGATCAGGGATTAGTTCGACCAAAGGTGCTGATTGTGTTGCCGTTTAAGGAGTCCGCCTATCGAGCTGTGAACATGTTTGTGAAGCTGCTATTTGGAGAGAAGGAAGGTAAGTGATGAATTGGAGACAGAGTTTTTTTTTTAGTATTTTTCGTTGTCAGAGCAGTCTCACTTAATTGTCCGCAGAACAAAATTAATTCGATATTTCAGCCGACTTAAAAGCTATGGCGGAATTGGTGAAACTATGTATAGTATCTTCTTTTTTTTTACTTGCAAGTGTTGTTTGCCCATCTCCGGCCGCCAATGCAAGTGCATTATCTTCACCGCTTTAAGCATGAGGAAGATCCGTTCTGACCCAAATAAGATCCGCTCTCAAAGTGCCAATGAAATGATAACTACACTATCTAACTATCAAAAAAAAAAAAAAGAAAGAACTTAATCGCTCGAAGCATTTTAAAGCAGGATACGATCTAACGCATTTGGAGACTGCGTTTTTAATGTCTACCGTTTTACCACCTTGATCAAAAAGTTCCCGGAATTTATTGAGACAATTAAAAATACAAGTTTATTCATCTAAATCTATATTGTCCCCTTCAAAGTAATCCCCATCGACTGCAACACACTTATGCCTGCGCCTGATCCAATCCTCGAAACATTTATTATATATTCGGTTTTCGGTATGACCATCAGTGCTCCCTGCGATTTTTCCATTACTTCCTCTCGGCTGCTGAAACGCGTTCCCCGAGTGTTTTTTTTTAACTCGATTGAACAGAAAGAAGTCACAGGGAGCCAAATCAGGTGAATTCAGTGGCTGTTGGATGGTATTTGTTACTTTTTTCGTCAAAAAATTACGAATAATGATGGCACTGTGCGACGGTCCGTTATTATGGTGCAAAATCCACGAGTTTTCTGCCCACAATTCTGGTCTCTTTCGGCGAATTGCTTCACGCAAACGTCTCACTCATAACGCCCAAACAATACTCTTTGTTTACTGCCTGGCCTTCTGGCAAAAATTCATGATGCACTACGCCGTTGTAATCCATGAAAACCGAGAGCATTGCCTTCTTTTTTGACTGAAAACGACGTGGGTTTTTTGGTCTCGGCTCATTTGGTGAATCGTTGCCGAAACATTTTTCCAACATTTCCAACGTTCGCGCACCATTAAATCCGTTTTTACGCAAAATTTAATACATGTTCGTTGTTGCAAATTTAAATCCATCTCTAAAATTCTAAAAAAATCGCCAACACACACAGAGGTAGATGTACTCTTGGCTACGTAACTTTTGCAAATGTCAAGCTATGACGCTAAGATTTAGATGGAATGTCAACAACATATTTACCAACTTAACAAAAAAAAAACAACTCAAATTGGAACATTAAAAGCGCCACACGGTGGTTATTCCGGGAACTTTTTGATCAAAGTGGTATGACGTTAAAATACGAAATATTAAAGTAGAAAATTATTTTATTAAGTCGATCACCATACATAACAAAATTAAAGAGATTGTGGGAACCTGGGAACTGCTCCTGGAGCGATGTGTTTGCAAAGTCTTCATTCTTTACAGCTTTACGGCCTAAATTCGTGCTTTGAGTTGAGGAAGAGGAGGGGAAAGCAAAACTAAACATTTAATAAATCTCAATGGACAGTTTTTTGAGCTCCGTCTTGACCTATTGATTTATCGGATGCCGTCTTTTTCAGTGCCGAGAACTCTGGCTATTTTTGTGGATTTTTCTGCTTCACTATACAGTCCGACGCGGTCCTTGGTCTCCACGATAATTTGCTTCCAATCGTACTTTACTTAAAATTTAGTACCCTTTAATTTGACTTCAGTTGTATGTTGAAGCAACTTAGCACTGATGATTCTGCAGTAGGAGAGGAGAGGTCCAAACCTAGTAGAAATGGGAATGAAAGGATAATTTTTGTGAATGGTTATTATGCTGAAAACCACGAAAAACTTGTAGTTAATTAAAAACAAACATAACCAAAGGTGTAGTCGGACTCTAGGGCCTCTGGGTGAAAATATTGGAGGCGAGGAAAGAGTGTACTTAAATGCAGGATATCATAACATTCTCTAGACCAATTTTTTTCAATTTCCTTTTTAGAACACGCTAAAACCAGCGGCAGTGTAATAAACTACAAACGTTTCGAAGAAGAATTCACTGGCGACACCATTCGATTTCCTCAACGCAACCCAAAACCCGAAGACTATGAAAAAACATTCGCCGGCAATACAGACGATAATTTCCGAATTGGAATATCCTTTACGAAAAAATCCATAAAACTCTATACAGAGTTTTACTCATCCGACATTCTTATCGTGGCACCACTTGGACTTCGAATGATTGTTGGCGCGCCCGGTGAAGCGGAACGCGATTACGATTTTCTCGCATCCATCGAACTGTTAATTTTGGATCAAACCGAATTATTTTTGGCTCAAAATTGGGATCATTTGCTGCATGTTCTCGATCATTTACACCTACAGCCCCAATCGGTTCGAAGTACGGACTTTTCACGTGTTCGATCGTGGAGCTTGAACGGTTGGTCGCGCTTCTATCGTCAAACGTTACTCTTCGCAACGCACGAGCTACCCGAATTTCGATCAATCTTCAACAGTCGATGTGTTAACTATCGGGGAAAGGTACGCGTTGCCAATCCAATCGTTGACGGATCAATTCGACATGTTATTACACAAATTCCACAGGTACGTGAACCGGAAAGGAAATCTAAAGAAAGAAAAATAATTTCGATTTAAATAAACAATTCCATGTTGTTTGTTTTTTTCAGGTATTCCATAAAATCGATGTTACTTCCATCGACTCGTCGTTTGATGTACGATTTAAGTATTTTATCAGTGAGATATTGCCCCAATATACAGCTTCATCAATGGCACATTGCATGATCTACGTACCCAGCTACTTCGACTACGTTCGACTTCGGAATCATTTCAAATCGGAAAGTATGAATTTCGTGCAAATCTGCGAATATACCCAGGACGGAAAAATTGCACGCGCTCGCGACATGTTCTTTCACAGCGGCGCACATTTCTTATTGTATTCGGAGCGGGCGCATTTCTTTCGACGAACCCGTCTTAAAGGTATACGCCACTTGATTATGTATCAGCCGCCATTCTGGCCCGATTTCTACGCGGAAATGATCAATCTAATGCAGGACGGAAATCAAAATCCGCGTGACGGCCTGGAAACCTCCATGACTGTTACAATTTTGTACACCAAATACGATATGCTGCAAGTGTCGGCAATCATAGGAACGGAAAGAGCATCGAAAATAGTTCAGTCGGCGAAAACGACGCATATGTTTATGACTGGTGATTGAAAATGGCCTGTAATAAATTTATTTAATTGTATACATACGAGTACAACGCTTATTTCTACAATTTGAAGAGATCGAGATCGGGGATTAAAGGTAATCAAATAAATCACTTCGTATTATAACTGAAAATCATTCATTGCATTTATTTTGTAATGGCTTAACCATTGTTTTTTTTTTCTGAATAGTTTCTCAATTCAGTTTTATAGATATCACCCGTTAAGAAATTCGCTCAACTCTAATTTCTTTAACAATTTAATAATTAAAAATTAAAAATGGACTAGAACTAAAGTAAATGCTAGAAATTCCTAATTTATAAATAGTTCTCTATAATTTTGTGTATATTTTCGTGTTTAGGCCTCATCGATCGCTACAAAATAATTATTTTCAGATATTCTCCTCCACAGTTTTTATTCTTCGACAACAGCTTCTATATCGTGTTCAAATAAATTTTATCTAGTGTTGTAGTGGTGCTTCACGTGTCCACTACTTGTATTTTTTAATGATTGCTTAGTGTATTGAAAATTAAAGGTATTAACTCGTTATATCGTAAACGGGTAAAATACAAATTTAGAAACAATAAACAATTTCTAACTAAAACCCAAACTATTGGGTAAATTTTCGGTATAGTGTCCGCTACCATCGGAATTTCTGTCATCATCGTCTTCATCATCTTCACTTATTGGTAAGCGATCTTTTTGTCGATAGGTTTTTAGAATTGGAATCAGTTTTGTTGTTGTTGATGCTGTTTGGGTAGTTGGTGGGATCGATGTCATTGTTCGTTGCTTCGAATATTTGGGCCGTTTCCGGTAATGATAAATTAAATGTGATGTTGTCTGTTGATTCCCGGTATTGTCTTTATTAATTGAATTGTTTATGCTTATTGCATTTTCCTTGATTTTTTGTTGCGATTGATAATAGTTTTGTATGTTTCGATAGAATTGACTGGCCGTAATTTCCGTTGAATTTGCGAGACGAATTGCTATGTGCTCCGGGATGATAATTTTATCTGCAAGTTAGAGTGAAAAATAAATAAAGATTCTTATTTGAACATAATTGTTTTTAATAAATTCAGTTGAATTTTTTTTGTTAGTTTTTTGGACCCGAAACTTGTTAAGAGATATAATCAAATTTTGGATTGGAGCCTTTTCTTGGAATCCCCTGATTATGAATGCGAATCTATGAATCCATTAAAGAAACCACATTGAAAAGATGTACTACATGCTTTGCAGGCAAATGCAGTTCCTTTCATTTTAGTGCAGTTCCTCATCCGAAAACGTACAATTTATTTTGACACTATTCCCTGTTATTTTACTGAAACAAACTGAAAAAAACTCATCATTACCGGCTAGAGTATAAACGGATTTAAAATGCAGTTTCATCGAAAAAAAGAACTGGTTATTTTTTTATTTTAAAAATCCTGATTCAGTTTTTTTCAGGTCTTTTTTTCCTGTTAATAGAAATTTCCGATATACCCTCCTTTCATTTTTGTTTGCTATGCTGTATGCCATATTCGATTAGAACCTAGCTGAAAGCAATATTATCACTTTGATAGCATGTCAAGATTAAACACAATTTTATTTTTTCTTCTCTACGCTCTGACTAATTCTCGATAATATTCTAATTAATTTCTGGCATATCTACACAGCACTAGAAAAAAAAATGTTCGGTCTGTACCTCAATATTAAATATCAACGTTTGTTGATAAATTAGTGGTGGGCTCTTATGCAAGCCGATCTGCTTAATTCGAATGGCTAAAATCAACATCGTCAACATGTTCGTAGGGCAGGAAAATTACTTAATTCCATTCTGTTCCCTGTTACGGAGTACTATGCTTATTTACATACTGTGCAAATATTGCGCAAACTTCATGTGTACCACGAATAAATTCAAGTCCTGTTGGTCAGTCCTAGAACCGAGTGTCTATAATGAGTGTGACACTGACCGAAGCGTCTATTATCGTTGATTGTTGATTAAATAGTGTGGAGGAGTGCGATGTTTGCATTGAAAAGCTCATGACTTCATTGTTAAACAATGCGGTTCTTGTATGAAAGTCTTTTCCTCGGCAGGAGATATGGTTGACGTAGAGAAGCCGAACAATATGCTAAAGTGTATTATATAATTAGATTCATTCATAGGAATAATTCGTAATGATTTAGAGCGAAGCCCACGCATTATTTTTATATTTAGATTCTAAATTATGTTTATGTTTGGCTACTTATAAAATGGAGGAAAGTCTTGATGGTGGTGTAAGACAGTTTCAGAAAAGACAACATTCGCGAGAAAGAGTTGGTGTGAATGGTCTACCTTGAAAATATTAATCGAAAGATTAAAAAAAAAATTCGATATGTATTCACAACCTGGTAGCTGAAAATGGTTGAGCTAATTGGACCGTGTTTCAAGGATCCTGTGGTAACACGACGGACCTTTTAGTGTCGAAGAGTGTTCGTGTTTTCGTACGCAGTCACGAGTACAAACCAATTGCCAATTCAAAAATTAAAATTATATTACAAAGATGATGATAAAGAAAATCTGAGAAAAGTTAATTTTAGTTACATTGAAAGTCAAATGAAAAAATTATTCAACATATTTAAAACAAAAAACTTGCCAAAAAACATTATTAAAGTATATTCTCTTGTTGACTTTGTCAGCCGTCGTAAAACTTTGCAAGCTTTGAAGGCTAGCCACCAACGAAGTAAAATTGGGATGAGACTCACCTATCCATTGCGGTACAGTGTGTTTATAAAAATGCTTCTAATGACAAGCGAACGAACTTCTAAATTATCTAAATATTTCTTAAAGAACCTATTCGATTTATGTATAACTAGCCGCGTACCACGGCTGCGCTTACGTTGTTCCATCGCCCCTGTTACTCCCGTTTATCCATTGGTCCTGTTTCTCCCGGTGATACATTACTTCCGTTTCGGGTACACTTTCTCATCTTAATGAACTGGAGACATTAATGCCATTTTTAATTTTTCACTTTTAATTTTTCTTTTTTCCCCATCTTCCATCCACCATCCTCCATTCATCCTTCATTCTCTATCCACCATCCTCCATACTTCATCCACTCAAATGTTGAAATAACTCGCGAACCACCAATTTCGGGAATATATAATTATGTTTCATCGCCCCTGTTACTCCCGTCACGTGTTCGCGGTCGGCAGGATTCGAACCTATGCTCCCAGAGGGAATCATCTGATTTCTAGTCGGGCACCTTACCCGCTCGGCTACGACTGCCTGTTGTAAATTTTAAATTCTAAGTCAGGTTCATCTGATTCAACTTAATAAAAAACTCAAATGTTGAAAAAACTCGTGAACCACCAATTTTGGGAATATATAATTATGTTCTCGACCTGTCCGGTAGTCTCGAGAATGTCCATGCAAAATTTGGGAGGGAACGGTTTACAGGTGTAGATTTCCATCCCGCCCGACCATTTATGCGACTTTTTTTTAAATATTAGATATATAAATCACAGAATTTTGAATTTATAATATTTTTAATTATAATTTTTGGGTAGTAACTGAAAATATAAGTAAGAGATATAAAACATTTTTTTTTACCTCAAGAACGGTTTAAGCCAGGAAGCTCAAATTTTGTTTAAATATAAAATGATGTAAGGGAAATGTTTTAGGTTTTTTTTTTAATTTAAAGACCGATACAAGTAACAGACATGTTTGAATGATTTTTTCGCGGGTACTCGTACCTTCTCTATAGCCATTTGAAGGTTTTCGGATAATTTTTCTGATAACATTGCCACCCAAAGATTTTCGATCGTTAAATTCGAAAAAATCACATGAGTACTTAAACTATCCATTATTAGACTATGTAGAAAGACAGTAAAAAAAAAACAATTAAGACAGCATCTTACCACAATTAGTCACTTTCGGTATAAATGGTTTTATGGTTGGATCCCAGATGAAAATGTAGTAAAGCGAAAGCATTATAGCTGCCAAGGAAACGCACAGCACGTAGACGGCAACTGTTAATATTCGAATTGCTTTCCGATTTCTCTGTGGCTGATAGAATCGGCTAATTGTCTCGGTAACGGGAAGTTTAATTTTCTCCTCGGTCGAGTCCTGTTTCGTAGTCGCCATACTACAACCCACGACACTAATTAAAACGACACTGCCTGTGTTGGATCATAAAAAAAAATACCACTCGCCTCACCACTATAAAATAATTATACAATAACAATTTTATTAATAGAGGCAACTTGTACTTTTCTATTGGAACACTGAATCACGACGAAGGAGCGTTGCACCTCCTTTCGATGGGCAGTGCACTTCTACTACTAGAGCTTTTCCATTTTCCGATGCACTAGCCTAGTTAATGAATGCACTACTGCACCAATACTATTCGAAGGAATCATTTTTTCGACCGCGTCCGCACGTCCTCGTCCTGTTTTCACTTCGTAGTCTATGCGAATTTCGTACACGTTTATGAAGTGGAAAACTACCTTGGCACGTTGTTGAAAAAAATCCTTTCCCTCTTACAGATCGATACACTTCTACTGTCGGGTAAAGAAACTGAAATTGGGTTAGTAGGGCGACTGTCCTGATTGTTTCCTTCTAAGGCTGTTCACTCGGGGTTTTTTTCCTTGCATTTTAGAATGGTGCACTATCCTCGTATATATCCGATTTTCTAGTTACCTAGAAACAATTATTTCGAATTATAGTTCGTTTAAAAACTCTGATAGAAAGCACACTAATTTTTTAACATTGTTATTAATTCGGCTAGAAATAGTTTTCCAGCCAAATTCTCGATCACATTCGATCCGTCGGTCCGATAATTTATCACTGACTCAGTGGCTTCGATCTTCGATTTCGCGTAAACTTTGCGTTATATTTTTTATCGTGAGTAATGAACAAACGCGGCCGATGAAAGTTCACAACTGAATCTGAAGATTCTGGAGATTTGGTAATTTCTCCCTGAATAGCGTTTTAGTTTTTGAGATGTTTAAGTTGGAGCCTGCGCCAGGGTTACATTAGTGACTTTTGGTAGCCGGAAGTCTTAGTCAAGATACGTTCGCTCTTTTCTAGAATGTGATTAAATTGAGGAAAGAGTAATTGCTAGTTTTAGGAAATAGTTTAGATTACTAATTATCAAGGAGGTTTTTCACATTAATTTATTCGCATGATATGAGGTTTTTGGAATGTGTAATTTCTTTAGAAGAAGTATTACGAATTTCTAGATGGAATTTCGTGAACTATACAATGCTGGCGTGTGTACTGCCGCGGCTATTAAGAATTCGATTGGGGATGCAGTAGAAAAGTACTTCAGTCGGTTCGATTACATTCACAATTGATGAGTGCAATATTTTTCTGTTCGCGGTAAAATATAGTTTTCTTCGCTAAAGCCTAGTACTAACTAGAAGCGAAACGAAATTTCTAAAGCTAATTTTTCGTTGGAACTAAAATTGTTAGTGGATTTTGTATGTAATTTGACAGAAAATTGATTTTTAAATTGATTAATATTTGATTATGTCATCAGGATTCGGGAGCTAGATCGAGAAGCGTTTACATGGCTCTGAAATATTTTTTGAATTTTAAAAATTTATCCACGGGTTTGTCAAAATTTGAATTCGTTTTATTTGACTATCCAATACACATATGCATGGTAAAGTTGTTCTCAGACTCTAAGCTTTTTTTTTATTATTGTATAGATACGTGCTACAATACGAGTTAAAGAACGTCACCAATTTTATATCCACTAATTTAGCTGCACATAAAATATTCAGCATTGAATTTAGGTAATCTCACAAAAGACTTTATCATGAAGCATTTTTGATCCCTTCGGTCTTACACACTTAACCGGGATCTGATATTTTCCTGTTGTATTGAAATTCGTTCATTCTATTATTATCTTAAGCAGATTAGATTGAATCCGAAACTTATAAATAATCGATCTAACGTATTTTCACTATCGCACATTCATCTAATTGTAAGGTTTCACTCATTGGTAAACTTGAAGCTATAATTGGATTGAATTCAACAGCAACTAGGAGCACTGTATTCGAACTAGAGAAACGTAGGATATAAACTTGAAATGTACTTGAATTACCTACCAACTTACAATGTATTTTTTGTTTTAAACAAACATTTATATTCTAGAAGGTAGACTACAAGTCAACCGAGTCAAAGGGAATTAGGAACAGCTAGAACTTGACTTTCACGAATTTATGGAACATTACATTATTGATTATTGAAGAAAGTATACTTGGGCATTGGCAATTATATTATATGACCAACTAAGGTCGAAAAATATATTTAAGTCTGCCGTTGGTAATAAAAAGAGAACCAAAATTTGTCTTCGCAATTAGCTTGACATTGCTGGAACAAATTCTTTATTAATTAATTTAATTAATTGTTAAGATAGAGTCGAAACTGCCAAAATTTTTGATAAGGTTGCTGTCTCATGTACGGCTTATGCTAGAAAGTTGAATTGCAGTGTTTATATTTCAAGAACACTTTGAGATAGAACCATTTTCACACTTCGGATTTAAAGTGCACTTATAAGGGCAAACGAGGAAGACATATTCTAATAATAATAATAATATTTATTCATTGATAATTTCGATTATAAACTTGTGTTATAAATAGCCGGAAATCAGACAATAGTCTTTACATCTTTGAAAGACATATTCTAAGAACATCTCATGCTGGAAAATTGCTTGCAAGCTTATATTTATTCTAATATATATTTCCTTTTTGATGCTTTTCAATTTTTTCGCCTACTTAAACGATTCCGGGAATTTCCCTGCCAGATCTAATCGCACTCTAAATTTTTTCTGATCAAACTTTGTTTTTTTTTTATTTTTATTATTACTATTTATTTTGGAATAACACAAACAGTAGGGGTACTATTTTTGAATTTTGATCATCTGACGGATCTACAGCACTTTTAAAGTCCCGACGAAACCATATCCTAATATTTACAGGAAAACTTTGTACTGAAAATTTTCACTATTCAATCTGATTACACTCCATGTCGGAGCTTAATTAGTAATAAATTTGACACTAATTTTACCGTATCCACATCTTTATATTCGTAAATTATCTAAATTGGTATTTTTATTGGATATCGTATAGTCGACGCTTACGTTTCGACACGTTTAATCTGTGATCGCGTTTGCTAGTCGGAAAAGCTAAAAACACGAAAATATTTTGGTTTTATAAACAAGTTTTCCGATGATATGAGGATCATGTTTGGGATGGAGAAGAAATTTGTATACGGCATACCTGTATTCTGGTTTTATTCGCAGATATGTTTAGAAATTTTTGCACGCTATTTTACATGGTTACGATCGATACGCTAGGCTACATCATCCGATGTTTTAAGATTTTTTTCTGCCGAAGAACAAAGAATTCTTGAAATTTTTCATTAGTCTAATATAAAGATTTTTCTTGGGAGAGTAAGTTGCATTAGTTAGTCTAGTTTTGATGTATTTTTTTCTATACATTTTCACAATTTCCTGCAGTAAAGTTTTTTGAGATAAACAGAGACATATCATTGTGTGAAAGAAAAAAGTTTGATGCATTGGGTGGAAAAGTCTCCATAGTGTGTTACCAGTAAAATATTTTGAAACTTAAAATTTCTTCATATTTTACTTTATTACATTAATAAAAAAATTGTGCCTACTAAAATAATCCTTAAATACTCCTTAAGTAATACTTTTCATTAAATTAAAAATACATTATACGAAAAACTTTTCTTGAATTTTCTTTTCGGCCATACCTTCAAATTGAATTCCTCAAACAGTTATAATAGGTGTTAATAAAAAATTAATTAAGACTATTTCTTTCTCTTTAATTATTCTTTTGATGTTTAAGTTACTTGCGATTTTTTTCTGTTGGGGGAAAAGTTATTTCCCGACAGTTTCAATGTGGGAGTTCACCAAAATAATTTTCTTCCAGATATCGTTAATAACTTAATTTACAAAAATATATCGAATAATTTACTGCACATTCGATTCATATGAGTTAAAAATTTTAACATATCTTAAGCCTATGTGATTATGATTTTCGAATATGATGTTTTTGAATGCGCAATTTTAGAATACAGAATTTTGGTATACGGTATTCTGTATAATTTGATTTTGATGAACATTTTGCGGATTCATTGAACATACGTTCATAAACTCTCGTAATGAAAAGATTCATAGTTTGATTTCATCGTAGACGAACGAATTCATTAAATAATGAAAACAATTCGTAAATCAAAGTAAATTTTATTTATTTATTGAAAGATTTTGAATTGAATAATAAATGATTTCGAAACGCAATGTAAGAATTCAAAGTTCAATGTATATTTAATTGATATTTATGAATAATCTCATTAAATAAATACATCAAAAATAAAATAAACGTGTCACACTACTTCGAAATGGAGGGAAAATGCTTCTTGCGAACTATGACAATTTTTTAATATCCTTTTGAGACAAAATTTGAAGACCACATTTAGAAAAAACTCTTCATTAAGGCCCCATGAGTCCGGTATGACAATTTTTTCCCAGTTTGATTTTTCTTTCTTGAGAGGATTTTAATCGATTGAAATCGTTTTTCGTTCGTGTAATTGGGCGTGGACAATTCGTCTGCATCGTTCGCTGTCTATCAGCGAACTAATTTTGATTTTACAGAAAAAAATAGTGTTATAGGTTTTCAAATTATTTGAAACGTATAACTATTAAAAATCAATAAATTTTTCATTGATTTATCTTCCAGAAATACCAATTAATTATATTATCAATGATACTTTTCAATGAAATGCGGTCTTCTTATGTAATTCTTGCCATGAAAATCGTGAAAAATTGCTTCAGTTTAACTTCATATATTATTAACAAAAAAGAAATTTTTTTAAAATTTGATTTGTGGAAGACCTTCCTTAAGATTTTTTCTAGCATTATATTAATGAAAATGACATGTTAAATATTCAAGAAATAGGTAATATGCTTTTAAAAAACTCGGATTTACTCATTTTTTAAAAATGTTCAAGGGCTGTTGTTCTAACATTAACGTGAAATATTGGTAAGAAAACAGTCATAAATCATCAAAATCGCATTTAACGTGCACATGGAATGAAAAATAAATTAAAGATAATAAACAATATTATATATTATAAGAACTTTTTTTTAATATAATATTTTTATTCATTTCTTGTATCTTTGTGTGCCTTACATACTTATACTTTTTCTAATGGATTTGACGAATATTTTACTACTTGAACAATAATTTTACAATAAATTTGGCAGAAAAAACATAACAAATTAAAAATCTTTTATTAATTTATTTATCGTAAACTGAAATATCTGTGATTGAATTTAAATGAATTTCAATCTTAAATCATAAAAGAGTGAGTTCATTGATGAAATTGATTGAAAAAATAACACAATAAAATAATCCGTCCGTTTTTTGTTTGTATACACTGTAAACTTATCCATACACCAAACATACATTTCCACTGTAAGTAAATCTAAACATTGAATTCAAATAAACAAACAAAAATATTGATACAAAGTTTTTAAGTGTTTACCTTTCTTGATGAGATTATATTTGTATTAGATACATTATTGTGTAATTTTTTTTTTTTCCGAAATAATTTAATGCCGTTTACTTAATTTCGGCAGTTCTGGCATTTTTGAATCCCACAGGAATAAGTAATAGATGGACAAACACATCCCCATTCCGGTAACACTGCACAAATAGAGGCCAACAAAGAAGAAACGCAAAAATTTATTATCACTTTTTGTTGGAAGTGGTAGTTGTTCTTCAGAGCTACTACTTTCATCTTTTTCATTGGACATTTTTTTAAAAATTTGAATTTTTTTAAATAATTTTATAGTGTGTCCCGTTTAAAGTTTCCTGTTAAGAGGCTTGACTGTAACTGAATTTGAAGTGTATAACTCTCATCGTTTCTTATGTTATGACAATGTAAATTTTAATTGGTTTTTGTAACAAGTTGTAGGAGCTGGGGGTGGCTTTTAAGTAAATCGCTTTTATGTAAGCCGCACAGGTAAGGGCACTGTTGGTAAAGTTTGTGTGTATCTACTAAAAGTCTAAGTGATATTGAAACTTAATTAATGAAATAGACAATATACATAACTACGCACGTTGGCTTTTATATTCTATCTTATAGGTATCAAGTACAATTTGAATAAATTGATTTCGAAGAAAATCATTAGTAGTAACAGTGCGAAAGCTTTGTAACAACAATAGTCTATCGATTCAGAGGTCGAGGTCGAAGAGCCTTCGGAACCGTGGCGATTTTCAGTAGTACGAAAGGTACTATAATTGTGTGTCTGACTAATAAACCAGGTGTGCTTCGTTTCAACAAATCGAGGATAAAAAATACAATTCTCGTTGCGTATGTAATCGCTTTAAATTATTCTCTCTTCCATTTCCTCAGCTTTAGAATTTAAATATCTGAATATATCAATATTTTTTTCCCAAAATATGTTTAATTTTTTTTTATCGTTCTACTTCCATCTATATTTGATAAAGCCCAAGATATTCTATTAAAAGTCCAAATAAAATATTCTTAAGCTCATAGACTCCAATCGGAGCCCAAAAATTTCTTACTTACTAGGCTTGCGCATTTTAGTTCACTACAGTTCCCGAACCGTGGCGAACTAGTTAGTTCTTTTAGTTCACTAGTTCTTTTTCTTTTTATTATTTTACTTTTTACTTAATAATTAGTTAGTTATAGGATAGGTTAAGTTAGGTTAATTATATTCATAAGGGTTTTTTACATTCATTTTTCCTGAACTAACAAATAATCAGTCTTGTCAACATCTTACTGCCAAGTGCACCAACCAAACTAAACCATAGTTGTAAAGGCTTTAGATCAGCCTAATCTCTAAATATGTATTTATATGTCATCAATGCATCCATTATAAGAATAAAAACTATGAACTATGAGATGACCTAAAACAAAAAAAAGGTTCCCTGTGTGGTCAAATGTGATGACCTAAGAAAAAGGCCCTCAGTGGCCAAAAATACGGCAGAGGAACTCCCTGCGAACTAGTTCGTTCATTTCAAGGGAACACTCTTCCAAACTAGTTCCTTCGTGAGCTAGACAAGCCTATACTTTAACATTATAATAAATTTATATACCGAAGTATTATACTTTATAATGCTACAGTAACATATTTTCTATTATTGTAATTTATTATCTACCGATCTATTTACTTACCTTATTTTAAAAATTCTAAAGAAACTCCAAAATTCTCCCAATTTGTTTTAATGAATAATAAATAGAATCATCGCATAAATAAATATTGAGCATTTAAATACGGTTCTCTGGTTTGTAAAAAAAAAATATGTTTATTGGTTCTAAATATTTATTATCGGTTTTTTCTTTCAAAAATCAATTTAAAATTGCGGAAATTTCAGAAAATATTTTGACCTTTCTTTGAAAATGTTCGTATATACGACAAACCTGAAATCCTTTAGGTAAATGTAATTGGAATAAATTTCGTCAAGGCTAGGTAAACTTAAATAATTTTTCGTTTTCACATTCTATAACATTTTGTTCGTGATTGATGCAATAAAGGGGCGGAAAGATAAACTTGCTCTTAAACCGTATTTTTTATATAGGAATTGAACAATTTGTGGTCCGTCGATTCAGGCGTTAACCTGCGATCTAAGGAATAATTGAGCAATTTTTACGTTTGTTTGGAAAATTAACATGTTTCTCATTTTGTAATATTAAGTCACTGCTCCTTTCAGTATATTCATAGCTAGAAGAACGAGTTTATGTTTTTTGAATTCTAATCTCCTCGAAAATAGTTGAAAGTTCGAATGATTTTTATGAGATGAGCAGAAATAACATTGCAACAATTTATATCCATTGGTCTTAAAATTTAAAATTTTATACTTAAAAGCACTTCTTTTTTATACGTTTAAATTCGCACATTGGAACATACAAATGAAGTTAATTGCATCATTAAACTTGCGCACAATAACTTACCGAAATCAAAGATTTATCCGATAAACCGTCAACATTTACTTTTTGCTCAGATCTGGTATAAAAGGCTTTCTTGAATCCCAGAGGAACAGATAATAAAAGGAAAGAGTACATCCCATTCCGCTAACAAAAATCATATAAGCAATACATGCCAAAATCTTTGGCAGTTTGGGTTCCTCCTCGTCGTCGTTAGAAACTGGTTTTTCTTCTTCTGGTTTCTCTTGTTTTTCCGACATTCTTCCAATAATTAAAAATCACTTCAAAATCAAATTAAACCGACTATTAATTTTTTTTTCCAAATCGTAAGACTTTTGTTCCGCTCCAGAGCCACATTAAAACTGGATGGTTCGTTTTCGCAAAATAAATCTAAAGGCGATTTTCTTTATAAATTGATCATTGATTCTGTTGGGCGTAAATGGTCTTACGTAAAAATGTGAATAAAAAGAAAGCATACATAAGTAGGTATATGTATATCAATTTGAATATGGAATTAAGTCGTCTGCTTAGTCTTCGATTTATTTTAAGATTCCTATAATCGATTCATTTCAGGCGGAAAAGAAACATTTCCCGACTGAGTAAAATGCATTCACTTTTCAACGAGCTTATCGACCAATTGCAGGTTGAATTTGAATTTGAATTTGAATTTGTTAGGATTCTTATCCACCTTTGAATTTTTTTATGAAGTTCATGTTTCGTTTCCATGACGCTCTTTTGATATTTGTTAATATAGTTTTTCAGATGTGACGTTAAATTGTAATATCATAGAGCAACCTTGTGAATCGAATATTGATTGCCAATAAACGATAGACGTACAAACCAAAATCAAGGTGAAAAGCAGAGGAATAAAAATCGGAAAATTGTACTCTGAAATAGAGATAGGTAAAGCAGTTCCTTGCAGTGAAGTACTTCACTCCGAGTCACTCTCTTTAAAGGACGAGTTCAGTGAAGTAGTTCCGGAACTCTTCGTTCCATCGTTCCTTAGTTTCGTCAGTAGATCTAGAAGATGAGGACAAAAAAAAGGTCATTAGAGTTCAGTGAAGTAGTTCCGGAACTCTTCGTTCTATCAATCCTTCGTTTCGTCAGTACATCTAGAAGATGACAACCAAAAAAAAGATCAGTATGTACATCTAAAAGATGATGAAAACAAAAAGGTAGGTCAAGTTTTTTGTCACGAGTCCAATGGAACTGCAGTTCACCAAAAGGAATGAGTTACTTCACTCACTCACATCATTGAAGTGTTCTTTTGGAACAGTTCACTCCTGAACGACCGATCTCTACTTTGAAACCCCTTGCACCCATATAAAAAAAAAAATGTTATGGTAGGTTGTAGTTGTTATTTTTACCATATTTGTTTATATGAAATGTTTTTTTAACGAGGAATTAAAGCATCGAAAGCCTAAGTCAGTGCAGGACTTTAACCTTCTAAACATGTCTTCAGTCGTACGGATGGATCCTCCCAGAACCACCGTTAGGTATTGCGTGTGGAGGCCGTCATAGAAATATTGCTAAAACCGCCATTTATTGTCTGTCTAGTCTAGTCAGTAGTCTCCTGTGGTGCTGGTGCGTGTTGGATGTTTCTTATTCGCTAAAAGTGAAGAAGCGTCGACATAATCCGTGCTGCTGCAGTCTGGAAAGCTTGCCACTTCAGGGCTGTGTTACAAATGTGTTTAAAAGAAATTGTTTAAATACTGGACGGTTTGCGGATATAACGACATAATGGACGCTTTCCGCTTACCCAAAACTTCCCAAACTGTATAACTTCTTCTCAACTAGTTCCCAGTAGGAGCGCTGTTAACCAAATCTCATGTCACTTGCTGCAGTTTCGCTCAGGCACAGCTGATTGTCACTTTCGTAAGTTACTTCTCACTAGCAAAATGTTTCGCGCGCCGGCAATCTGTTTCGCAAAATCTAAAGTTTCTGAAATATGTAAATTAACGGTTGTTCGAGGAATCCAGTCGGGAATTGATGGCGCAACTGGTCGTGAAACAAGTTCCCATTACGATATTATAGTCGCCGGTGGCGGTCTAGTTGGAACGACTCTAGCATGTTCCCTAGGTGAGGCGGATGTCGCTTTAAATTCAGAACACAAATTGTTTTTATTACACCAATTTTATTTAACTCAAAGCTAAAAACAAAACTCTAAATGAGAAGAGGATCCTGCTGCTCGAGGGTGCACCAAAATTTAAAGGATTCACAGCCGATGAATACAGCAATCGCGTGTCGGCGTTAAGTCATGGAACACTCAAGCTGTTGAAATCAATTGGAGCATGGGAAACAATTGCGGCTGCCAGGTTCAAGCCTGTTAAACAAATGCAGGTAATAAGATCCTTCGACTAACTTGGGGCTTAGCAATTAAATATCAACTTGTCTTCAGATTTGGGATGCATCTTCACACGCAATGATTACATTCAATCACGACAATTTCGCCGACGATGTTGCTTATATTGTTGAAAATGATTTAGTGCTTCATGCTGTTTATGAAATGTTGAACAAACTACCAAACGTCGAAGTTAAGAACCTGTCGCGTGTTGAAGATGTACAACTTCCAAGTGCTGGAGCTACCAAGAGTCGAGTGACCCTGAAAGATGGCGAGACGATTAGCTGCGACTTGTTGGTAAGTGCGTAATAAATTGATATTAGGCTGTAAGTGGGCTTTCAAATTTAATCAAATGTGATGCACATCGACCGAAAGAGAGCCATGAAGAAAAAAATACTACTACTACTTTTTTTTCCAACGATTTAACATGGAAACCAAAAACACTGAACTACTTGTAATTATACATTAGTGCTAAGAGATTCGAGACTGGGATTATAGTCAACATCTGATGTGCAGATTTTAACGTTCGGTGATGCGTTTTACGATTGCCTGTTGGGGATTGACAAGAACATATCATTAATAATAAATTGCTATTTAATTTCACTCTATTATTGCGTACTTGGTATTCTTATATGAAAAGTGCTGATGCCCTCTTTAAAATCTGTATGAAATCTTCGCATTGAAGATTTCATAAGAGCTTACGCTTATGAGCTGTTTATTCAGGTAAGTTTGTGAAGCAAAGCGTAAAAACTGTAGGCGTGTTTTACAATCTGAAAATATTAATTTTTTTCAAATCTCTTATAGAACTAACTCTACGTGAATGATAAGGCAAATACCGTAGTAAAAGTTTCCAATCTAAGAATATATATGTGAAAGAATCGAATTGTTATCGGTTGTTTTAATCGCTCGGAAAATATTAAAATCATTTTGCGACATTCGCGACTTTCATCGGGCCAACCAGATGAGTACATCTTAAATAGTAAAGCTTCACTTTTACACAGAATTTCTTGTCCCATATAACATGGTACAAATATTTGATATATCATGGAACCGAGAAAGGTTAAGAAATTGATAAAGCTGCTGGCAGTCGGTGCCTATAAGAAATAAATTTTAAAAGAACGGATATTTAATATAGGACAGTTGTTGCACGATAATACGTCGGGATTGGAATGAAATTGGTGTATACAATTATTTAAAGTTTCACTTGAAGAAAAACTTTAGAAAAGCGCCCTGAAAAAAATCGTGTTTAAAACACATTAAGTGTTCAAGCAAATTTAATAAGGAATTCATAAATATGTTTTTATTATAAACTAGCCGCGTACCGCGGCTACGCTCGCTACGTTCATGTTGGTCCATCGCCCCTGTTACTCCCGTTTATCCATTGGTTCTGTTTCTTCCGTTGATCCATTACTCCTGTTACTCCATCCTCTATCCATAATCCTCCATCCACCATCCCCATTCTTCATCCTCCATCTTCCGTTCTCTATCCACCATCCTCCATCTTCCATTCTATATCCATCATCCACAATCCCCATCCACCATCCTCTGTCCACCATCCAGCATCCCCCATCCTCAGTCTTCGATCCTCTATCCACCATCCTTCATCCTCAATCTTCCATCCTTCAGTCTCTATTCACCATCCACTATCCTCCACCCGCCATCTCCCGTCCTCCATCTTCCATCTACCATCCCCCATCCACAATCCTCCATCCACAATCCTCTATCCACGATCCACCATCCTCCATCTTCCATCCTCTATCCACTATCGACCATCCCCCATCTACCATCCTCCATTCATCATCCTCTATTCATCATTTACCATCCTCTATCTACCATCCATCATCCTCCATCTTCCATCCTCTGTCCACTATTCTCTATCCACCATCCATCGTCCAACTTTACCATTTAGCAATAGAAACGCGAAATTAATACACCGAAAACGAACAAACTGGCGCTAAATCATATGAAAAACACTCAGATGTTGGAATAACTCGCGGACCACCCATTTCGGGAATATATAATTATGTTCCCGGGGTGGTAGGTAGTCTCGAGAATGTACATGCAATATTTGGGAGGGAACGGTTCGCAGGTGTAGATTTCCATCGAACCCGACCATTTAATGCTACTTTATTTTAAATATTAGATTTAAATTTCCCTTTTTTTTATTAACCTTTTTTCATTTAAAGAAACATTTTTTCCTACCGGCTTTTCTGAAAACCGTGCTATTTTTTCATAAGCTCTTGGCACAAATATCACAAAGAATCCATTTAATCAAAATTACGGAAATTTAACAATTTTCTTATTTGATTTTAACCGTTTAGATATTTAATAAAATTTCGTTTTACAGGCAACTCAATTTTCTTTAAATATTTTTAAAAATGCTTTTAAATTGGACTTCCTTGCAATTACACAATTCTATGAAAAGAAACATTGTCAAAAATGAGTCACGAAATAAATATACGCTTATAATTTAACTATTTGTAATAAATTTAAAATTGGAGCAATAATTCGGGATAAGTGGAAATTTTATTTAATGTGTTACAATTTCTTACAGATTACATATTCCTTAATCATACCAGTACCTCAAAAACAAGGTGATTCTATTATGTATCGATCGCGAGGATTTCCCTAGAAACTTTCTTGAAGCTTAGAAATAAGTCATGTATTGCCCTGAACTTACCGAACGCACTGCATATGCATTTGTGCAAAGCATAATGCAACTAATGATTGTTTGTAAGCTTATTACCGATGAAAATAGGTTTTCATAGTCGCGGCAAACTCTAGCGGAAAATAATTGTTGCTTTTTAGAAACATACGAATTTTTTAAACCTTCATACATACTTGAAAATTTTGTTGTAATCGTTTGCACATTCCCCGAATCGTTTTTTCCAATCTGTTGGACTTTTTTTAGGCAAATTTTCCAATCGGTATCCCAACGTATCCAATTGTCCGTTTATAATTAAAAGGATACAGGCGGAAAGTGCATCAATGGCTGCGAAAAATATAATATAATAGCCTGAAAAAAGGATTTCGTAGAAATAAAGAAGTAGCCACAAGGCTGTGCTGCTTTGCCAATCGAAAGGGTATCGTGTAGGAAGTGGTAAGATTTTCTCCTGACGGAGAATCGGTTCAAAAATAGTAGAAATCCCTGCAACAGTGAACACACCACAAAGAATTTTGGGAAGTTGTTTGATTTTTTTTGCCGTCACAGTGTAATAATTGCAATCATTTGCCATATTAGAGAGTTGAATTTCGTTCAAGTCGTTTAAAATTTGCTCTATTTTGTGTGTCTTTCTGCACACATTTTGCATTTTAAACCAGACCGACAATATAACAGCACCGAAAGTACAGGCAATTATAAATTCTCGTGGATTCTCCATCTTCCAAATGGCAGAAAATATTGAGATACCGCTTAAAACACAAAAAAAGAATATCTTGGTAAAATTTAGTAATCTTTGTTTCCAACTTGTGCTTGGATCTTGCCAAGCTCCACAAAATTTAAGGCAAGATATATGAAATATCATTAAATCACTTATTTTAGGCATCACTAAACGCGGGTTTTGTAATTCTGACACTGAATCAGAAGGTCCCTGATGGCTATCTTATATACCGTAGGATTACGTGTACGTAATCATCGGAAACTTAGAAACTGTAATTATGCTAAAATAGTTTGAAATTTTATCAAAGAAATGCCTTTGTCCAGCTTTTTATGCCATTTATTCTTATAAAATATTTAAAAAAATAAGTTCACACGGCTGTTGGTCGCTTTATAAATTTCACACAGTTAAATTTCTTCAATTTCCTTAACCCTTTGTGACTGAAAAAATCACCTTTGATCGACTTTTGCACAAAGGTATAGTTTTTGTGCAAACGTTTTTTTCATGACGTGTTTTTTTTATAAATAAACTCGCTACGCTCACGTTGTTCCATCGCCCCTGTTACTCCCGTTTACCCATTGTTCCTGTTTCTGCCGTTGATACATTACTCCCTTTTCGGGTACACTTTCTCAGGTCAAGGAACTGGAGACATTAATGCCATTTTTTATTTTTAATTTTTCACTTTCAATTTGTCATTTTTCATTTTTAATTTTTCACTTTTAATTTTTAATTTTTCTCTATCCCCATAGTCCATCCTCTATCCACTATCCTCTATCCGCCATCCATAGTCCAACTTTACCATTTAGCAATAGGAACGCGGAATTAATACAGTGAAAACGAACAAACTGCCGCTAAATCATATAAATAACTCGCGAACCACCAATTTGTTCTCGACCTGTCCGGTAGTCTCGAGAATGTCCATGCAAAATTTGGGAGGGAACGGTCCACAGGTGTAGATTTCAATCGAGCCCGACCAAAAAACTGACTTATTTTTATATATTAGATAAATGTGAAATTTTAATTTTGCTGAAATATGAGAAACCGTAATAAGTTCGGGACCTGAGTACTTTCGATGAAGATGAGTACATAATATGTACCTATGTATATGGCCTACCGAAACTGAAAAACTACAATATATGTAAAATGAAGAAGCTATCATGCCTAAATTAAAGGAATTCGGTTCACATAACCGCGATTAAGACGAAATAATAGTAGTTCGAATCCCCACGTCTAAAGTTGAAAGATTTACCTATAGCATCGTGAGACAGAGAACTGAAACAGTAATTTCAAGTGTTTTCTTGGTGGCATAAGATGCTTTTGAAGCCATCATGTCTCGTATTAAGTAATCCCCTTCAGAGGTATCGGTTAGCAATAGTGCTCTACTATTCCATACCTGTACAGTCACATAAGGGTTAATAAATAAATATCTGGATGTAATGTATACATTCGCGTTAGGTAGGTAATATTACGCGTTTCTGTAGTTATCTATGCTCTTTGATGAAAAGGTTATAATTTAGTGTGCATTTATTGAGCTATACGCATCACATACTCGTACATATTTTTACAGGTACCGAACTCAATTAAGGTGGTCTGCCTTAACACGAAGAAAAAAACTAGGAGCGATAAAAAATTTAATAAAAGCAAGAAAATCGGGTTGTGAAAGTCATCCGTTTTTTTAACATGTATTTTTCATGTATTTCTTCTACATTTTAGCTAAGTGTGCTAAATTGGGTGGAAAGGATGTTCTTCTATATGACTCATTCTGGGCTATTGGGATGAAACAACTGCTTCTAATATCATTTATGGCTTAATGAATAATAACTTCGGTATTCTGGAAGCTAAGAATCAGTTTGGGTTGTTCCAGCATCAACGATTATAGTATAAGTTACTCAAATTAAATCTTCAACGAAGGTTGAATGTGTACTACGTCAAAGAATGTTAATTAAGTTGTTTAAACAAATTCAGAGTATAGTTTAATATCTTAATCCTTGAGTCCTTGAGTTATACGTTCCTTCTGATGAACACTGTTTCTTGTATTGGAGTTATTCGTAAACGAAGTATTGGTTATTATTTTTTTAAATACAAATTGTATAGAAAATACAAGGTTTTCCGGTAAATACTGTTAAATTTATTATGTGTGACGTTTCGGACTCGACTGAGTCCTTTATCAAACTGATCGACAATATCTCTACAACTGTTATATATACAAATGAAAGTAGGTAAAAAAGGGTTACTAAATTAACTAACAGAAGGGTCAATTAGAAAAACAGGTAAAAAAGGGGTTACAAAATTAACTAATAGAAGGGTCAATTAGAAGACAAAAGGGGAAACTACGTTAATAAGGGAGGTCATAAAAACATTAAACAGAGGCGGGGGTTTATAAGAAGGGAAAAAGTTATGAAAGTCGAAATTAATTAATTAGTTTTTGGGATCGAAGATTTTTGGTAAACGTTGTTTTTTCCAAAACGTAGACAAGGTAGCCAAAGTGAAGAGAGGTTGTATCCAGCGTCTCGGTTAAAATTTTGTGGATGTTTGGTTATCTCAATTGCTTCTCTTACAATTCTTTGAAAATAGTGTTTCGTCCTGGCCAATATTTTGACGTTGTTGAAATCGATTGAATGGTTTTCTACCGCTGCATGTTCCGCAATTGCTGATGAGTGGACCTGGTTTTAAAAAGGATCCTAACTTAACGTCAACGTATTCAAAATTGATCCCTTCTGATCCACATACTCCGAAAATGTACGGTTTACCAAAGATCCATAAGCCGGATGCTCCTTTTCGCCCCATTGTTAGTTCCATCGGAGCGCTTACAAAAGGTTTGGCCAAAGCTCTCTCAGCTGAGGTACGCCCTTTCGTCGGAAACACACCCAGGACCGTGAAAAATTCTACACATCTAGTTGAAACATTAAGAAACATCGAAATAAATCCGGAGGACATACTAGTAAGTTTAGACGTCGAATCCTTGTTCACCAATATTCCGATCAAGGACACTATGAATCTCATCAAAAAACTCATACCGGATAACAGAGTGGATTTAATCGAATTTTGCTTAACCAACACTTATTTCTCAGCATTAGGCAAACTCTACAAACAGACGGAAGGCGCCGCCATGGGTTCTCCATTATCCCCAGTAGTTGCGGAAATTTTCATGGAAGAATTCGAAAAGAACGCTCTCAACTCAGCATCACTAAAACCGAAACTATACCTTCGATATGTTGACGACACCTTCATTATCTGGCAGCATGGAAAAGAGGGATTAGATAAGTTCCTAGACCACCTCAACTCACAACACAGCAACATCGAATTCACAATGGAGATGGAAAAAGACGGCAAACTACCCTTTTTGGATGTACTAGTCGAAAAAGCTGTACCATCTTTACATTTCGCCGTATACAGAAAACCTACTCACACTAACAGATATCTACATGCGTCTTCCCACCATCATCCCAAGCAGAAGGAAGGAGTACTTAGAACACTTATCCACAGAGCACAATGTATCACCAACGATAACCCACACGCACTTCGCAACGAAATGGAACACCTACAGAAAACCTTTGCAGCCAACGGATACACTAGGAGCACTATCAACAAAGTATGCAAACAGAAACCCAAAGCCATGAAGAACCAGGAAGAAAAAGATACGAACGAGCATACTATAAAAAGATGGGTGACATTACCTTACATAGAGGGTACAACAGATCGAATCGGCAGGGTACTCAGGAAAGCCGACATACGTACGACCTACTCTACGGCAACCACGCTTCGAGGTTTCTTAGGAAACCAAAAGGACAAAATCCCACTGGAAATGGAGGGCATTTACAAAGTTCCCTGCGGGTCTTGCAACAAAGTCTACATCGGAGAAACAGGACGGACCATCAGAACAAGGATTCGTGAACATCAACGCTGCACACAAAAAAACCAGGTCCACTCATCAGCAATTGCGGAACATGCAGCGGTAGAAAACCATTCAATCGATTTCAACAACGTCAAAATATTGGCCAGGACGAAACACTATTTTCAAAGAATTGTAAGAGAAGCAATTGAGATAACCAAACATCCACAAAATTTTAACCGAGACGCTGGATACAACCTCTCTTCACTTTGGCTACCTTGTCTACGTTTTGGAAAAAACAACGTTTACCAAAAATCTTCGATCCCAAAAACTAATTAATTAATTTCGACTTTCATAACTTTTTCCCTTCTTATAAACCCCCGCCTCTGTTTAATGTTTTTATGACCTCCCTTATTAACGTAGTTTCCCCTTTTGTCTTCTAATTGACCCTTCTATTAGTTAATTTTGTAACCCCTTTTTTACCTGTTTTTCTAATTGACCCTTCTGTTAGTTAATTTAGTAACCCTTTTTTACCTACTTTCATTTGTATATATAACAGTTGTAGAGATATTGTCGATCAGTTTGATAAAGGACTCAGTCGAGTCCGAAACGTCACACATAATAAATTTAACAGTATTTACCGGAAAACCTTGTATTTTCAATTCAAAATGTACTGTGAAAACATTCATCAACAAATTGTATAGTTTTTCACAAATTGTATATATATTACTACTTTTTAGGTCAAACCGCTCTCAAGTTATCGTGAATTTGAACCGATAGACGGACACGAATTTATTTTTTCCTGAGGTTTTAGGCTATGCGTTACTATCTTTGGACTTGATTGATTTAAATAACAGTTCGCATTAGAATGAAAATTTCGTATATTACTGATTACACCTATATTTTTTGAATCCTAGCTCGGCTAAACGATTCAGTCGCCGCACTTAGTTTCATTGTTACGTTTTCACTTAATCTATCCAATTTTTCTGCAATTGCTGCCAATTGTAATTTAATATTTGCAATTTCATGTGCTTCAATTACACAGTCTTTATTATATTCGTGAGTAGCTACCGGTCGGTATTTCATTGAAATTTGAGGATTATCCGATTGGACTCGATTTCGCATTATCGAGGTTGATCGCGGCCTTAAGATTGAATCGTTTTCTCTTCGCCGATCCAGACTTCTTTTGAAAATGCTCAAATTGCTTTCACGTTTCCGACGCTTCATGCTCTGATTTCGATCTCGTCGTTCCGCGACCAATTTGTAAATGTTCACTTTTAATTCTTCGGGAAGTTGCTTATCTCGCGGATCATTTGGCCGTGTTAGGAATTGGAGTTGATACCGGGAGGTACGAAGCAAGGCACTTCTTTGGCATAGCGCCATCAAACGAGGTGGAGCTTTACGAAGTAGTCTGGAGAAAAATAGACTTTCGAGGCGTGACACTAATTCAGCTTGGCGAATTAGACGATCAAGTCCGGCTGATGCTTGAAGACCCTGTAACCAAAATTTTTTCAATTACCAAAATTTGAACCTTACTTCAACCTTACCTGTATATCACTGACTGCTAATCCAACCAATAAATTCGTTAATATAACTGTCACTAGAAGTACGAAGGAGAAAAATAGAATGTGTGAGGTGACTGGATACAAAATTTTATAGTCTCCATAAAAAATATCTTCAAATTCTAATTCTCCAGCCATCATAGCAACTGTCTTCAGTAGTCCCCACGGTACTTTCTCAAAAGCCGGATAATTCGTGAAGAGTACACAAAATCCTAGACCGAATGCGACCAACAAGCAGCAATATGCCAGCAAAAATTTAGCGAAATTTACGGCAACTAGAACCGAATTGATTAGTAAAATCGATTTGCCAAAACCTTATTTGTACCTTTCGTAAACATTTGAACGTATAGTCCAAAAATTGGAAATCGTCCAACCAGCATCATCAATTCTAGCCAAACTAAAAATATAACCACAGCTGCAACATGATGCTGCCATTCCGGTATTGTAAATAAGTCACTCGATATTAAAGTTTCAGGTGTCTGCAAAAAAAAAAGCAAATTTCTCATTACGAAAGATCTTTGAAATAGAACCCCAATTTCTTTGAACTTACTACACATAAGAACACCCCAAAAATGATGGACCACTGCAACCAATTTTCCCAGTATCTTGCGTAACCATAAATACCTTGTGCCATCTGGGAATACAAAGCCGATAAAATTTAATAGTTTGAAATCAGAAGAACAAGCTGACCTGAAAGAATTCTTTTCCCAGAAGAATCAAATTCAAAAATATCACAAGGTAACCCAACGGCGAAGTATAGCTAGCCGCTCGGCATTGTCCAATTACTTCGCAATTTTGAACGTAAATTCCTAAGATATAGAGCGTAAATAAAAGGACATAGACGGCGTGATAGAAAAGGCTCATCAGAAAGAATTTTCGTATTCGTCGCCATTTCAAGAACAGAAAAGTTTCGCAAAGCGGATGCTTAAGGATCCTTTTCTGTCCGACTTCGATAAAAGTCAGTAGCAATTCGGTTTCACCTCGTTCCGTACTCGGAACTAATAATCGAAAATCTAATTTTATTTCACAGTCCACATCGCCAATTTCATGATCATTGACTTTTATACACGAATCTAAATTTGCAACTAATTTTGGAATTATTTCAGGTGTTCGTCGCACTATAAAAGATAGTGCCGTAACTCCTCCGTTTGTTCGAGCCGTAATATCGGCTCCATGTTCTACAATTAAAAAAAATATTGGATTATTAATTTCACGCTTGTAATATCTTAACAACCTATCAAAGCATAAACGCATGTTCCGAACTCATTTAGCGCTGAAATATGTAGGGGAGTGTATCCATAATCATCTGCTTTATTGACATCGATTCCGCCTTTCAGAAGCGTTCGAACGCACTCCAGGCATCGTGATTGCTTGACGATGGCAGCGTGTAATGCTGTTCGACCGTCCTTGTATATAGCATTTACATTAGCTCCATATTTCAATAGTAGTTCTAACGTTTCGACGCACTGTGATAAGCAGGCTAAGTGTAGGGGAGTCTGTTTGTCGGCATTCGAAGCATCCACTTCCGCTCCATTTTTAAGCAGCAGTTTTACACAGTCCACGTAGTCATCTTCAGCAGCTTAAAGAAATATAAAATAATTTGGTTTCGGCTTAAAATGTGAAAAGTCAAAACTTTTGCGACCAAACATCACAATATCCAAAATTCAAAACTTTCGAACAATCAAAATTTTGATAAAGTTCGCTATTTTTGAAATTTTTAATTTTGATTTTTCACTGCGCTCAAAATTTTAGACGTTTAAAATAGAGATGGATCGTTTATGAGTGAACTGTTCCAAAAGAGCAGTTCATTGAAGTGAGTGAGTGAACTAACTCACTCATTTTGGCGAACTGTAGTTCGTTTCGTGACACAGCTTGAAAAGAAGTGGTTCCTTCGTGAGTGAGGACCTTTTTTTATTTTGCTTAGGTCTTCCTATTCACTCTGAACTTCAAAAGAACTAGTTCCTTCGTCGGGTAAGTGATCTTTAAAAGGAACTGGAACCAATTCATTTCTGTGAGTGAGTCAGAGTTCACTCACTCACTGAAAGGAACTGCTTTGCTCATCTCTAGTTCAAAATTAAAATTTTGAAAACTCAAAATTTTTAAATTAAAATTAATAGATATTCAAAATTAAAATATTTTCGAAATTGAAAGTTTTTTTTTTAATTTTTACTTATTGATCGATTTTCTCTGCGCTCAATTTTAATTTACCTAAATGCAAGGCTGTCAGCTTTCTTTTACCGAACTGCGAACGGACATCAGCACCATATTTTAAAAGTAATTCGACACATTCCCTGTGGCCTAAAGCGGCTGCCGTATGCAATGGAGTTTCTGTGAACACCTTTTATTTTACAAATTTTTATAATAGTAATTTTTTATTACTGTATTAAAATGATCTGAATTTTTTTTTAATATTAAAGCTGAAAACTTACTTGCGGTGTATTTGGATCAGCACCATATTTCAACAGTATTTCTGCACACTCGACTGAATTTCTGTCGATTGCAAAATGTAAAGCTGTCCTTTTTTCAATTCCTACATTTATATAAGCCTTGCGTCTCAATAATAATAAAATACAGTCTACACTTCCAGCACTAGAGACATTTTTTTGTAGTTTAGGTAAAATGAGGCTTTGTCAAAAATTCAAATATTCGTACCTTGCAGCACAATGCAAAGGTGTAGCTTTGCTATCCTTATCCCACCGATTTGGATCTGCTCCATGATCTAGTAAAATTTTTGCTATTTGTGATTCACCAATACAACAGGCGAAATGTAATGGAGTTCGTCCTTTTGGATCCGAATAGTTCGGATCGGCCAGGTAATTGTCCAGGAGGTGTGTAACATTTTCGGCACAACCATACCATGATGAGAACAGTAGAGCTAAATTTACACTACTACTGCCCGAGATAAGACCTGAAATAGTTTATTTTTTTATTTTTTAATTTGCCAAAAAATTGTTCTATTTACCGAAAAAGTTTCCCCATGTTATCATTTTAAGGATTTCGGGAGCGTTTGGGAGCGACTTTAACGTGCTGTCGATTTCTTTTTCATTCCACATTGTGTGATCAGGCTGGTTTCTATGGAAAATTGTGTGAGTTTCATTGCTTAGAATAGCGTCGCCGCTGCTTTCGCTTGATATGCTTCGTTTGTCATCGATTTCGCTTGATTGGTGATCGTTATTCCGATCATGATCGTCCCACTTTAAATCGTTTTCCTGTAATTGCAACTTAAGAAATGAAATATTCTTTTCGTAATAACGACGGAGTGGTCAACACACTGAATTCAAAGAGTCGCCACACTCTGTTACCTAATTTGAAAAAGTAGATTTTTCGGGGACAGACTAGAAAGTTTGATTTTAGTTTTTGCGTAGTGATGGCCCAAAATTTCAAATATGCTTACTGCTCATCTATCCGATAATTCAAGAATGCGTTAATGTAAAAAAGTTTGGAATTTGATATACATTTAATTTAAGAATTAGCTATTCAGGTAGCTCCCATACAAAAGTCCTTAAAATATATATATTTTTGTAGTTGCCGTGAAGAGAATGAACATAGAGAAAGTCGAGTAGTCCTACGTGGAGCCTCCATACAAAAGCTCTTGAAAAATTTGTGGATTTAGCGCACTATAATTGTCGAATTATATTGAACTGAACGCGTGCGCGTGAAACCCGCTGACTAGAATGCATGCTAATAAATGTAACCAGTTTTAGTGATTACGCATCGATTCGTAAAAGTAACTGAATGTTGACCTTTGCGTATGTTACGTCAACAAATATCGCGATTGAGAAAAGACGGTGTCATTACGTTCGGCTAAATGATCGATTTGGATTGGTCATTAGGAAATTAACCCCGAAAAACGTACTAGTGCTTTCTTACGATGAATCTGAGAAAAATCAGAAATTTATCTAGTATATAAAAATACAAAAGTTTTTTGCTGGGGTCGAATGGAAATCTACACCTGTGAACCGTTCCCTCCCAAATTTTGCATGTACGTTGTCGAGACTGCCAGACATGTCGAGAACACAATAATATTTCCGAAATTTGGTTCGTATATTTGTTATAAACAGTTTAATTTTCCATAAGACTAGCATTGGCGTGAGTAGCGCCACCGCTCAACGGGAGAGACGGGAGTAACAGGGGCGGTGGAACAACGTACGCGTCTTGTATGAAATAAAATGTCAGTTGCTTAAACGGAATATATACATTTGTTATTATCTAACTTTAATCTGAAACATAATATTCGCGAGATGTGCCTTTATTGCTTGAGTGTTAATTGGAAATTAGTAAATCGTTAATTTAGGTACCTGTCTATGGTATCTACCTATACTATCGGTTTTTCTGTACTATAACTATAAATCATGTTCAGGTATTTTACTGTTTCAGAGAATTCAGTCAAACCATGGTATTCTTAAACAAAGAACAAGGAAATTCGCTGTGGCCGCGAAATCATCCACTGCTATGATTAATATGTTCTTATAGTAAATTAGAATTAGCCAATTAATAGCTAAAAAAACAGCAATACTCACAATTATAGAAAACCGTACATTCTCCATTATTCAAAAAGGTGAGTACTTCATAGCATCAGCATTATCAAATTTGCAAACTTTCACTGGCCATTCAGATAAATACTACGGCCCGGATTGTCTATGAACTTTAATCATAAACTACTCAAAATCGTGTAAGCAATTGTAAACAATAAACACAAAAATAAGAAACATCAATCAAAAGTTCAAAAACTCTTAAACACTAATAATAACATAAGCAAATCGGTCGGCGTCACCGGAAGCTTACACTTCACTACGCAAAAACAAATTGAAATCAAACCATTTATTACACTTCCGATTTAAAATTTAATTTGCTCCAAATACTTAGCACTCGCCACTTGGGACTATTTTTAAAAAAAAATTTTTGTTAATTATGACCACATGTAACCTCATAAAATTTATAACAAACTAAAGTCAGTGCGGTATAGAAAATTGGAATCTCTTGGTGGTGGGTTCACCAAATGTAATAATAGACGACTAACAATTTGTAATTTTATTGACTATAACAGCAACTGCTACATTTGGTGTACAATAACGTGAGTGTTATGTGAGATGTAAATTCTATTGCATAGGTGATGTTAAATTTCGGACTTAACGTTTTGTTGTGATATTCCTAGCCAGAATTCACCGGAAAAAAATTAACAACCCGATCGAATGCAATGCATTAATAAAATAAATTGTTGCACAATTTCTGATATTAAAATTATTATTGGAATTTAAGTGATGTGCTGAAGGGGTGGATGTAATCTAATTCACTTAATAATCTAGCTATTGGTCGAATTATATCGTAGCTTGTCATCAAAATATACTCGTAATTTTTTTTGATAGGAAATTAAAAAAAGTGTGTGGGATTAAACATTGGAAATTGTGAGAAAATAGTCCGTTTGACGTCAAGCCATTTTCTTGTATATCGAATACGTTCTGTGTTTTTTTTGATATAACAAGAAATTTAAACAATAAAATTAACAATACGAGTAAACACATTTTTAAGTTTTGAGAAAGTACAAAATTTGTTTAATATAGAGAAACGCAACATGTGCCGAAAAATAAGCAAATAAATAAATTGGGATGTTTAGTATTCTGAGAATACTTTAATTTATTCTTTCAGTGATGAATTTAAAATAAATTTGATATTTTCCCGATTAAGACACTAAAAATCAAGAAATTTTCACGCAAAATTTTGCTACCCTGTAATTCTTATTAACGAAGGAATAAATAACAATATTTTTTTTGTATACCCAAATGCCTTTGCTGACTTATTGCTCAGGAACCCTTCCAGATATTAAGTTAAAATTTTTACAGAGGGTATATTTGATCACCTGTAATAGATGCTAGCAGGTGAGAACCCTACTGATATGAATATTCCCGGAACCGCTGAGGAAATTGAAACAGGGCTACTAAACCGAGCAAATTAAAATTGTTGTTAGGGTAGTAGAATGCCGAAGATTTTTGTTATCGCATGAACGGCTCCTATTGGTGAAAGTTGACAAACTTTTCCTTTTCTATCTAGCGAACGGATTACGCTGGAAAATTTAAATGTGATGCAAATATATATAATGTTACTAGACAAGTGTTTCGCGAAGATTGTCAGAAGTTTTTGAAGATGGGTTGAGGCATTTTTAATTTTTCGCATAGCTGTATCCTGCGAATTCCCTGGTGATTATAGGTGCGGACCAGCATATCTTCTCGTACCGCTTTCTCAAACTTTTTGCAGAGTAGTCGCCCTGGTTATGAACTTTCACAAGAACAATCCTTTGTAGATCCACTCCCGTCGTGTTTCATTGTATTTATACCCCACTTTCACACCTTACTTCCGATCATAAATAGCTTGTATATGCACATTAAAGTCATATTGGCTTTAATTTATTTATTTTTATATTTTCCGACTAAATAAATTGTTTATTTAAAGCCAAGAATATTTCAAACATACGTTCGGTATATTTGATTAAATCTCCACTCCGGTCAATTAGCTCGCAAGTGTTCTGGAAAATGTTTTGAAGTCTTTCGTGTAAATTACTTTACGAAACAAGGAAACTTTTGCATTGTTGTTAGTTTTCTTCCAGTTCCTGCGTGACTCCTTCTGAATACTTCGCGAGCAGCTGTTGCTGTTTTATTTTTCTTAAACCATGGGTGATAAATCTATGATCTGGGTGGGGTTCTATGGCCTCTGTGTTAATGAAGAAATTGCACTTCCCACTTGGCTACCGAAAAAATTATATTAATCGATGAATTAAACACTTTCCTAAATATTTTCGAAAATTCACCGATTTTTTCGGTTCGTTACGAATTTCGTTCATTTAAAGAACTTGTGGCATCAGAAAAGTGTCCAAAGTAACGAACGATTTCCACTAAGAAATTAATCTTATTTAACGAGTGCAATGTTCGTGCGTGTATTAAATTAATTAGTTTTCTCAATATTATAATAAAAAAAACCACAATATATTATTTCACAGCGAATGTAAATAAATCACTAAAAATAAATATGTGAAACTGTTTTAAATCGAAATGATTATAATTTTGTTTACGAAGATCAATGGGTGGTGAATTTTTATTATTTCTAATAGAGGATCACTATATAAGCACAACCTTTATTAATAAATCACTATTTATAATTTCCATAGATTGAAATCACTAAAATTCCGTCCGTTCATCTCGAAACGAAGCGAAATTTCAGCACACAATTTTTTAATGTTATCGCGACGAATCATTTGCGGAAACTACTTGAGGGAAATTTTTTTTGAAATAAAGTAAATTGAAAGAAAATCTCACGAAACATGTTGACTCAGTAAAATAAACAATTTTCGAGGAATTTCGATCTAAAGATACGTTCGTAAGATCTTTCCTAGTGATCGGATGGCGGGATCGATCACGTATAATTGCAGAATGTTCTTCGCAACGCCTTCCATTCACAATTTCGACTTAGCATCGCTACAATGGAACATAAAATGATCTTGGCAAGATTATTGAGGATCGTTATGATTTATATAAAACTGATTCTACATATCGAATTATTTAATTTAAATGAATGATCAGCATTAAAGCGGAATATTTATGGGCGTGTCACAAACTATGTTGATCATTACGAAAATTTTGTGGATATTATTCGGATTTAGGACGGACAGTAGTTCCGCGCGATTTCCAGGTGGATTAAATCAAATCGATGTCTGCGTCATTTGTGTAATTGGCTTGTAAATTATTATTGATAAACATTACGTTATTTATGCATCTAAGTTGTTTTTTTGGATTAATATTGTTTATTTTTAAAGTAGAAAATTTTCGCGTAGAATTAATATGCGGCTATTCTCTTAGTCTTTTGTTTGCGAGTTCGAGAACAAAGATGTTGGGAGAAAACAATGAAAATTAAATATCCAAGGAATTCGAAACGTAAAAATCCGCACTTCTGTAATGACGTTGATTATTGGGAATTGTGATTTCATTTCGTTTCGAGACCTTATTTTAATAAAACAAAAAACTATGTAATTTGGCAAATTACTATCTAGCGAATTGTTTATAGGGTCAATCTATTCTAATATAAAATGGACCATAAAATTTATCATACGGGTATTAAAAAACATGGAGAACATGGAACATGGAAAATTATTTGAATTTTGCAAATATTTCGTTAAACAAATACTGGGGTCAAACACTCTATTACTAAAATGGAAAAAAATTGAATAAAGCTTTCTTTAATTCAGGTTTAAAAAACAGTTTTGTTTCTATGATAATTCTTCGTCCTTACATACTTTGAATCAATTGACTTGTACTTCCTTCATCATTATTCTTAAAAAACAGTAGTTTCAGAAAATTATAGACCAAATTACCAATATAAATTTTTTAAAAAAAATGTGGAAGAAGGTGATGTGTTTACTTGGAGTTTTATGTACTTTAAATTTTGTAGATAAATATTAAGGGAGCTTATTTTGGAATCCCTGCCAAATTCATCATGTCTTAGGTCTGATAAGATATTGAATATAATTTCAGAATTTTTTGATTTTCAACAGAAGGTGAAAATAATGTTGCCATTTCTTATAGGTCCCTTTACAAAATAAAATTTTAAGCCTTCAATGCTGCTAAATATTTAATTAAATTTTTTTCTTTCAATTTGCAGGTCGGAGCCGATGGAATCAATTCCGTAGTACGTAAGAAGATGAAGGTCGAGCCGTTTACAATGTCGTACAATCAAATGGGCTTGGTTGCAACGTTGCAGCTTAGTGACGTAAGAACCTAACAAATTGATTCATTTTTTTGATTAATATAAAATTGATCTAAATTTCAGACTGGTGATAATTCTGTTGCATGGCAACGATTTATACCTACAGGACCACTTGCACTGCTACCATTGAACGATACTATGAGCTCGTTAGTTTGGACGACAACTCCTGAACATGCTAAGCAGCTCTTAGCTATGCCACCACAGGAATTTGTTGATGCATTGAATGATGCTTTTGTAAGTTTAACGAATTCCGTGAATTATTTGTAAGATTTTTCATTTATACTATTTTCAGTATAAGGAATATCCCCAGGACAGTTTTACACAAAACATTCTTGGTACTGTAAATTCTTTGTTTGGCGGTTCCTGTAAAACCATTCGTCAGTATCCACCAGCAGTCACCAGTGTTAAAGAGAATTCTCGTGCCTGCTTTCCACTAGGTTTTGGACATGCTCCTTCATATGTGACCGAAGGAGCTGTTTTAGTTGGGTTTGTATTGCAATATTAAAACTTATTGATGTTATTACCAACTCATCATTTTTTAATAGAGATGCTGCTCATCGAGTGCACCCGCTTGCCGGTCAAGGTGTTAATTTAGGTTTTGGAGACGTTAAATGTTTAACTGATGTCCTTTCCGAGTCGGTTTATAGTGGATTTAATTTAGGTCTGCGAATCTTTTTGCCCAAAGTCGGGAAACTAATTGAGTTTTGTATTCTAGGCGCTAAGCATTACCTGCTAAAATACGAACGAGAGAGACTAATGAAAAATTTACCGATGATGGTTGGTATTCATGGCCTTCAACAATTATACAATACGACATTCAGCCCAATTGTAATGCTGAGAAGTGTTGGATTACAAATTACACAAAACCTTCCGCCATTGAAGGTATTCAAAGGATCGTTGTATATTTTCTGTTTCATAATTATAAATTGTTTTTATTTTAGAAACTTTTGATGCAGCAAGCTATGGGTTAACAAAATTAATTCAGACGGAGGTTACAATTTATTGGAATTTTAATATGGATTTGGACATATTTTTGTAAATATTATAACTATTAATTGAATAAATATGTTATTTTTGCAGTATATAAACTTAAGCGTAGATTTTTTCCTTTCTTTCCTTTTAAAAAATATCAAAGAGAGACAATCTCATAAAAATCAATTAAAATGTAAGCTGTTATCTTTTGTAGAAGTTAAATAAATATCCAACCATTTTTTATTGCACCAATTAAAACGTTTTAAATGGTGCTACCTACCTGTTTAGTCCCATTAAAGGACGGAATGGAAATATAACTGATTCTGATTTTTGTATATATTTGACGAACTGATTTCATTTTCTACATTGGCAAACACAAGCTAGAGCGAAATAGTAGTTATATAAATTCATCGTCGTATCCATTATTATTCAACATGAAAGTTAAAGAAGTATGCTCCAGGTCACCGAAGGCTTCTGCCGAATGGCAGTATAAATTGCTCCGAAAAAGAAACATAGTGAAGAATCGACGTAATCCATCATTACGGATAAAGGCCATTCTTACAGCTTCCTTGAAGTCCATCAAAGACGATTTGAAAGAACAAAAAAATCTTAAGCCGAAAGTGGTCAGGGTTCTTTGGTAGATAACATGCCATCGAATATTTTTAGAAACTGTTGCCGATGCCATCGAATATTTTTAGAAACTGTTGTCGATGGCGAAAAGAAGAAATACATCGATTGGAATCACTGAAGGATTTTATAATAAGTTTAAGCTAATTCTTGTACTCATTCTATGAAAAATAAATTGTATATTAACCTAATTATATTTTTTTCGTTCAGTAAATTTTGGAATCATTGAACAATTTTATAATAATTTTAAGCTAATTCTTGTACTTGTTCTATGAAAAATAAATTTTATATTACACTAAATATATTTCTTTAAATTTTTATAGCTTACCATGAAAACCAAGTAGTAATAAAATATATTTCTTTCGTTTAGTAACTTAGCCTTTTGGCAGTAGAAACCATAACTATCCTTGTTAGAACTGTCTTAATACCAAATTTTATTGATCGCCATCCTTGCGAATGCGTATCTGGAAAAACCAGCCTTGTGATGTTCTTTATTCGTCTTCTCAGAAGTGATTTTCAAGTGGGCTGGGCTTACTACGGTTGGGTTTAAGGATATTCGTTGGCTTAAATTGTTACACTAAGGTACCTGTAACATTTAATCCATTTACAAACGTCTTTGGATCGACAGTTTTTCTTTGTTTATGGCCAATTTAATATAATACCAATTAAAATATGCTAAGGATCTTTGGGTTTTTCCTATTTCTTTTTAAAAAAAATTTTCTTCTACCAGTTACTTTAGTTCTATAAATTGAACTTGCCTTTCAACTCTGGCATTGAGTATTAGCATGAACTTAAGCAAGGAATCGACAAACATAGACAGACAAAAATGTACTCTGATAGTAGTTCGTCCAGTGATTGTGATTTTATCGATTTAAATTTAAATCCGACAATGGAGGATCTGGAACCATTGATCAGGGATATTTGGCTGACTCGGAAATACATGAGAAGCCAACGGAAGAGCAAGGATATGCGGAAATATCTTCTACTGACAATACTCTTGAATCGCGTTCAGGGCGAATATAAACGCTTGAAGGAATCCAAAGAAATTGAGGAAGCTCTGAACAACAACTTAATAGTGAATGAACAATTGCTAGAACCTTATTCATCCGAGAAAACCCCATTGATTATTGGCAGAAGACTACGTTCGATGCGCTGGTGGAGAAGAACAAGTATTTCGTGCAGATGTTTAGGTCGAAGAATCTTGCAAATTTTCTATTCGGTTAATGGAAGAATGTGTGGAACAGTTGAATTTCGAGACAATTAACTCTGATTGTGTTTTTTTTGGCGAATAAATGTATTTTGTTGATGAAAACTATCTTGTGTTTTATATTTTTATAATCAACTAGCAGTGGGTACGCTCACGTTGTTCCATTGCCCCTGTTACTCCCGTTGATCCCGGTCCAATCACGCCAATGCTAATCTCATGGAAAATTCAACTGTTTATAAGAAACATACGAGCTAAATTTTGGGAATATAATGTTCTCGACCTGTCCGGTAGTCTCGAGAATGTACATGCAAAATTTGGGAGGGAACGGTTCACAGGTGTAGATTTCCGTTCGACCCAAGTATTGACTGTTATATTTTTATATATTAAGGGGTCTGGCCACCTTGGCTGCTTGGAAAATGTTTTTTTTTTCTAAATTCATAAACTCTGAAGTTTAAATGATTTTTATTTAAATTTTTTTTACACAATTTAGACTATACTTTAAGGAATCTCTGACATTTTTTTTATTCGATAATATTAAAAAATGGCGGCGCTGTATATATTTCCCCGGAGGCCAACCGCACGAAAGGGGGGGATGTGCCGTCATCGATTGCTCTGTTCATATGCATCAGAAAAGAAAAAAGAAAAAATGGGCTTGTTCGTGGGTAGTGTAGCTAGAATGTAGCGTAGCGATTTTTTTTTTTGATTTTTTTTGAAATTTTGGTGAGCCGAAGAAAAAAAAACTGCATTTTTTCCTAAGAAAAACGTCGAAAAACGTCAATAAAAAAAAAACTAGTGTAGCAATCTTAAAAATCCTACTCTCCTATCTCTAGGTTTTATTATGGTGTTTAGAATACTTCTTAAAGCTTTGAAGGTCGTCCAAAGAATGGATGCTGCGAATGCGAGCTTGATACTCTTTTTGAAAATCAATGAGGCCTAGATATTAGAGTTCGTCCTTGTACAATCTTGGGTGGATCTTCTGATCACTGAAAGAACGAAAATAATGTTCCAGGCTTAGTGACATAGCCCTATTCTTACTGTTGCGCGATAGAAGAAAATCTTCCGTGTATTTAGATAGAGCTGTCTTGGTATAGTGACCTTCTGTTAATTAAATTTTAATTGATATCGTGTCCCTCTTATCTCTTTATGGGGGCATCAATTTCAGCGTTCATGTCAGACTCGCCTATTTCTTTTTGTTGTTAAAAAAGTGTGATAAGAACTTTTAGCACACACAATTCGTATCTAGTTGATTTTAATTTTATATCGATCGCAAACAAATAAAGTAATAAATTTGTTGTAATAATTCATTGGTTTTATCGTTGACTAAAATTCAAATCAGCGACTTTTGAGCGAAAAAGCTTTGCCACTGCCACTGCACTGTGCTAGTGAAGTATTTGCGCATGTTCGCCGATTGCGAAGGGGGTTTAATCTTTATTCGCATAAGAAACATATAGGCTCACTGCTACAAGACAAATTTCACAGTGACGAGACAAAGCGCCGAACACTGTATAGAATTAATTTCGCGAAGTTTAACAATTTAATTACAGTGTTTGTTGTCGGTTCTCATTGTTTAATCGTGGCGGTGAAATTGTACCTTTGTTAAAATTCGGTGTAGTTATCGCACCTACATATATCCCATCCCGAACGTCTTAACTACGCACTTGGATAAATTCGCCGCTCGATATGCACCTAGAAATTTTCTTTATTGTTTACTAACAAAAGCCATCGGACTTATATTCGTTCGGCACAGCAACGACGTCAATGAGCGCTGTTATAATGTTTTTCATATGTACTGCTTCCTACCTGGTGAAAAGCTCATTTAGTTGCGTGTGAGATCAACCACCTGGTTAAGCGGTGGCAGTTTCGGTGACTCTTGGCAGCAAGGTACTCTCGGTCTGGAATCGGAATCAACAAGACCGCTTAAAGAACACCTCAAGAAAAATGCCCGGCACGGGAACCTCTTAATACCGCTGATTAAGCTTAGCACGCTTAATGCTTATTAGTAAATTGCGAGGTGAATGAACAGTGAATTTGGTACACAGTTCCATCGTGTGGTTTTTTATTGTTCGTTATCAGGTGAAGTTGGGGTCTGACTGTGGGGGCTATGAGCACAAGCTCATACTGGAGAAGTTCATTCGTAATTAAGTCGGTACTGGATTAGTGCAAAACAGGAGATTTGTTTATTTCGGAATTTCAATTGGATTACCAAACAATAAGGAGCCATGGGTGAATTAACTTATGTGGTAAGTATAATTAGAAATTTGTCGAAGGTGGAGAACTACGCCGAGTGGAACGAAAACAAAGATGACCGTGACCTTTGTTCGTAATCTTAAAGAAGCAAAAAGAAATAGATACATATTCTCTCCTTAGTCTACCTGTTTTCTATGCGGGGGCTATTTCCCTTTCGAACACATTTCTCGGTGGGATTAAGTGAGTGCGGCGCAAGTCTCAGATCTTATCTTAGTGCATTTCCGATAGAGCAATTTTCCGGTTTTTTGCAAGATGGACAATGGGGGTGGTGTGTGTGAAGTGGCCTTGCCAAGTGCTAACAATGATTACTCCGACTCTAGTGCAGTTTTGTTGTAAATTAATGCCGCCCAGACGGCATGTGGCCAGTGAGTCTGTTCTGTTAATTTGTTATGTGCTTAAGTGGAGTATGGACTCTGGTCTTTGGATCAACATAGTGCTAGGGTACTTGTTCATGTACTTGTGGTTATGCAATTTTGCGTTGGCTTATTGTTGATCCGTTGATATGACGAAGCCATTTAAATGTACTTATTTAATTGAAGTTTAATTTGAGTCTTTCGAGTATGAAGGTAGCTCTGTCACGTAGTCGTACGCTGAATATTATGGCACTTCAGTGATCAACTTTAATAATATAGATACTGTGCCGTATTGAATCGGCTTTCGAATTGCATAATACTAGTATGAAGATGTTTGAAGAGCTAAAACCGAACTTAGTAGTAGCTTTAGCAATTGCAAAAATATGAACAATAGCTTGAAGAGCATTCTCAAAGACTGCCAGGCAGGATTCCGCTAACGACTGTGTTGTGCTGATAGCCCACCACTTATTACAGTCTTAGAACGATCGTGCAAAGACCACCCAATAAAAAAGTAATTTCTTACTGCTTGAGTTCTTAAAGTCAGTACTTCTTGAGTTCTTAAAGTCAGTACTGTGTCAGTTCAAAAGGATTGTAGTCACGATCTTATGAATGAAATATTTTCCCGTGAAATGCTGTACAGCCAGGGTTACAATTTGAGTGAATTTGAATACGCGAAACCACAAGGTTCTCCATAACGCACATCAACAATTAAAAAAAAGGTTATGTATGTATTTATGTAATGATTAAAAAAGTATTAAGTTAAGCAAAGTAGCAAAAAAAAAAATGATTTTTTTAGAAATAATATTTAATTTTTCTGATTCATTATTGTAAAAAATCAGTAGGTATCTACTGTATGGGGATTTTAAAATTTATTCTATACAGTTCAGGTGGACTACCGATATTCTCAGTTAAATCACTTTCTAATAACAGAATTCAGTCAGTTCTCAAAACTGTTCTGTTTGAGGTCTGCGTTGACCTCGTGAATTTTCTTCTCAACTATTGTTTCCTTGGACGGGGTTTTAACAAATGTTTGGAGATGTTTTGATATGATCGATCCATTTCTACTGCCGTCTGTGATTTTCAAACACTATTCTGGGCTCTTCCAAATATCGACAATAGAGAAAATTAATTTTGTCAATCCAAAAATTCCTTGTTAAATACAATTTTCAACATGCATCAATGGTTCTTCATATAAATGAAAAGCCAGTACAAATCAAATTAAAACCTATTCAAAATCTATTCAACCTAAAATGTTGTCCTAATCTCTCTTTATGTAATTTTGAAAAAAAAACATGCCTGTTTCAGAAAATAAATATAATTTTTAGGCATAAATATGAAATCTATTATTGAAATATATATTAAACACCTACAGATGTAATTTTTATTCTAATCAATCAATTTGGAAAATAAAATAAATTTGAATTAATGGAGGTAAATTCCATAAGAGAATCATTTAAAAAATTGTTTTCTTGAACTTAGCCCTCTTGTTATCACATAATTAAGATACTGGCAAAACATAACTTGTTACGTAGGTATCTGAATAAGAACAAAATACATTAATTTAAGATTAATTGACAAGAGAATGTTTTTGATTGATTTTAAAATAATTATTGAATATTTTGAGAATGAAAAAATATGTGATTTTTGAGTAGTGAAAGCGAAACCTAAATACTTTAAATTTCAAGTAAATAGCTATTCGACATCTGGGTACTATTTCCTCCGTTCATTTGATCAGCGAAATTTATTTTTAAGGAAAGCATCTTAAAGCAAATTTAACTAAATTAAATTTTAATATTAAATTTTTTTTACTCACGAATTAGTTGAGAAAAAGCTGGTGGAGGTTGATACCATTTTTCATTTGTATCGGAACTTATTCGGCACTGGTTCAATTTAGAAAGAGCGGGGAAGCTTGGACTGCTGCTACAAAATGTGCTCCAATTATATCACTAATGCTATTCATTCTATTTTTCGGAATAACGTATTTTAAGACGTAAGTAATTTTGAAATTCACATCTCATTTATTTTGACATTGTATTTATTTGCCTTATTTTATTTTAGAAACCCTTATCCTAAACGAATTTTCTTTGGACTTGGATTTTCTTGTGCCGGAGATGTCCTTTTAGATTTAAATTTTTTCGAATATGGCTTGGGAATGTTTCTATTGGCACAGATTTGTTTCATAGTCGCGTTTGGCTTTCGACCATTTAAGTGGTGGATTGGTGTAATTATGTATATATTCGCTGCTATAGGTGAGTAGATATTTTTTTTTACAGTCTTCACCGTATTTTGGACTGATTCACCAACCTAGTCATTGTGAATCCGGAGTTTTGAAGGTTTCCTGTTTTAATATTTTTTCCATTGTTGAACTATGTCATCATCATCATCAATGGCGCGACAGCCCAAATCGGGCCAGGGCCTGCAGTGTTGAACTATGTACTTAGGTTATTATCTAATTTTAACTGATTCCTTGATCTGGAGAATCGTAAAACGCAAAAAGATTTGACTATAATACGGAATTATGATGCTTATGCATTATAAATTCATATCTATAATTACTTTTGGTTGGTGTCCTAGCTTAGCTTTACTACTTTTACGACACCTACCGAATGCAACGATGGATATTGAGACAGAGAGAAAGATGGATGATAGAGACTACGACTGACCCCAGTTTAAGTTTCCCAACTGAATTGAGTGTTTTTCGTAGTCTCACTTCATTCGAGTTAAGACCAAATTAAATTAAAATTTTCCAATTTTATTTTCAGTTTCTGGAGTTCTTCTAAAGCATCTAGATTCCATTTCATTGTACGGTCTTCCAATTTATGGTCTAGTTTTGGGAACAATGTCATGGCGAGCACTGGCTCGAATGTGGCTTTGGGATGATGGATCAATACTTTTAACGCGTGTCATTTGTGGCTTTTGTAGTCTTTTGTTCGTTACATCCGATACAATCATTGCCATAGATAGATTCTACACTGACATTCCATACTCAGGGGTAAGTTTCGTTAATTTTGTGACGAAAAGTACGATTTGGTAGTGGACAAATATTTGTGTAATAGAGTAGAGTAGTAACAGCTTACCTTACCCTACTCCAAATGTTTGTGTGATATGATTGTAAATATTGAAATCGGTTTGAAGCAAAAGTATCACTTTAGCTCTTACACTATTTGTCCACTACAGCATCGAAAAAGAAGGGTAGAAAGTTACAAAATATGAAGCAAGATAAACTGAATCAAATTTTTTTTAATTTTAGTTTTGCATTATGATCACCTACTACCTTGCCCAATTTGGAATTGCACTAAGTGTTATACCGCCAAATAGTTATGATACCAAGCCTCTCTTGAACGAGACTCCTTCACCTGTTGAAATTTCATCGCCGGATAGTCGATCAGCTAAAACTTCGAGACTAACAGACTGAAATTAAAGTGGACAAAATATTGCCGTCGGCCAAATACACTCACTATTAAGTATAATACTTCCAAACATCTATACATTAATTTGTTGATTAAATTTTAATAAAATTTTGTTTTAAGTAAATGAGAATGTAGAAATTTGTTTTCATACATATAAGTTAGTTGTAAAATATCAAAAGAATCAGCCGGCTATTGGGAACGTTTTTTAGGTGGTCAGTCGTGAGGAACAGCGACAGGAACATGCTCATCGAGACTTGAACTTAAGCTCAAAACATAATCAAGTTCTGCTTAGATTATTGGAATTTTTTTTATTTTATTATTTAAGCAATAAAGCACTGTGATTGACTTGTAAACAAAATTCTATTTTGGTGTTTTAAATTTTAGAACTAGTAAGCTTCAAAAGAAAAATTGGAGGAAAAAATTAATTTCGTCTGCTCTTTCGCGATTAAAATTGCTCAATTTGCAGCAATATTCGTCAATTTCGACGTCACGAGATATGGCAGAATTCGTGAAAATGTATATCACCCCTTTCCATTCCATTATAGGCGGAGTATCGAAATCCTGGAATAAGTTTTGGGTACTTAAATTATCGGTATCTTTTCAGTACTAAGAGATCGGGAAATGAAAATGTATACATTCCCTTTACACTCCTCCAGGATACTACCCTCATACACCTACTACTACTGAGTACTTATTTCGTGATATACCATATAGATATTAAGTTTTAAAGGCACTAGTCTCACCCAAATGCTGACTGATGGATAACCAACGCATCGCCTTCAATAAATTTCCACATACGAACTTTAGTTTGATCTGTGCATTTAATTATTTTTTTTATTGATAAATAGACGTCATTAATCAACGGTTCGTTTGTTTTGTGTTCTAATGAACAGCTGAAACCGAAAGAAGACTTATAATAATGCCGGAAAATTTTTTTTAAATATTTTTTTTTAAATTACGAAACGTAAAATAATGTACTATTAATTTTTTTTAAATTTCAGCGAATTTTAACGGTCATGGCCAATCCAAGACCCTGGACAATGTATACACAAGTGTCTTGTTCTTTATGTCGGAGTGGCTTTGTGTAAACAATTTTAATTTTGGATTGAAACCTCCGTTGTGATGGCAACCCAATGCCATCATCCAACCCTAACTCGATGGACCAAAATAACATCAAAATCAGTTGGGGTCCAACGTTCTGATAACTCGGTTTGCTTAATTATGCGTATTAAGTTTTGTTCGTGGAAACAGGTGGCACTTTGTTCATTGCGGCTAATACCGTTTGCAATTGCCATAACAGTTTACGTGATTTTTGTTCAATTTACGAAACGTGGTCAAGCCTGGACAGCTCTTACAAAATGTTCGCCAATTATTGCGCTAATGTTGTTCATTTTATTTTCCGGATTTTCCTATTTGAAATCGTAAGTTCTTGTTATATTGTGGCTAAGAATCGACTGTGTTTACCTTCCATTTGTTTCATTCAGGAACGCATATCCTAGAAGAATTCTTATGGGTCTGATATTTTCGTGCGCAGGGGATGCCTTTCTGGACTTGGGCTTTTTCGAATTTGGCATAGCAATGTTCTTATTAGCCCAAATTTGGTACATTTTCGCGTTCGGCTTTAAGCCGTTTAAATGGTGGATTGGAGTTCTTGTCTTTATATACGCTGCCTTTCGTAAGTTGAAATTTTTATTAATTCGTCAGTTCGATCAACATTAATTTATGGCAATCAGAACGAGATAAAGCAAGTTATCGCTGCAGAATGGCCTTTGGTGGCATATAAAAATAGAAATTGGCATAGTGAAATCTTTGCCTAATAAAAAGATTTCGCTCAAGTATCAAGTCTTAAGAGCAAAAATTTCTGAAATGATAATGAAGTATGTTAAATTACACCTCTGTTAAAATTTTTGATAAGAGCGTTCGAGATACGTTTTAGTTTTATTGGCAATATTTCGATTGCACGTGAAGAGTTTGTACTATAAACTGAATGAAAGAAATATTTTTTGAATTGATAACAACTTTGGGTTTTCAGATAGTGTTTTGGTTTTGATGTTGATTAATGTTGTCATTTTCTTTCACATTGTTTTGATTTGCTCCTAAATTTAAACTTTTAATTCTTATTTTAGTTTGTTCAATTCTTTTCAAACACTTGGATCCGTTTTGTCAACTCGGTTTTCCAATTTATGGGTTCTTCCTCACATCTATGGCATGGCGAGCATTAGCGCGAATGTGGATTTTGGATAACGGATCAGTACTTATAACGCGACTGATTTGCGGTTGTTCTAGTCTTCTTTTCGTACTATCAGACTCATTCATCGCAATTGATAAATTCTACGTAAGAATTCCACATCCAGGAGTAAGTATAGATAATTTTCTTCTCAAGTGGCGAATAGTGGCAAGGTCTTGACTTCTACATTGAGGGTTGGATCATAGACTTGTAATTTATTCCTGAAAAAAAAAAAATATTATGTTTTGGAGCAAATAAGCAGAAATGTTGCGACCTGGAAATACTAGCTTGTATGGAATCATATAACTGGGCGAGTAAGTGCACTAGTCTTATTGAAAAATGGTATAAAAATCGACAATAATTCGGCCTCAGACCTGGTGACAAGAACTTTTCCTTACTGCTATTTACTATCTTGCGACAACTTTAAATTCTGAAAACTAATGTGTTTTTCTTTCAGTTCTACATTATGATCACCTACTACATTGCACAGTTTGGAATTGCATTAAGTACTATCCCACCGAATGGTTTGGATTTCAAGAAACCATTACGTGAAGCTAAACAATACAGTCGAACCGTCAAAACATCTAAATATGTAGATTGAATGAAAAAAAGAAGTGGTGCCATGTTAAACTTTCAAATATTTTTGCCATCAAAAATGAGATCTAAGATTTGAATAAAATTGTAGCTTTATGCCAAAAAACAATTTGTTATATGTAATAGTTAGACTCAGTTACTTGTATTATACGTGTTTCATTCTGTAAAAAAAAAATTTAATTTCAATTTATTGTTTTTATCTCATTTTTAGTAAGTATGTTAAAGTTTTCGTTAAAATGGTGTCTGAGTCCTCTTTGAAAATTTATATCTCTGGTAATTTTTATCCTAGAATAATAAAATAGGACTTAATTTAAAGGGTGCGGTTATCGCAATGTAAATACGAATACAAATTATCCTTGCAATTTTTTTTCAACGATAACGAATCTGTTCTTTATTCTTGAATATCTTAAAATACGGGTTTTATAATTTATAGCTTATATTGTTTTACGAAAAATAAAATTAACTTGAGATCTGAAAGGGATCGGGGTCAAAAAATCAAAGAACAGTACTTCTCTTTTCAAAAGAATCGGTGATTGTAAGGTCATAACTTTGGAATGATCCCATACCATTAAAATTTTGACCGAATTCTGAAAATAATTGAAAACCTCCCTCAAAACTGGACGCAATTGCAGCAGACGCATTAGCTAATGTTTATCGTTTTTTGAGGATATCTTGTTCGCCTATCGCTCAACCACCGGCAGTGTGAAATTTTACCATCGGCCATACTATTGACATATTGTTAGCTCTTGGACAGTATTTAATTTTTCAGCGGATTAATTGTGAGTTTTTCTTGAAATGTAAACCTATCGAAAACTGCTCGAGAAAAGTATGAAATATTACCAATTTCATGGTCTATTTATTCGTAACTTACTGTAGTGTTACTCTCAAAGCTTCAAAACTTTATTTAAGCTTTAATGTCTTTGCTTGTAAATGGTTGAATTTTTTGCTATAGCTTTGGAAGAATAAATAGTGATAGCTAAAATTTTCTCACCTCTAAAATTACGAATTTATACAATAATATTTAAAAATTTATTAATTCAAGTGAGTGAAAATTACAGGATATTATACATTAGTTTCGGTAAGGGGAAAAAAACTTTATTTTGAGTAAGCTTGAATTTATAATTAAAAAAGCAACCAATAGCCTTGTTAATTTAATCATAGTTTCTGTTCCCAAAACTAAATTTAGTGGACTAACTTCTATCTTTTTGTATAAGAATTATTTTTTGCAAATAATTACAAATTCATAAAAAATATATTAATAATTCTGAACTTAGTTACCAGAACGTAAACAAACAATTTGTGTTCATAATTTTTATTGTTTTCATTACTGATAGTAGGAGACCTACTTAAAAAATAAATAAAATATTTTTTACTGAAAAATTAAATGCTCCATCCAAAATATTACGTGTTTAATACGTTAATTTTAAAGTGTACCTAATATTTATACAGTAAAACTTCTATTACCGGACACCTCTGAAAACCGGACACCTCCCTATAGGGGATAGTTCTTTATTCCCCAATGAATTAGGTATGATTTTCTATTGATTAGCACCTCTCAATAGCGGACCCTCTCTAAAACGGACGCGGACACAAGAAAACCAATATATTATGAATAGTTACATATTATTATACCTCTAAATTGCGGACAGATTTTTTTTTTATGTAGTCCGTATCTACTTTGAAATGGTTTTGCCTTGCACGATTATTCATTTGTTTCGGATTTTTCCATCGTTGCGAATTTTTGTTCCAGAGATTTTTGCGCGCTTCTTCTTTCTTTTGTTCTCAGTCTATTTGGTTGTTGTTTACTCTGTATTTATTGTATGCTCCCGTTAGAACAATGTCGTTTTCCAAACTCAATACCCCCGAAAAGCGGACACCTCTTTATAGCGGACACTTTTGAATTCCCCAAAGGTGTCCGCTATAGAGAAGTTATACTGTATAATATTTTTTTTTTTTTTAATTTTAAAAATAATTATATGAACCGTCTTTTTTGAAAGTGAAATAAGTTAAAAAAACAAAAACAAAATAAAAAAAAAGTTAAATTTTTAATTATTGTTTTTTACATTAAAAAGTTAATATTAATAAAGTCAATACCAGTAAAAATATGGACTATGTTCCCTTTTGCTTTTATTTCTTATAAATTGTTATTTTTGAAAGTGGTTCAAGTCCATTTGCAGCTAAAAAAATCGTTTATTTTCTTTAACAATTTTAATAATTATTACCACTCTAATTATATTAACGTATACCAATATTTTTAAATTATTTCAAACGTAAGACCTTAAATATTCCAGTGTATGAAAAATTGACTTTTGCCACTTTGAAATACAACGACTCAAAAATATAAATATAAATATACAAAAATTATTAAAAGTGCTAGTGACTAGGACCTTCGGCTTTAATATTTAATAATACGACTTACAAGGGACAAAATCGACCAAATTTATTATTCTTACAAATTTTAGTTCACAAGATTGTTTTTCATCTATAAGAGCGTGATGAATATCGCTTGTAAAAAATTAAAAATGGTTAGTTAAAGAACTAAGGAAATAAATTTTATTTACAGTGTAATTATTTGTACAAAATAATATAATTTGTTTTACCAGTAAACACTGTAGTCAAGATAATGTTGTGTTTTCAATTCCTTGAATTTGGCTCTATTCTTCTGCATCAGTTTTTCCAAAGCGATGAAAATCTAATTAAATCATTAAAATATTATCAAATTTAAGCTATGAATTAAAATAAATTTAGAGGAAATCTCTCAAGTCATTATCATCAGCATACTGTTGAATTGCCGATTTAATTTATTTCCAAGGTATTGATTACTTGATATTTTGATTAATTATAGCCGTTATCATGGAGGTAGGAACGTTCCGCTTCAATAAACGCACCAGACACAAAATGCTATATAGCAAAATAAAACTCACTTTACCACCAAATGTATATGTGTTCTATCCGCCATATATTCGCAACTCGCACATACATCATATTCAGTAATCTGTACCTGTATCCATTTTAAAGGTTCACTTTCCGACGGAGGTATTTTAATTAATTCCCTAACGGAATTTTAATCGCGTGAAAATGTTTTTATCGCAGATACAGGACGTATTACCTCCGTTGTACTTGATACAGGCACCTGCCTGCCGTAGGTACCTTACGCAAAAATGTGATATAACATTACATTTGGGAATTATAAATTATTCGCTACACAAGGTAAGTATACTTTATTTTCACATTATGTGTGTCTGTAATTCAGTTTGTTTGGAAGCGAGAACGTCGTTTTTCTTATGACTTACTGCCATCCTTTTGAAGAATAACGCAAATATCTCACAGCTATATAAAAAAAGGGATTTTTCATTCGAAACAACTTTATCAAATCCAGTTAGTTCGTTTTATAAATTAGCACACAAGGACCGTCGTCGCATCCAGATACAAAATGCATCACTTCGTTTCTGATTCGTCAATGAATCAATCAACCGTCCATGGAAATTGCAAGCTTTTCTTCATGAAACCGAGTAAGTGACGCGTGAGTTATTAGATAGACATACATCCTTCCGGGGTGAGAGATTTATTAGGCACCACTATATCACTACAAAACTATGACTGAAATATGGTAATAACCCTTATCATATCGGATCAATGCCTCGCAAGCAAAAAAAATCTTGTTCGTAAAGAGGGAAACTGGGAAACTTATTTTTTTGATGCACAAGTTAGTCATTCATAGCTTGGTGTTATTTATATCTATATATTTAATTAAACAACAAGCAAGCAAACAAATAAAAAAAATTGAGACATAAATTAAAAAAAAGTGAAAAAATAATAAAATAAAATGATAAATATTATCCATTAAAAATAACAAATTAATTAAAAAGGAAATTAGATATGGATATTTAACAACTATTACAACGAAATAGTTAATTTTTGTTTTTGGAAATTTTAAATTTATTTGTAAAAGATTTTAAGGAAAATATTACATCAGTGTATTGGAGAGAATAACAAAAAGCAAAGAAATAATAAAATGAAGTAGTATCCGGTAACGTTATTAAAAACAAAAGTTTAAACTGTTGACAAATGGACATAGTGCGCAGGATATTGTGGTCACTTTTAGTTTTTTTGTAAAGTACGATTGTAAGGTGCAACATTAAAGCTTCCTATATGAACATATATCGTCACCCTAAGTCTAAAACGCCGTAACTTCAAATCAACAAATTTTACAGAAGAGACAAAACACTGTTTTCTCTATATTCTTACTTAAATTGGTTAGAATTTTTTATAGCCGGATGTCTCGGTTCTAAATAATTCGTTTTTATAAATTCCGCATAATCAAATGTTGGGCGTTTTATCCATATTTTTTTTTATATTTATTTTATTTATCATGGAGTTATGAGTTTAAAAAATATTATTTTTTATTATTTTAGATTTTTTTTTGGGTTGCAAGGTTTTCTCAGTACTTGTGCAATATGTTTACCATTCAGAATCAACAATAAAAAAAAATTTGAAAAGTGTTACTAGAATAAGGGTGATAATTTCTGGAACCCTTAGAAATATGAAACCCTGAAATTTCACTGTTTAGTAACCCAGTTGGTAGACTCTTCTCGAAAGGACTATTTCATGATGGGGTTCAATTAATTTTTAAATCAACTGATCGTACAAAATTTTAAGGGAATGGGTCTTCGCCAGAGTAACTGAAAACGCAATTCTTTCTCCGAGATCATAAACATTTTCCATCATCTAAAATCTCCAATGCAAACTGATTAATTTTGTTCGCTCCTCGAAAAGCGAGTACAAATTAAAGTTCAATTTTTTCCCCTTAATTCCCAATTCTTTTTTGAATTGAATTTTATATCCTTAATATTCATTAGTGATTTGCATAAAAAATCCTTCTGTAAAAGGACTTCATTTCGAATTCGGGATTATTCCAATTCACGTCCTTTAGTTCAAATAGTGCATATACAGCTGGGGAGGTTGATTTAGAAAACTACTGAACTACCATTGTACCCCATCAATGGAACGATGGTGATTGCAATATTGGAGTGACTGTAGCTGCGGTTTAAGTAGCTTTACGAGTATATGGAGTTTTAATAATTCAGTGGAAGACCAAGTGCAAAAAGCTGTTTGCCGTTCAATTATCTCGAGGAAATAGCTCTGGATGGCTTGACTATCGTTACTGACTGTAACCTAGATCGCAAAATTTAATGGTACTTTACAGCATGCAGGTTGGCTGAAGAACTTATTTAGTGACCCAAAAATGTCAGCTCATATTAGTTATAATTTTAAAGGGATTTATAATTAATTTGACTACAGTACGGGCATGGTGTGCAATTGAATGATCAATGGTATAAGAACCTCATAAAAGATGTAATTAGGTGAGAGGCTGTATCGAAGGATATTTCCAATATATTTTAAGGCACAGTACAGTCCATGAGTTGATATTCCTATAAAGTAACATAAGCCATGCTAATGTTTTCGAAAATTCTATAATGGGGTTATTTCGTGCTTTTATAGGGCTAGTGATTGATAGAAATCCCTGGCCGTGGCTTGACTTTATCAACACAAATTTTGTCGGCTTGTCTTGGGTACTTTCTGGAAAATTACAACCCGTAAAGACTTTAATGTTCTGTGAAAATATCTTAGTTTACTAGTAAGCTCGTTCAGCTGTATGGCACTGAAGTTGTTCTTGAACAATGTCTAGACAAACAAGGACCCGTTTTACGTTCACATAGAAACCAAACATTATCATGTTGATTTTGTGCCGCACCGAGGATACGGCCTTCTCTCCCATTAAAACGAATCCTTGAAACTGTGACGTGATAATATTCCAGCTCTCCACATGATAGCCTTTTTGAATCTTATTTCGTTCTCTTGATATATTGACGCCATCAGCCAGGGTAGAATATTCGAAATCTGATATCGATATCGGTTATAGAGCTGAAACAGAAACCGTGATAAAACCTATAAAGGAATTTAACTTTTCGGATAGGAAGTTCTAGTTGAGCTACGGAAATCGACAGAAACCATAAATTTTGTATCATTTCGTAGCGATTGCCGCACTTAAATTTAATCGAGTGGAAAAGTTTTTCGTAAACTTTGTGAAATTTCGAGTGAAATTAATGAAAATTAGAACGATGGAAGAGGGACTTGCGTAAGAAGCGAAAATGTTGGAAAACTTTCTCCTCAGTTAAAGGAAGCTTTAAAGTTATAGAGCTGCAGTAAGTGGCTGGAAAAGTTAACAATTTCATCGGATACAATACTACTGGAATGGGAGGTAGAATTTAGTCCAGTCGGTTCACTTCTTAAGCTTAATTAGTGGTCACATAAGGTGTGTTATTTTCAACTATGTCAAGATCAAGATCATTTGTTTTACAATGAAAACAACAACAAAGAGATGATCCAAAATCAAAATGGGATCATCGATGGATCAATTTTGAGCTTTTAAAGCTTATTTACATGTCAACTGTTTTAGCATTTTCACAGATGGCGCCACGCGATTTAGCACTAAATTCAATTTGTAGTAGGTAGTGTATTTTCACCCAACAGGCGCTGAATATGCTCATCGAAAAGTCGTGGTAACTCAATACATTTTGTACGGAAATGCAAGTCCATGAGTAAGATTGAGACATAATGTACAAAACTATTGAAAAAGTCTTTGTTTATATGACCTTTGTACAGTGTCGTTGTCGTATAGTATGCGAAACTTTGCTGCCAGGGCAACAGTCAGTTTATCCGAGGCATTTACAAAAAGGATTGCTAACACTGCTAAATTAGCTTTTGGGATGATCCACATCGTTTTACTTTATTATTTTAATAATTAAGTATTGTGATTGATTTTTTAAAAAAAAAAATTTGCTACCCTCAAAATTTTTATTTTCACGTTTCATAACTAGTAGACGCGAAAAAAGCAATAAAAATTTTCAGTCCGTCTGTCCGCCGTACGCCGTACGCCGTACGCCGTACGGCGTCCGCCGTACGCAAGATCGTTTGGAGGCTCGTAGCTGCCAAACGCTTTGAGATATTAAATTGAAATTTTTTTAACGAATAGATGGGGTAGGCGCCTTGAAGTGACCAAATTTTTTGCGGTGGGGGTGTGAGGGGGAAGGAGGGGGAAGTGTTTTAGACCGAAAATTTTGGTTTCCAGATCTCAGTAACCCCTTATGTTAGGAAGCTGAAACTTGGAATTTCTATAGAGCTCTGATAGTAGACCCATTTGCAGAAAAATTGTCAATATTGATCAAGGGGTGTGGGAGTGGGGGGAAATGTAATGCGTCCGAAACCCAAAAAAGGTGAGATAGACACATTCTAAAATCCATATCTCCTAAACCGTTAATGGCACACTATTCAAACTTAAAACATATTTGTAGTTATACTAGGAGAACAGAATGAAGAAAAATTTTGGGTGGGGGAAGTTGTGTATGGGGGTGGGGGGTGAAAATCTTAAGATTACGATATCTCATGAACCAATTGCTCTAGAAAAATAAAATTTGGTTTGGGTGTAAAGGTTGACAAAAAAAGATTGATCAAAGTAAAATTTTTTAAGTGGGAGGTGGAGCATAGAAGTGGAGGGGATGAGAATTTTTCAAATCAAACACATTTCATATCTCAAGAACAGTTTAAGATAGATGCTTAGAACTTTTACCAGAAGTAGCGCTAATTAAACCCTAGTAGGGAAAAAAGTTTTGGGGTTGAGGGTGAAGAGGGGGAGGGTGGGGGAGGGTGAAAAGGAAAAAGTTCCGATGCTTATATCTTGAGAACCTGTAATGATATAAACCTTAAACTTGGTATTTAGATAGAGCTATAGTAGCGAAATGTTGGAAAAATAAAATTTTTTTTAGGGGTAGTATGCTACGGGGGTAGGGGGTGTTTTTCCTAACTATTAAACGGTTTATGCTAGAAAGTTGAAACTCGGTGTGTATATGTAAATCAACTAGAAAAGTAATTTTGATAAAAAAAAATTTGAATATTCATTGGCGTTTAGAAAGGGGGGCAAAAAAAATTATTTGTTAATATAATAGATATAAAATTCATATATTTTCACGATTTTCGTCATATCTACTAGGTCTTTCCAAATATTGAATTCATTTTTATTCTACGGATTCTTCGTATGAATACCTAGAAAGTGTTTTCAAGGTTTTTTGAAATTCGACCCCTAAGGGTAGTATGGTACAAGTGGGGGTGTTTTTCTTATATATGGAACGGCTTAAGGTACAATGTTGAAACTCGGTGTGTATATGTAAATCAACTAGAAAAGTAATTGTGATAAAAAAAAATTTCAATATTCATTGGCGTTCAGAAGGGGGGGGGGGCAAAAAAAAATTTGTAAAAATAATAAATATAAAATGCATATATTTTCACGATTTTCGTCATATCTACTAGGTTTTTCCAAATATTGAATTCATTTTTATTCTACGGATTCTTCGTATGAATACCTAGAAAGCGTTTTCAAGGTTTTTTGAAATTCGACCCCTAAGGGTAGTGTGGTACAAGTGGTAGGTGTTTTTCCTATATATAGAACGGCTTAAGCTACAATGTTGAAACTCGGTGTGTATATCTAAATCAACTAAAAAAATAATTTTGAATAAAAAAAAACGAATATCTATTGGCGTTCAGACTGTGAAAATAGAATGCATATTTTCCCACGATTTTCGACATATCTACTACCTCGTCCCAAATAATGAATATAATTTTATTCTATGTATTCTCCATATGAATACCAAGACAGTGTTTTCAAGATTTTCTGAAAATTGACCCCTAAGGGGGTGTAAAGTGATTGTGTACTTTTTCATAAACTATTCCATATCTCTCAGATCCAATCAGATTTTCACTTCCATGATCTTGTTCTTTTTGATAGGTTTTCACTCACGTAGTAGCCTACACCGCATTTCAGAATTGAACGCGTTCCTTACTTCTGCCGGAAAAATAATAAAGTTACGCCCAGATTGTTGGCAGATTTTTTTTTTTCAATTTGATCTGATCCAGTTGAAAAAAAACGCACCTATAGTTTAGATTTTATAATTAGACGTTGCATTTTTATGATTTCACCAAAACCTTTTTTTGGTCCTAGAAAAAAAATTCAAAGCAACAATTGATCGCAACTAAATGAAATATTTTCTCAGTAATTCCCAGCTTTTATTCTCTGACATAGGCCAAATTCTTTGGCTTTAAATTTGATTATGCTATCTCATCGCACCAATAACATATTAATATCGAACCGAATAAAACATAGCCAAAAGCGGAAAACTCAATTTTGTGCGAACGTAAAATTGTTTATCGGTAGCAGCAATCCTCCAGACAATGGCAAAATAGTTTTCGCAAAGCCAAGGAAGAATCTTGCAAACAAGGCTATACTTCTGTCCAAACAACCCACACAGGTTACGTGCCACGAATAAATTTCTAAAAATAAAAATACATAAATTGCAGAGAATTTTTTTTTTTTTGTAGCGCGTCCTTCTTTGCAATACGACCATCAAAAGGACACGCTCCTTCCAACAAACGAAGTAGGAGCTAAGAACAAATTGCTCCCGGATTCGTTGGCTGGTTGGTTAGTTGACTTGAAAAGAAAATTCCAAAGCCTTTGTTGAGCTCATTGTACGCTGGCTTTATACAACCCGATTTCATACGTTGTAATGCCATGCCGGTTATTATTGAAAGAAATATTCGCCAAGAATAAAATATACAAGATATGCAGGATGAAGCAATGAAGAATACCGACCGGCATCAGTCTGATGGTACACAACACAGGGCACATATCCCGAAAGGTTTTTCCAAGATTCTGGGATATCTTGTGGTTTTTTTCTTCGAAAAACACGTCTTTGCCCGACGGCATTCAATTCTTTCGAACCGAAGAAGTTATAAAAATTTCATGAACTCCTCCATATTTTTTATATTATTTATTTTTTCTATTTGTATTTTCTTTTGCTTGTACGTTGGGATGTGTTGTCATGGAATAAAGTTTAAACTGACAATAAAAAAAGAATGAAAGGCAAACACTCGAAGTCAACTCCTACATAATATTCTCGTATTTTATTCGACTTACTCGCCAGTAACCGCACGCACCACACGTGACTTTTTGCTTTTGCTCGCATTGTTTGACTTGAAGTTGGTTCTGTTTTACTAACGCAGAGGTCAAAGTTTGTGTGAAAAGCCAACAAATTCTGTAAGAGTTTGTAGGGATGAAAGTGGCCTTAAAACAATAAACAACTTTATTGAATGAATTAGCCCAAATTGTAGAAACAGCTGATGGATTTCAGAAATAAATTGAATTGTTTTTCAAAATCACATTTGGATGATTTTAAGTATGCCCTTAAGAAAAATCTTATTTTTTAAATAAGGTTTTTTTACAGTGTAATACTGCTTATTAGATGAGACTACTTTTTAGTCCAGCCTAGTAGATTATATACAATAAATACAATAAATCAATGAAGCGTTTAAAAGTTGTTCATACGAGGGCAGGTCCAAACGTTTTAATGCTGATAATGAAGCACACCTTGAGGAGATATGATTTAATGACCTTTAGGTAGACCTATACTATCAGTATAAAAGAATTCACAATACCAGATTTTTCCAGACAGTCGTTGTTTATCCCTTGTCTTCTAAACTCTTCAGTTTCTCATTATGGAGCACAAAACACAACAGAGAACACCTTCTGGCCACCATGAATAATCGGTCAAAAGTTTTTAAACGGGGCAGATATTCTTTGGAAGACATTCCGGACTATCAAAATTGACCGCAAGACGGGGACCCCCAAAACCTTTCAACAATTCAAAAAAGTGGTCAGACAGAACTGAGCAATGGCCGAATGTGGATTTCAGGAATCAGTATTAGCCCTAAGGGCCCAAATCTAGCCCTCAGTAACTCCTACTTGTTCTCCAACCTTAAGATCTAACTTCGATTAGATTAGATTGGAAATAGGAGTTGGTATGGTTAACCTCTGTCACTGTAGCCACAGTTGGGCCTATTGTGACGTCCCCACGGATTGACTATGATTCCTCTTCAATCCCTGTGCATTCAATGAAGCCTAGTATTTTGCGAAGAGGAATGGTCAGGAATTCTGGCGGGTCCATGAAACCCTGACTGAAGTGACGAAGTATTTTGTGGATTAAACCCTCACACTCACAGATGATATGCTCTGGTGGAGAGTCAAAAGAGTGGCCGTTCTTTTGACGCAGAGTGACGAATCACTCAGGGAAACCGTAGAGGCACATTTTGAGCCGAAATGGAACCTTACTTTAGAAGAGGCATATAATGTTACTTCAGAGAGGTGCCACAACTCGTAAGTGTATTCGACTTAACGCTGAATATATTGGATACTAAAGTCTTGTTCAAAACTTTTAATAATTTTTTTTTTGTTACTCAGAATTAGAACTTTGGACCCTCGTAAATTTAAGCTGAAAGTCTGAAAAGGATACGGACGTTTGGATTAGTGAGAAACTTTTGGAAGACTTGTATTCAAAAATTTGACATCTTGGTTAGATTGGGTTATAGCTGTCAGTGGTTATGTCTTGAGACTCAAATTGCCCGCACTCCTTTGTGCTCAAATAGTTTGTAGTATAATCCTACAACGCTTTTTACTTACTTACACACATTTTGTTATGCGTATATGTCATTTCGCTATTTGAACAGATCGGACCAATATGAATAGTTTATGTCTTGTGTGTAATTTTCCAGAAGTAAGCGATTTACATAATTGGACAAAAGTTAATTCTAACAGTACTTTTAAAACTATTTCTTTTTAAAAGTAATTCCACAATCCATATTTATAGTGTAACTCTTTTCAAATGTATAATTAAAGGACTCTTTATTATACATGTTACATGAACTGCCTATGGATTTATGAGTGCTACTCGATATGTTTCAATGACTTTTATTCATATATCTACAACATTATACAATCGATATTATTTCATTAGACACTAATGAACATTAATCTTATCAATAAAAAAAATGCTTGCTGTATCGTCCTTTGTAAGCAAATATAATACACGGGCAGATATCCATTACGTGAGCGTGTCCAGTAGCCTAATGGCATGTTAAAGTGCTCTAATAGTGCACGTCTGACTAATTCAACGTGCAGCACTGTCACGGAACATTGCTAAGTTCATTAACTGATTCTACAAACAATAAACAATGTGGGATATTTCTTTATCGCTGGTATTAGGTTGAAGGTATGTCTTTGTCCTTTTATGGCATAAAGTTCAAATATCAAAACGGTTAATTACTAAATTTTGAATAGTTAACTTCTGTCATATTCAGTTTAGAAATAAAATGAAGGGAGATATTTTAATAACAATTTTTCTCTCAATGAAAACCCTTTCCCCACTTTAACGCTAATTAAAATAAAAAAAAATTGTTTGTACGAGTTAATATTTCTGTGGTGAAAAGCGATAACAGCTTAAGTCAAAAAAAAAAAATTAGGCGGATACGTGTATGAAAATTGATAAATAAACTAATAAAAAATATGTTAGAAGATCTTATTTTATTTAATTATACAACACAATAATAATATATTATATGACATAAAAATCTATAAAAGAAGGCATTTTTTTTTTTAAATGGTATTGAAAACTTGAAAAAAATATTTTTTCTTATCTCGACATAAGCTGTTATTGTTTTTTACCATAGATTTTTTTAACAAGAAATTGTGGTTCTGATTATGAATAAACATACTTTTATGATAAAAGCAATTCATTAGTTTTCCGTGGTCATTTCTTAGTAAAAAAAAATTATGCAATATTTTTCGAAATACGATATTCTTCTTTTCTACTCTCTTCCCTTTCAAATTACACATTTTACTTTATTATTATTTAATAATAAAGTATTGTGATCGACCTGAAACTTCAAAAAAAATTGCTACCCTGAAATTTTGTATTTTCATGTTTTAGGACTAGTAGACCCAAAAAAGCAATAAAAAAAAATGTCCGTCTGTACGCCGTACGCCATATGCCGTACGCAAAAACCGACACATTCTAAAATCCATATCTCCTAAACCGTTGATGGCGCGAAATTCAAACTTAACAAATATCTGTACTTATACTAGGACAAGGGATTGAAAAAAAAATTTTGAGTATTGGTACTGTCGTACGGGGGTGGGGGTGTAAAAAACTTTTGATACGATATCTCACGAACCAATTGCTCTAGAAAAATGAAATTCGGTTTGAGTAGAGAGGTCAACAAATAAAGATTACGAAATACACTTTTAATTGAAAACAAACTCATTATTCATCATTCATCATTCTTCGGAAAAGTCATTGAAAAATGTTTGCAATCTTAAATTTCACCTCTTACTTATTGAATAATTCCTGGTATAAAAATATAAGATGCAGCAATTCCCTTCATGCTAATTTTTTATTTTAAAAATAAATTTGTGCTAAATGCTTGTAACTTTTATTCGTTTTATGTTATTGTCGATGTTTTTATTAGAAGTATTTTTGTATATCTAGCATATATGTATGATTCTGCAAGAAAATTATTATCATTATCTGCGGAGTACATAGAACATTTTTGTGCATCGTTGAATTGGCCTCGGAGCAGGAATAATCAGTATTTCGCATTTAAACCATTTCTGCAGAACAACAAATTTATGATTTTCCTTAAAGAAATCGAAAAAATATTCCAGGAGTACGAAATAAATCGATATTATGATTTACTGCTTAAAGCTGAACATTTATCGAATCCTCTCTAAGGCAAAGTTTCCGCGATTTGCAAAATGGAAATTGATTTTTGTCTAATCCCTTCCTTCCGTGCGTTCGGCTTGATCAAATAAAAAGATTTTCTTTAGGGAACGTATTATTATCAACGTTAAAATTTATTTTCGAAATGATATTGCCATTGTGGGAGCAAATTTAACGTTATTATTAATATTTATTTTTTGTATCGTACTAAGGACCAAACGATTCACTATTTCTTATAACAAGCACTTCGTCGTCGTCTGCTTGAAAAGAAAAGCAATTTTGGTTTGTGTAATCTTTATTGCAAGGACGACTGTCTCTATGAAGTAAGGAAGGTATGGTTGTTTACTTAATGTGGTGAATTGACTAAGTAATAATTTGAGGATTTTTGCCCGACTTCATCCAAAAATAATTAAACCTTGTTCATCTTTCTGGTATTCTAGATATGAATCTGTCTCGTTCCGCCAAGGTATCGAAGTTCTCTTAGCGTAACCATTGCGTTCAAGGGTGGCGTCATATGCTATTTATACTACTCATATATTAGAATATTACCTATGCCTTGTAGTTTCGGTGGCGCAATAGATAAGTCAACAAACACCGGTACCTTGTAGTTTAAGTAAATAATATCATTTGAAGTAATATCTTGGAAGAGGGTCCCATACTCCAGAAGGGAAACTTTAAAAAAATGAGTTTTTAGCCAGTAAAAGTGCAAAGATTGGACCACTACTAATCCTACTTATACAAATTACACCTATGGTCTTTTGATAGGGACATTACTTTCGCATTATCCTAAACCTAAATCTTTCGACGTTCCGGACCAATTAAATGATTAACTTATTTTTATATCTATAAGTTCAGAGTAGTTACACGCTCTCGATAGAACGGAAAACTTTCTTCCGAACAACCTACGTCAATCCAACGAGGAGCGCGATTAAATATTGAACTTGAAAGAAAAAACCTTGGCAGTTCGAGAAAACCTCATTTTATCTGTCTTCCATCCTTTCATGATATATCAAAAACTCTGCAAAACAAATTTCCATAGAATTGTAATTCCAGATTCGATTATTGAACTTTCGATAGTCATAGTTTCCTGAGCTTCTTCTGCCTGTCGAGCAGACTTTCTGACTCCGCACCAATATTGATTTAAGTCCAGACATGAACCCAACTCCTTGGCAGCGCGAATCGTTGCAAAAATCAACGTCTGACCTTTAGGACTCAGTTGTTAGGGTAGCATCAGAACCAGCAGTAAAATTAATCGAAATCGAATTTTCAAGTTCAGAATAAATCCGTGATGGTGGTGTCCTCGTCCTGTTTTCTTATGCGAAGTGGTCCGTCTGTCTAATCGTCCAAAGATTTATTCTTGCGTGATACAATAATTTTTCTTATGATTTTCTTGGGACTAGCTAGGTATAGATTAGGGGATGGTAAAACTTCGCAACGAAATAGTTTTACGTGTTCAGAATTATTTCGACGGGGCGTAGGTTTCGTTTCATCAACGTTGTAGCAATTAATCAGAGTTGAAATGTAATAATTGTTATTTTGTGTGCTTTCTTATTGTTTTGCGGACTGTAATTAAAGAGATAGCCGCCGAAATGGTCGGGATTAGGAAAATACGATTTTCTTATTGCCATTAAGTCAAAGCAATAAAAAAAGTATTTAATTTTACGTTTATTTTATTATTATTTTATGTTAATAAATTATTTTGATTATCTCCAGATATTTCAAAATTAGTTGCTTTTGATATTTCGCAATGCCAAAAGTGCACACAGCTTCCAAAGTTTGGGTCTTTCACTACTTAAAAAATGCCACCTGAACCCTTTTACTTCATTATTTTAATAACAAAGTATTTTTTAATACCTACTATAGGTACTACATTTTATTGGAAAAAAAAAAATTAATTCAAATTTATTGAGAACTAGCCGCGTACCACGGCTACGCTCACGTTATTTCATCGCCCCTGTTACTTCCGTCTCTCCCGTTGAGCGGAGGAGCTACTTACGCCAATGCTAATCTTATGGAAAATTAAACTGTTTATAACAAATATACTATCCAAATTTCGGGAATATAGTTATGTTCTCCACCTGTCCGGTAGTCTCGAGAATGTACATGCAAAATTTGGGAGGGAACGGTTCACAGGTGTAGATTTCCATTCGACCCAACCAAAAAATATTTATATATTAGATAAAACTTGTCATTATCTTGATTATTTGCAACCTTTTTTTTACAAAAATTCTTTATCTTACGAAAAAATTATTGATATAAAATAGTAAAATTATTAAATTTTAGCTAGTCATTGGAAATATTTCTTTTAATTTGAATCGCATTGTTGATATAATCATCAAGAGACAATCACCAAAAACAACCGAATCACATTAAGCCCACCTAGTGAACCACTTTACTTGTACCGCATGCAACATGTAGCGATAATCATATCACTTCATTTCTACCCAATTAAGGTCAGGATATCCATCCAGCATTTGACTGAACAGCAACAATTGTTCGACCCCAATTACCCTCTCATGTGGTACTTGCAATTGGATATGTCTAGGATGGCTTTCATTATTGAACCCATTCTTGCCAGTTAATTAGCTTAAAATTGAAGTTAAATAGCGTGTAAGCATTAAAGCTAATGGATACTTTAGGAAATTTACCAGACACAATCACTTAATATTATTATTCTTCCAGTTAAGTGCACTTTAAAAGTAGGCGCTTCGTTGAAGGTAGATATCCAAAAAGGGATTCAGGTGATAAAACAAAGTCCTCGTCTAAAATAAAGTGCTCCTATCTGCGAAAATTCGCATTTTCGCGCTCCGCAAAAACACTTGCCATTTTCGAAGATGCCAATCTACCGGATTTGGATTTATTTCAAGCACATCCCGAACAAATTGTTTCAAATAAATATCCTTTTTGAGCTCGGCGCTAATCATTTGAGTCGAAATAAAAACCAGAGAGTACCAGAGTATCCTTCTTGGTTGGCTGTTCCGATTGCACGAATTTCCGTCATAAAGGACGAAATGGAAAGTGAGAAGGAATTTCCGGGTGGATTAAGCGATAAGACATAAAACGAGAACGAACAAGGACTAGCCTTAGCCAGGACGACTTATTTAATTATATGATAGTCGGTGGTGCCATTTTGGATGGCGATAAACTTTATGGCGTTACATTATCGTAAATAGGCGATCGGGTTTGCAGCGGAAGGCCAATTTTTGGCATAGCGAAAATACTTGCCAGATTAAAATGATTTCTTTTCCAGTCAAGGAAACATAATAGAGGAGTTTCCGGGGCTTATGAGGAAAGGACTCTATTATTGTGCTTTGTTTTGTGGCGTAGATTTTCGGGACATGGTGAGTTCGTTAACGTGAAGTTTCGCTTTTTTTAGACTGTTTAAATTGTGGGTGATATTTCGATGAAAGTATTGGTCGTAAAATTTAAGTTTGTTGTTCACGGTGATAGTCTTTTATTGGAAGTTTATTAATAAACAAACGAGTATTGTTTTTTTGACCTATGACCCGGTAAGTATCGAAATCAGCCGATATGGTCGTATTGGGTGGAAGGAGCAAAACACGTAATCACAAGGATACTTTGTATGGTGTCCATATACTTTAAGAGTCATTTTATACAGAAAAGCATGATGCCTGATCTATCCTTCCGATCCATCCATATTATGGTTATTTAATGTTTCGTAGAAATTTAGTCAGTTCTTATTGCTATTATCCTTAATTAGCAAAAGTATTTAACATTGATTTGGGGAGAATAGAATTGCAATTATTTCCATTCGTCTCAATACTCAGCTGATATTGCGTTCAACTATAAATCTGAAATATGGCAAACAAAAACACTTTAATTAACCCCAGAATAAATACCGGCTCGTTGTAACTAAAATTATTGCTAGAACTTCTCTGAATTCGGCCACATCATCAATTATTTGCCAAAGACTTTCGGCAGAAAATGTCCCTGAGTACCTAAACCAAGTGAACAAAAACTTTTGCCATGCTTCTTATTCAGGCTAATTTACTTTGTCAAAACTTCAAGGACCCTATCTTCCAACTTTTCAATGTATATGGTACTAAGTTCAAATAGGCTGATATACGATTGCTTGTTAGAATTGTTAGAAAGGCAGAACTATCAATTTTCCATAGAACTCCTGTGTCATGGTTATGACTTATGCAAAATAACGAGTTAAATCAAAATCATAAATTAGTTATCGTTCGTTTATCCTGTATGAAATCAGAAGCTACGTTTTTCCAGCATGAAATTCCCAGTAACTGAAAAAGTTACGTTAAATATTTATTTTTCCGAATGCATAGTGCCATTTTAATACTTTTCCAAGAACTATGCATACCATATGAAATCCTTGACCCATATGCGGCGTCGTATGTAATAAACTGCCATTTCGAAGGAACTTTTCGCAGAAATTCCTCAATTCGATTTAGGTTTGATCAAAAATATGACATCCAATAGTTGTAGGGATGACCGAAGAAGAAAGTAAATTTAGAAAATGGATAGTATTTGCGAAACGCATCCCCCTTGCGAAAAGTGATATCCCCATCGACCTTTGGTTTCCAATAGTCTAGTCGCCTTGACAAGGACACTTTTCTCAATTCAAACACAATATCCTTATGTCCTTGTAACCCATGAGTCCTCTCATACATTGCATCATTTAATCTGATATAAAGTGAACCTCCTCGGGACAATGTGTTACAAGGATGAAAATCAGGAGCAGGAGTTTGCTCGTGTGTTTTTTTTGCGAAATTTTCGTAAAAACGAGGGGGTTTGGAATTTAAGCGGAATAGATTGCGATTTACTCGCAAAATAGTAAGGATGCAATATGCAATTAACCTAGAAAAAATGGAATAGGTACAACTGACGATATGTTGGGGAATCATCGCATAAAGTTAAACATGGATCTTAAGAAGGTCCGGAGACCAACTACTACATGTTAAAACTATGTTGGATAGAAGTATGTACAGTGAAATATTCAGGCTCGGTTCCGTAGGGTGCATTTTCCACTTAGTGAAAATGCGGTTTCAATGGAATATTTACGAGAGTCGTAATTTTCTTTTTATTGAGATGAAAAGATCTTATCTTATTGCTTGCGAAAGGCGTTAAAAAAAATTCGTAAATAAAACTGGAGAAAATAATGTCTTTGGGGGTGTGTTTATATTTCGACGACAGAGAATCGACCAAAACAATATGGGTCCTGGAATTGTCAATGCCATTGTATCGGGGTAGGATACTCTAAGGAAATAAGCTCAAGGACTTTATTGTAAAATGTTCTTACTTTGCGGATGGCTGGCAAATGTAGAAAAATTTAAAGTTCTATGCAATTTTTATTTTGTGCCAAATCTAATGGCGCCCTAAGCAAAACACAGTAGTTGAATCAAATAACAAACAAATTCAAGCAGCCTTTCAATGTCAAGAATTACGGAAGTATACTTTTCCTATTACGATCCTCTAAAGGACTGCCAACTTTATCCTACTAGACATAATCCAGAAATTCGATGCCCAGGTTCTTTGAAGAAACATACTTCATTAGGTTATCGTTTAAAGTTGCTCCTTATTCATGAGTGTAGACTACGACATCTAAAAGATGAAGTTATTACTTTTGAGTACGGTAGAAACGGTAGACGTCGACGTCCTTACAAGAAACATAAAATCAATTTGGCATTAACTATAACTTGAAAAGTTCTTAAAAGGCTAATGAATGTTCTATAGAGCTTATAGTTAGTTACCTTATGACTTCAGCAGTTTTCTAGACTTCAATGGTTAAATCTTTTCATTCGGGTCGTCTTGTTACTGGGAATCTGGTACCCACTGGATACGTTGGAATGCAGGAGATAATCGTGTATTTGCATAATCGAAACTTGGAATACTTGGATAACTTGGAAGTTTACAACTTCAAAGGATAACAGGTTGCTTTTATAATTCGAATTAACCTGAAGAGTTCAGGCTACGAATAGTCGCAGAAGGAAGACTTGTAATGGAATTAAATTCTACAGACTACTATTTTCAATTTGGCTTCATTATATGAAGATACTTGTTATATCGATTTTGTATAATTGAAACGAAAGGAAGGTATGAAACATGAGGATTTATGACAAATATTATAAACGTTATCTTCGGCAGTAACGCCTTGTAGTATAGAAATGTAAAAGTTACATTGTGTTAGTAATAATCGTTTCAAAAGTAAATTTCAATTGCTGAACTTAACTTTTGCTGAAAATCACACAGTGCCTGATAAAAGATTCAATTGGCCAGTGTAATGTTGGCGCAAACTTAAAATGCTTACTATGAGATATGAAAGAGCAGGGATTGAAGAGGAGTCATAGTCAATTCGGAGGGACATTACAATAGACCCAACTGTGGCTGTAGTGACAGAGGTTAACCTTACCAACCCCTATATCCAATCTATCTATCTATTTATCTACTATGAGATAGTGTTGTTATAGTTGAGGTATAGCATTTATTGAAGAACCGAAATTTTCCTAACGTTGGTGGGTGGTACACATATTTGTCTAAGTCTCGCTTTAAAAAAAGTTCTTTTCATAAGATCACAACATTTCTATGTTCTTCCGCGCATAACATAAAATGTCCTTTTCACTCCAAAAAAAACCTTGCCACTCGTTGCCACAAATGTCTTTTATTTGCAAAATATTTTTATAGTGGGTCAATCCAAAGGCATTCTATGAATTTCACAACGTCACCGAAAACGTTTTTCTTTTCAAAAAAAAAAAAAATGAGAAAGGTCCTTCATCATCGATTCCCAATAAAGGCCAACCCACTAGGTCACAAAAAATAACGACTTCATTATGACAATGTTCGCAAGCCCACTATTCTTTATGGCATTGTTTCCTTGATTTATTGTCTTAGATACCGCTCCAAGTGAGTGATGTTATATTATGGATATTGTCCATATGAGATTATCAGCTTATCATTGATTATGTGTTGATTACTCACCAATGTAATTAATAAAAGCGGTCTTGTACGTTATCTCCAAGGCATAAAGTGAAAGTAGTCTTTTCTCTGTCCAAATGATTCCATCAATCTCCTATTCTTTTCCTTTATTGTACAGGATTCTATACCAAGGAATTGAATAATTGCTCACCTGGTGGATTCTTTTCTCCTACTTTTGGTGGTGGAATAATCAATGTGTTGAAGGAAAATTTCCATTTTTCATAGTCTCCTTGTCAAAAAGGACATAGAATCATATAAAATTGGGAAAACTTTTCACCTTTCTCTTCGTCTCCATGGCAGTGTTATACAAAGGATAATTCTAATTGTAGACTTCCTTTTGTTTAGGTTTGGGATCTAATTTCAAAGTTTTTTCTTCCCCCGTTTTATTCTGTTTCGGTAACATTCTGGTTTGGGGAGTAGAGAAAATCATTTCGGAAATCTCCATCCGGAAAGATAAAGCCTGCTGATGCTTTTCAATTTTCCATAATGAGTGAACCGAAAAAATTTTCAATAGATTTAATATTTGTTAGCTTCCGGAAAGTTTTGGGATAATTTGATTCGGGTGGTAAATCAAAATTCTAATATTTTCCAAAGTAGATTTCTTTTTTTATTGAATTCACATTTCTTTTTTAATATGAAAATTACAATGGGGTGTTAAAAATCGAAAAACAACAGACAACAAATTCGATTTTGGAGACACTTAGATATATTGATATTACAGTAACCCTCCTGAATATAGAAATACACTTTATTTGTGCCATTAAAATTTATATATAAATTATAAGACATACATTTAAACAAAATAATTTGAAGATAGACAGTAGTCGGAAGTGAAAATGTTGTAGGTATTCAGATTTACATCATCCTTGATTCTCGTTAAAGCCTAGTTCCTATGCAATCCGCCAGTTCCTATGCAGTTTTGTATCTCAGAAACAGTTTACATTAGAAAGTTGAAACCTAGTAAATATATATACAGTATAACTTCTCTATAGCGGACACCTTTGGGGAATTCAAAAATGTCCGCTATAAAGAGGTGTCCGCTTTTCGGGGCTATTGAGTTTGGAAAACGACATTGTTCTAACGGGAGCATACAATAAATACAGAGTAAACAACAACCAAATAGACTGAGAACAAAAGAAAGAAGAAGCGCGCAAAAATCCCTGGAACAAAAATTCGCGACGATGGAAAAATCCGAAACAAATGAATAATCGTGCAAGGCAAAACCATTTCAAAGTAGATACGGACTAAATAAAAAAAAAATCTGTCCGCTATTTAGAGGTATAATAATATGTTAATATTCGTAATATATTGGTTTTCTTGTGTCCGCGTCCGTTTTAGAGAGGGTTCGCTATTGAGAGGTGCTAACCAATAGAAAATCATACCTAATTCATTGGGAAATAAAGAACTATCCCCTATAGGGAGGTGTCCGGTTTTCAGAGGTGTCCGGTAATAGAAGTTTTACTGTATATCTAAATGTACTACACAAATAATTCAAACAGAAACAAATCAGATTTGAATTGGCATGACGGAAGTACCTCAAAAAAATTTATATTTGTTGAAAATTCGTTGTGAAAATTGAATGGATTACTTGTACCCGCAAAAACGACGACTACCGCTGTGACCTTCTTTAGATAGGAGTGTATAAGTTCAAATGTTATTTCCTTATTCTACAAAGTTTGGTGCTTACCTACTAAAAACTTCATCATAACAATCATCCGAAACCGCTCCTTGTATTACTACTACTTAATTATGCAGCTTGTAGGCTTCCCAGTTCCCATAGATCCCCTTAAACTCACCACTTCACGCCATTTTCTGTGGCATTCGTCTCCACAGAATTATAATAATACTGAAATTAAATTCCCCGAGAAATGAAGAAGATAAACGAGAAAATATCCTCGCGTTAATTGAGATCATTTACATCCTCCAGGACAGTGTCAACGGTTTATTTGTTAGTAAAATTAAATGACGTAATTTCGGTTGATTCGTATCCCGATGTTTGAACGAAAGGTTGGATTTGAATAGAGGTCGCGTTTCACAAAGTGTTTTCTTTGTAGCCGCTACGAGAAAAAAATGCTTTATCGGATTTAAAGGAAGATTACAGAAAATGGTAATGCCTAGATGGCGTCGCTATAGAAATTTCTTCGTATTTTCGTTTGGATCTGAAGTACCATACAACAAATTAGGCAGTTACACGTTTTCTTCTAAATAACCACTTAACATTTATTAAAATTTGTGTAAAGAAGATCATTTCGTATTTTCGGTAAATTAAGCCTGTAATTACTATTTGTTTTTACATTGATAGCAATAAAACATTTTTGAAAAGAAGGCAGCTGTGGCCTTAAAAACTTTTTCTCTTTTCAAATCGCTGGATTGTTTTTAATCATAAAGTACTCCCAAATCAATTGCGACTGTAACAACTAGATCGAAGCTAGCAGAGCGGCCTTTATCTCAAACAAGACCATCTCACTTCTATGGAAGTTTTTCCATTTAAAAAAAAAACCTTTACATTTTCGAAAAGTTGAAATTTTTATTCATAAAAAAAGTCACTCAAACTCTCATTTTACGAGTATAAAAACATTTTAATGTATTTCATTTGTTAACTAGTGACCCATTTTCTATAAAGTACCTAATTAAGAAGCACTGAAGTTCTTCGATTTTTTCAGATCCCAAGTGAATTTTTGGGTTTGTTTTGTAGACCAGTATAACATATTAAAAATAAAAAAAAATTAATAAACTTTAATTTGAGATATTCAAGAATAAAGGACAAAATCGTTATGCCTGAAAAAAATTTCTGGGATAATTGTTATTCGTATTTTTTTTAATATTGCGTCAATCTCCCCCTTTAAAATAAGTTCTATTTTATTATTCTAGGATAAAAATTACCGGCGATATGAACTTTCAAAGGGGGCTCGGAATCCATTTTTGCGAAATATTTAACATATTATAACTAACAAAAATACAAAAATACTATTAAAAAATAATAATAATAATAATAATAAAATGAGATAGAAGCAAAAAATTGATTATTATACCTTTTTCCACTAATTGTTGAAGTGCAAAAATGTTCAAAAGAATTGGCGATTGTAAGGTCACACCTTTGGCGATTCTTGATGGAATGACCGACCCTACTATGTTATCTCAGAGGCTAAAAGCACCCAGGTTGGGGTTTATAAGTGAGTTTGAATTGGCGCCCAAGGTGGGGTTTACAAATGAGTTTGAATTGGCGCCCAACGAGGGGTTTAAAAACTTTTGGTTCAAAGAGCAATGTCGAATGTCGAATTCCAGTGGTGACATTTTTCTGTTGCAGGACTCGGTTGTTTGACCAAAGGGCACTGCAGCCTTTCACCATTTTTGTCAAAAAAAATTTCACAAAAAAAATCAGTTTACATTTTTAAATAAGACAATGATTTGACATAGCTACAATTGCAAATCTTTCAAAATTTTCAAAAGACTGCATGTACCTATACTATATATATATATAGATAAATTGTTTTTGCCATAGTAGCAGAATGAATTTCTTTTATCGGTCACCACTTGGGAAACAAAATTAAGGACCATATTCCAGGAGTTTCCACTTAAATTCGAATTCTTTAAAAATAGGTAAGTAGCTTTTTATGTTAAAAGATTTTTCTGGATCGAGGATTCTCACAATAGATAATTCTATTTCTCGATTGGTGGTTCCTTTGAAACGTATGTACATGGCTCACTCAATCAAATGTTAATATGATCCACGACGCAAACAACACTACAATGTATTCGTGTTTTGTAAATAAATCACGATTCCAGAAAAAGACATTTCTTTAGAACTAGAATGGCATCAAGAAAATTTCTAGTTCAGCGAATTCGTGGAAAAATCCGTAAAGAATTTGTAAATTTTTTTTTGTCGGTAACCTCCCATTCTTGATCTATATGTAAGGGAGAAAATAGAGTGGAGTATCGTAAGCTTCTTTTTGTTAAGTAACACACACCTATGACAAAAATGGAATAACAATCTCTGACGTGAAACACATAAAATCACTCAGGTAAGCTACTTCGAGTGTATCAGTGGATGATGGAATTTCATCTAAATTTACATATAACGATTTTCACGTGAAGTTACCATATATCCGTTTCTTCGAATTCTATTTTGATGCTAGACAAACTTGATGGCATAGTGGTAGCATTTGATCTGTTGGCATCAAGGATTTTATCGGAATCGCAACAAATTTGAATTCGAAATCTTCGAATGCACTCTCCATATAAAGATAGCTTCATGCGAAATCTTGAGCACCTTAAGTATTTAAGGTATTTCAGTTTAGCTATATCAGCGTAGTGGAGTAATCAGTAGAATACTGCTTTTTGCGCTTTTCACGGACAAAAAATTTGTTCAACCTGAATCGCAAGTTTTATTAAATTTTTCCTTATTCAAATAATATTCCGTAACTTTAAGAAGTTTCACATTATTTTCTTGTCTAGTTTACTAAACACAATATTATAGTTGCAAAGGGTACAGCCTACCCTCTAAAATAATTACCAACTGTGTCTATTATATATAGTATTATTGAAGTAAATGCACTATGAACTAAGCCAGTTTAACTACAGTAAAAACTTCAATCTTATGATGCAAAGGGTTCTTGAGATATGAAACCTTTTTTTGTGAAATATTCCTTCCTATAGTACATAATCTTGCACAGCAAGGACTGCACTGGTATTGTAACAATTTCCATAATTAAGTATGAACTATTCCGAGGATACATTTTTCAGAAGATGGGTCATTTCAGGATAAATAATTTTCTTGAAATTTCAAGTCAATACATACTTTACTTATTATTAAAAATTAGAAATAAAAATGCCAGTCTTTTTTTAAGTGAGTAATTGGTTTCGAGGATGTAGGCAGTTTTTCTTATACTAAAAAGTTGAAATTTAATTGCGAATATATATATATGAGATTGACGGCAGAGGAAAGAGAATTTGATTGCGACATGGAAGAGTGAGGAAGTGATTTATAAACTTACCGAATTCAAACCAATTCATCCCCACAATTTTAGCTATTTGTCAATTTAATTACCGAATTAAACATTGCGCGACTGTATAAATGATATCGTTCATTAAAGTTTGGGATCTACCACGATTTCAAGATCTTCAAAGTGTCAGCTAAGCCATAACGTGACATTAACATGCCGCAGCACACTATATACGGAAATTTCCATAACATAAATATTTACGCTAAATCCAGTCATTCTTCCTCTAGTAGTTAATAGGTGTATACATCCAACCTTTCCGTAATTACAAAGCCACAAACTTGTCTCCGTCGTTCCCATCGTTGTTGAAGATATGTCGAAAATATTTGCCATTTTCGCAAAATCACACTCTTCATGGGAACGTAGGGTACACACAAAGACTAAATCAAATATGGTTTCAACCTAATTAAGTACTGTCTTGAGAGTTTCGTGCTCGATAGTGCCATTAACTCACCAATTTCTTCCACCGTTTCGCATTACTTTCCATTAAATTTAGTAGTTTCTTATTTGATATCATTATCCTTATTCCATTTGCCTTTCACCCCGTATATACTAGGGGGTGTTCTCGTGTTTACTTTCCACAATGTTTTTCCGTATGTAATTTACCTAGATTACACTTTCTTTAATTAAGTTTCCCTCCTTCCGAGGAATTTTGTTAGGGATCGAAACGCTTTTTGAAACGACAAAATTTTTGCACCTATGTAACTATCTGTGAGATACCAGCACAAAACAGAATACAACAGTGTTATAGTTATTGCTTCGAAGTGAGGCTTGAACTATTGGCACTATTGTAAGGGAGGAGGGTTGGCATTAATCGATACGTGCCCGTTTCAACTTATCTACAAAGGAATAATTTGGAAGAGTTTCCTTCTGGATTTAGAGTGAGGGCTTGAGAACTTGAGGACAAGTGGAGAACAATCATTCGAATTTATTTTATCAGATTTCTTTTCACATAGCTCAGCAAATATACTTGTGTTTGGCGCAAAATACTTAACCTGAATACTCTGTTTTCTCTGTAACTTTAGAACGAAATATACAATAGAAGAATTACTTAAACGACGGATGAAAGGAGGCTTTCTTTTCCGATATATTCGTATAGTATGCCAAAAAAAATCGCTAGCAAATATGACTTCTTTTCAGGTCGTTTTCAATTTCAATTGCAGGAATGGTGTGAGGAAGTAAATTCACAAAACTTCAAATAAATATTTACTACAAGTTAAATTTCAATTATCTTTAATACATATGTTGGGAGAAAGAACTTGTACTGTATAGTACAATAAAATTTAGAAGTGCAGAAAGAAATTCCACATAATCGCTATAAACTTCCGCATTTTGCCGACAAGTTTTTCCTTTTAACGTACGCTTCTATTTAAGTATGGTGCAAATTGAATTCTGTCGCACAGTATCCTTGATTCGAGATTTAAGCAAAGATAGCTCGAATCGAATTGTTCTGTTCTTCGTTCGAGTTCTATCTATCGAAACCATGCCGTTTTTTTGATTTTATTTCTTTGCTTCGGAATATTTTCTGCTGTGAATTTCGGACGAAATTGTTGGAAACTAGTCCGATGTCCTGTTGGAAAAATTCGAACAGCACTTAGCTTTTTAGTTTTCTGGAAACGATCTCTCATGTAAACACACAGTCCAATTGTTAGATAGTAAAATATTTCGACACCACTGAGCATTGAAGCGCCCATAAATAGACCAGCTATTCCACCGAAGGCGACTGAAATTTAAAATAATCAAAAGTCTTATATAAATGAAAAAATTGTACATTAAAATAGGAAAACATAAATTAATAAAAGTAAAGAGAATATGTTTGAATAAAAAACATTAACACATAAATAAAAGTTAAAGAAAAATGTTTTGAAAAAAGAACAATATTACGTAAAGATGAGAAAAATGAATAAAGCAGAATCAAGAGTAGTAGAGTGCTGAAAAATTTAAAAAAGATAAATAATATAACTTCAAATTACCGAGGAGGTCTAACCAACCATAAACAACATTTGTTCGATACTTGATGAGCGTTCCATGATGATAGTGTACATCCAAAATAATTATTTCTTCACTAGAATTTTCTCTGAAAAATATATGATAAGTTTTTGAAAAATATTTTTTAATGTGATCTTGTAGTGAAAATTATTAACTTTGCCAAATGCATCGGTACAATTTCTGCCTGATAGTCCAAAATATAACACTGATAAAGGCAGGAACAAATCATTACGTCCTTATCTATGTCCGCACTATCGTCTTCTTTTACTGGCTTTTCAAAATTATATAGATCTGTGAAAATTATTTGAATGCAATATTGAATTTTTATTTAATTATTTAATTTGTTTAATTAATTGTTTACTATTATTATTTATAATGAATTTGCTTCTTTGAGGTTTTTAAAAGACTAGGACAAGTTCACATATACGGTACTTAAGCGGAATTCGGACGGAACTCATTTCCCCTTTCAGTATACTGAAACACGTAAGCTCCAATTTTGTGAATACTGACTAAGTTCTGTTATCAGAAAGTGATTTAACAATGAATGCCAGAAGTTTTTAATAATTTTGGTTATTTTTTTTGTATCATTATGTTCAGACCCGATTTTTGAAATATAGAAAATTTAAATATTGCGCAGAGGATCGCGCAAAAATTTTTCAATTTAATTTGAAAGTTAATGAAAACATACTACAGAAATGATCCTGTGAATTATAGTCTTGTGAAGTCTAGGTAGCACCGGTTATTTTACTGAAAATCATTCCCCTTACTAATGTTTTACGGTACTGACTTTTAGAATTCGCGAATATCAACTTTTATTATTTTATTTCGAAAATTAAAAGTTTTTCCAAGTTTTTGATAGCTTAGAAGCAAGTAATTTTTCAACCGATTACTTTATAATGAAGAATGGTACCTTCATGTTTAAGTCCAAGAGTCATCATTTCATGCATTAAATTCTTTTTTTGGCATCTGTTTTAACAATGTCTTTAGTATAAAAATGTCGCTCATAAAACATTACAAATACCACCAATTTCACGACTCATTCAGTCTAAATTTTGAAACAATCCATATTATGCTTCAAGAAAGCATAAGAATACCTAGACCTTTTTTTTCCTTTTTACTATGCAGTTTAAATTTTCAGTACTGCAATATCAGTACCGGAAAATGTACACACTTACCTTCGCCGATTCTCTTGAAAATTTTTGCACTTGAAGAACTGGTGAAAAAAAAATATAATTTCAATTTTTTGTCTCGATCTCAGTTTACTGTATAAATTGGGATTTCCATTGTCGTCGCAATTCTGCGTTTGCGTCACACGTCGAACATTCTTCAGCTTTTATCTGTGCCGCAAAATTAAATTTCGATGACTTTTCTTTAAAGTAGGACTTATTTTAAATATTGTTGTTTAAAAATTATCGCAATATAAAAAAATATGAATAAAAAATATCCTTGAGTTTTTTTTCAAGGATAAAGATTTGGTCCTTAAATATCTCAAAATCAGCAATTTTTTTATTTTGGTTTTTTTATATTTTGTAGGTTTTTCTGTTTTACAAAATATACTTAAAAATTAACTTGGGAGCTCAATGGGATTGGGAGTAACAAAAATCGAAGAACATCATATTTTTTTTCACTAATTCTCTTAGTACATAAGTTTTCAAAAGATTCGGCGATGGAAAGATCACAAATTTCGCCATTTTTGGCGATTCTTGATGGAATGACCCTACATCAAATTTTTTTTATGCTTGTATGGCGAATTCACTTACGATTCTTAGATGAATAATTAAGCATTATATAACGGATCTCAGTGTAACACTCTAATGATTTGTCTGAACAAAATATTGTTAATATCTTTATTTTTTTTATTTTTTTTGCTGAAATAGTACAACTCCTTTGTAAAAATTTCCAGTGAGATCCACCTGCGCTGAATACCTGCCAATTGGATTACTATTATATAAATTTAATTTAAACGTACTTCGGTTTTTAGACAGATTGCTATCCAAATGTATAGCCTATTTTAAATGTTTGAGAAATTTTACTATTAACCATGTGCTATGTTAAGGGCAGAAGTATTGATACCTAAGATTGTAAGTCGACACATACTTTTTTGTATTAGACCAAATTGCTGCTTTGCCAAATTCACATTGGTCAAATTTTTTGAGCTGCTTGCCAAATTGATTTATTTGCCCCTTTTGCAAAAAATAGGTTACCTAAATTTTTGTAAAATTTTCCTCGTCTTTTTATACAAGCCTTACCTCATCAAATGTCAGATGCATCGATTTTGTAATAAATTTAAATTTTGTCTTCAAACTTACCATTATTCTCATTCAAACAGTGAAAATCCGAAGCCTTGCACGGTGTATAATTTCCTGAAATATTTTGGTTCAAAGTCTTCACAACGAGATGGTATTAACCATACTAGAAATGTGTACCCATTTGTAAAACTATGGCAAACGTTTGCAAGCTAGCGAGGATAAACGATGGTTGAATCTACAATAAAGCTTTAATTGCACATCATATATAATAACGTATTTTGCAAATGGTACACATTTCGCAATGGTTTTTCGTCATCTAGGTACTAGTCTGTGCTTTTACTTACCAATTGGAAAATATGCTTCGATAGTGCAATTACATCGCTCTAATAAATAATTTTGTCGGCATTCGGATAAGCAATTGTTCATATAATACTCGAGACCGGGTAAATTACGATATTTAGGATCTTTTGCCTCATCCTATTTTGCGGTTGGAATTTATTTTTCGAATATTATTTAATTTTGAGAAACTTACAGCAAAAACGCAAGAGCGTTCATTTGGAGCAATTCTTCTCGTAGCGGGCATTGCGTAGCTTACTTTCGGCTTTATCAAGACTGCTGCTGATGTACCCGATGGGACAAAAACTGCATTGTTTGGCCATTCGTAAGGATTGTGTATGATTACCTTTGAAGAAAATCAAATTGAATTTTGAAGAAAAAAGAATGTTGAAAAATTAAAAAATCTGTTGAATTTAGCAATCTACTATACTTAATTGCAACTGTAATCATTCTGGGCTCCACTTGCCTCATGGAACGGATATTCCTGAAAATCAAGGATTAACTTGACTTAAGGAGTATCGTAGAGCCAGAGACTATCACTTTTAATTTGTTCGTCAAACTGCACACACTATGGCGCTGGTTAGATTCAATCGAATGCATTTTTAAAAGTCTTACCAGTCAAAGGAAACTTACAAAAATCCCCAACGGATTCGTACTATCCGGATGTTTGTTCTTCGACTCGACGAAAAGGTTAATCCTTAATCCGCTCCAATCGCCAAACATTGAGGTCTTTTGTGGCCAATCCTTCTCGTTCGAACGCACACGTTCCAATCCGATATCATTGACGGCCGAATTAAAAGCATAGCAAATACCAAATTCGGTTTTTTGCTTAACGAAAATCTCACAGCACGGAAAATTCTTATGACGCCACCAGCACTCATTTACGAACATCTTCTCGCACGGATGATTCATGAAGTCGTACAGGTCGGTAATGTTGATGTGATCCAAAGATTTCAGCGAGATATTCTGAAAAATTGCGTACTCATCGAAATTCCCGAACTCTAAAATTTCCATTTTTTGAACGAATTTCGTGAATAAATTCACCACCGCTTCCGTAGCGTTCGGAACGAATTTCAACTTGGCAGCTTCGATTCGATTCCAGTCGACGCGATTGTAATTGCAAATCGTGACGGCCGGAAAAGGGATCTTATACACCGGAAAAATGGTACTTTCGACCACCGTCTCTAGCGGACTACTGTAGAATCGATTTGCAATTAAAATGCACACGTAGCTTGTACCGAAAATCGATAGGAATACTATTAGCGCCCAGATAAGCCTGCGGAATTGAATACAATCTTACTTTAATTAGTTTCGATTAAAACCACTCCAAAACGTGTGTGTACCTTTCGAACGTCCTCAGATCGCTTTCGGCAACATATCGCAAGCCGTGCAGTGTCGAACGGAGACAATAAAATTTCCAGAAGGACGTTATGACGTGCTCGACTTCGTCCTGACATCCAACTTCTTTATCCTTGGCTGCAGGTGTCGTTTTCTCGGCGGCATTTTTACGAGCGTATTGCCCTGTTAGATGTTGAAAGTCCTTCTGGTAGAGCATTATGTTCGGTGCTGCACATTCCACCCAGGGACTATTACAGAACTAGCACTAGACGTAACTATGTCGACTGGGATAACATGTCCTTAGAGGAGCCGGGTGTTGTGTGAGTAACAGACTTATGACCCATTATCTGATTCTGGCATCGTGTTAGAGAATTATCCTGTCCGCTGGTGGGTTTGAAAAATGCTTCATTAAATGAATTTTATTGATTTTTATCGTCGATGGTATTGTAAGGATAATTCCCTGAATGATTGCTACTTAAGGATAAGAGATATTTATCACAAAGCTCGTCTAAGGTAAAAAGAATTAAGGAGAACCTTGGCATTATCAATTATAATTATATCTATCCAAAATTATTCACTTAATTGCTGAAAAAAGTCATCGTGAATTGGGGGTGGTAAAGAACGCGTCCGAAACACTCGAGTGCTGCAAACAAATTATCCGAATAATTGGTGTGATCTAGAAACCAAAATTGTTCGCCTAAAACGCCTCCTCCGCCTTTAAGGACAAAATGTCTTTACAATTTCAGGGCTTGTTCCAATAGTCAGCTTTGTCTACGTGTAGCTATAACAAGAAACAAGGATGACATCAAGCATACAACATCCTCGTCCTATTTGAATTCTATTTGGTGTCTCGGCTTGGCTTGTCTGGTTTTACTGCAGCTGATACAGCCATCGAGAGAGTATCTTAATTTTTTCTTCAGCTCGTATAATTAATAATTTTTTTCTAGTACATATTTTCAGTGCTATTATTATATTATTGATATTTATCTCAAGTACAATGTAGTTTTCGAACTATAGTGGTTTTGAAGTGATGTCGAACTGAAATCAATTCGAGGACTATTAGAAATTACGTTATTTTACGATTTTATTTTGATTAAGGATCGAGATTCATCAAGCAAAAAAAACGGACTACTTTGGTGATGAGTTTGCTTCGCTTCCATGTGTACCACTGAATACGGCATTTTCGCTTCGAACTCTGAGTTCATATCAACTCAAAAAGAAAGAAGAACTTCAAACTGAAAATTGAAAAAGGGCTTCACACTTTGTGAAAGGCTTTTACATCATAGTGTTGGCTCGTATGAAAAAAACCCAATTAGGATCTTTCGGGCAAATGACTGAAATGAATGACCAAGTTTCTACCGCCATTGGAAGTCGGCGAGTCTTTAGGTCCATTTTTACGGTTTGAAAGCGGTTGATTTAATTGAATGGCGCTATTTTAGCTCGTCCTTGATTAATTGAATGCAAGCCAACTAACCTTAGTGAAATGGGTATGAAAGAAATTGATGCTGTCTACTCCAGCCAAATTGAAATTCAGTTTCTGGGTTATAAATTGGAATGTGCGGGTACTGATAGTACTCGTTCCTTTAAAAGGACTAGTGACTTTAAGTAGGAGTAGAAATACTTCAAAATTGATTAGAGAGGAAAGCTTTACGTTCATTTACAGTGCCTGTACTTAACGATGATATACGATTCCATTTAAGATACCCGCTTTGTATAACAGATTGATAAAAACAAATCAGCAAAATTAGAATTTCAGAGTCAAAATAGACTTGTAATATATATACACAAAAATTCACCCTTCCAGCATAAGCCGTTCTAGAGAAATAAGAGTTAGTAATATGGAGAACAGCCAACCAGAGGTAAAATTACATGCCCATATCTTAAAGGTAGATGATGTTATTAAGCTCTTGCTACTCTCCCGTCTAGAAATCCCTTTTACCGAATACTACTATAAATCCACTAAAATTAAAGCAAGCAGTTTATTTTTATAATTCGAAAAAAAAACTGTCCACCGCGGCATTTTTTCGGCCATTCTTTTGACCGAATAAATGTCAAAGAAATTCAATTTTGAACGTAGCTAAAATAAATTATCACTTACGAGAGGATAATCCACGGTCCCTTTCAGCCATAATACGCATCTCGTCGAGTAGAAGCGTGATATAAATTTCGGCGGCGAACCATCTACAAGGCCATTAGAGATAAGTAAAATATCTAAATTGGTTCTTATGAGGGTACTGGAGAACGGGACGGTATAAAGGACTTTTCTGTCTACGCCACACTGAGTAATCGCTGTTCTCAAGAGCCCCCAGGACAACCTATAAAACCAGGAAGACGTACGGAAAAAAAGGACGATGGTGTCTGTATAGAAAATGGATGAGTTACTTATAGGTCTGATGGCGTATTTCTCGTTCGCTTTATTATAATAAAAATGGACACGCCTGAATTGGATCGGATCATTAGATGATTTATGTTCCGAGAAAGCACCCCCGAACAGCAAGGTCAACGAATTTTGTTTGTCTGTATACAATGCGGAGCGTTCCAGGAGTCTGTAACCTGTGTAAAAACGAACATAAACCAGAGAACAATCGAATTATCCCCCCAGGAAAATCGAATTCCAGTGACATCCATTATATTCGCCACGAAAAACAGCACACTTGTGCCGAAGGACGTAAATGAATGAAATGGGACGTGGGCAATTAGCGATGCGATTTCCACATAAATTCAATTAGTTGATCAGAGCATAGGTGAAGCTTAAAATTGTGTTTGTCCCGGGGGATTTGGATGGAATTTAGTTCCAGGAAGTGCAATTTCATCGATGCAATTTATGATGTTTAATTTAAAAATGGTTTTTCATGGAAAAAAATTAATTAAATAAACTGGAGGATTGGCTGAATTTTAGAACTTTTTGATTCCAGCTTTCTAGCACTCTAGATATATCCCTTTCACTGCGATCTTGTTTTAGTTTTGCATAAATTCCAGGTTTCAACTCCCTGGCATCTAAGATGATCTACACTAACACTGTAACTACCCAAAAAGTTACCAAGTCAAGGGGTCTAGGTAGATAGGTACGCGAGGCTGCTCGTGAGAGCACGGACATCGGACACACTTAGACCTAAAACGTCCATTGGGTTACCACAGAATCATCGAATCCGGTCCTACTCGTCGAACCATTTAGAATTACAATGAAGCATTGGACTCTCCTCCATTGCGGCAAGATCACCAAGTCTTTCTAGTGCAGGTATAGAGTTGGACAGGCACATAAAAGGTGAAGGACTGTCTCCTCTTCCTCTTCATTCGGTCTGCTTCTACTAAAGTTGTTTGAGAAGAGTTGGAGTCTTTTAGCATGCCGGTCTATAAGACAGTGTCTAGTCAGGACTCCGAATAAGGTGCTGATATTCACCCTTTTGAGCAAAGCATTTTAGATCCAGCCTGATCTGATCTCTCTCGCAGTGTGACATGTAATACCGTCTACCAGTCTTGAGTTGATTTTCTCAATTGAGTCCAATCCTAGTAGCAGTTTACATGTAGAGAGAGGCACATCCAGAAGGGTGGTAGTGCACCGAGCGAGTTCGTAAGCCTTGTAGTTTGCTGGAATATCCCTGTGTCCTGACATCCAGCACAGTTCAGCCATCACAATATTTTTTTTCCTTACTTTTGGTTTAAGATTCTAAAATAAAAAACCAAAATCCAAAAAGTAAAATCTAAAATCTTGCCAAGGACATAACTCTCGTGGTCTAACTAAGATAAAATTATATTTGAAGCTGGAATTGTATCTCTGAAGAGAACAGATCCTACCAAGAAAGGCTCATACAGGAACTGATACTTTCCAATTCCTCAATCCACTCCATCTTAAGATTCCATCCCCACATTCGGGATGGTACTGCGCTGACGAAGCGAACCTATTAACCCATCTAACCTTCCAATTCTTGTCCATTTCATTCCTTTTCAAAACTCAACAATAATTCATTTTCGTTTCAATGCGAACCAAAATCCTCTCATGGCAATAAATTTTTCCGGTCCGACATGCAAATCAGAATGATAACATCCTTTTTGAATACCAAATAAAAAAAAGTGTTTCCCAGGCAATCATTCGGTCATCGAAGTCTGCTGATATTTCCCTTTAAGATTTCAACTTCACACAAAAGAAACCCCATTCCACGCATTCTTTTCGAAATCGAAACCTAAGATGATTTGAAGGGAAAAGGCACGTCCAGAATCTCCAGCAAAGTCATCAATTTGACTACATTTCATGGACGGAAGAAGAAAATGATGTGAAACCTATTACGAAAAGCCATCCTATTGGTTCGAATCGAATCTCACTATCGTTGTAGGAGATTCGTTCAAAATACTCGTATGTCTATACCGAAAAAGAAAAAGATAACTCTGCGAAAATGGCTTAACAAGTCACCAAGCTATCGGAAAATTTGCAAACAAATTAGTCGAGTGGCGTGAATGGGAAATCCCCTTGAGGGTTTCCCTAATAGATTTTTACCTGAACGTCGTGAGATCACGACAGAATCGGCTCCAACCAGTTCGAAGTAGGTGACTTATACGTACAATAAATCATCCTGCCACAAAAGACATACCATGATGTGCTACATACATGTTCAGGATTTGATTCCCTGACACATTGCCATACTGTGTGTCCTGGAACGGGAACCACGAAATCCTGACTCTGACAATTTAATGATTTATTGGAGGAAACTTTTCCGACACCCACTCGTGATGAGTTTGAGCAATGCTTCAAAGTTTTTATTGAGCCCAAACACTCACAGGAAAAGACGTAGTAAGCATCAGCATGAATGTTGATGGGGGGTGATAATCTGCACAATTCTATCCTTCTTGCATTTACCCGGGCGCCCTGGGAAGCTGTTCCTACCTACAAGAAGTCTGGATACTACAGTAAAGTTGCAGTTGCTGGTCTTATCGATTTTAATGAAATCCTTTACGAGTACTGCTGACCTCTTGAATGTAGAACACACAATGATCCGTACAGTCATCCTGAAGGACGAATGGGAAACGCAAACTCATTTCAGATTAACGGCATTGCTTAACCCCAAGGATCCTTTAATCCAACATAGGTACACTTACAACACTCTCGCGTGATGATCTAGTCCACCTGGAATCCCAGGGCGATAATAATAGGCCCAGTCCCGAGATTTCCGAAATCTTTGACCAGACTTGGAGCCGACTTGTAACATCAGGGCAGGGCTACCCAAATCTCGGCGCTGGCAGTCAAGTGGATGTGACTCGAATTTAAGTTGTAAATTTTTTTTTGTTGGAAGAATTGGCTTTTGTGTTAGGTAATTCTCATTCAGGTAACTCCTGCACGATGGTTCTACTGAACGGGAATTTTTCGTTCATCATTCAAAGATTGATGGACGCATAAGGAGTACCAGGTCAGCATTAATACCGAATTGGCTTTTCTCTTGGGGGTATTTAAGTCCTATTGTATTTTCCATAAGGTACATATTGCTTCTGATAAATGACCAAAAAGTCTGGTAGGGGGACTTCTGTAATGGGCCTATTATGTGAGTGATTCGGAGAATTTACGACTCTGATACACATTGTGGCGTTATGAATTCTGCCTTGAAAATTTTTCGGTGGCAATAAAATGTCTGCAGCAATTCTTTAACTACAGTTGCGCGTAGAAAACTTGAGACCGATATTCTTTATTTTGGTTAGTGGAAGTGGCCAGCAAGATGATAAGATGATATTTTCTGATGTCAAGGATTTATGGTTTATTTGATTCAATGGCGCCAAAGATTACGAACTGGTTTACTAGCTCGGTGGTTCTTGTATTATCCTAGGAACTGATTTAATTCGGTGCGATAAGAAAGACTGGCACGACTTTATTTTTAGATTTTATTTTAAATCACTGCGTCAACTCACACAAGAGCTACTAAACTTTGAAGGACATTAGCTTTGAGGGTTTCTGTATTCTGAAAAAAAAAAAAAAATCTGCCAATAGTCTAAGCGAAACTTTATCATTTTTCGGATCAAAGTTCGGGAGCGGTCAAAGCGGAGTTCAGTTATTTTGAGATTATGACCTTTCTTGGAAAGTTAATTTTGTTCTTTAAAATAGAAATAACCAATTTTATATCTCATCAAAACTAAGGGATGACAAAAACAGTGATAAAATTTGCAAACCCTTGGAAGTTGAATATCAAAAAATTGAAAAATGGGTTTGTAGGCGATTATATAAAAAGTCCGTGGAAGTGAAATATCTAATAGGTATCTAATCGATCCTACAATATATGTCGAAGCTTTGAAATTCATACTACCCCCTTACACCCCTTAGGATTGAATATCTAAAAATAATTAAATTGAATTTTTGGCACTTACATAATAAAACTATGGAAGTAAAATGAATTCGATAAATCATTAGACCTAAGCAATATGTAGGAATCTGTGAAAACATGTGCTACCTTCTTAAACTAACTTGGGGATTGAATATGCAAAAAGTTAATAGATAACTATGAAGACAGCACGAGCAAGTAAAAATCACTTCAATATCCTATCAAAAAAGAAATAACGAAATTCGTGAAAACGTGTTCAGCCCTTTTATACCATCTAAGGGCCTGAAAAATGAAAAACTTAAAAATAAGCGATTATTACGCAAGCCCGTGGAAGTGAAAAGATTTTTGATATGTGATCAGGCCTGAGGGATATAAAGGAATTTGTGGAAAAGTATACAACCTCCTTGCACCCTCTTAGGGAAATCATGAAAACTATTTCTAGGTATTTATATGAAAAGGCCGTAGAATAAGAATGAATTCAATGTTTGTGAAGAAAAAATAGATATGACGAGAATCGTGAAAATATATTCATTTTTTTCGACTCCCTTCCAAACACTAATGAATATTTGAATTTTGTTATATCCAAATTCCTTTTCTAGTTGATTTACATATACGAACCGAGTTTCAACTTTGTAGAATAAGCCGTTCCATAGTTAGGAAAAACACCCCCCCCCCCCCCCCCTCTCATACCATAATATCCCATATACAATATAATATGTTTGCAACATGCCATTTTTTTGTAGCTCTTGTGTAAATATCAATATTTATTTCGTTTTATCATTATAGGTTCTCGAGATATAAAAATCAGAACTTTTACCTTTTCCACCTCCCCCACGCCGAACGGCGGACAGACGGACTGAATTTTATTTTTGCTTTTTCTGTCTCAACTAGTCATGAAACGTGAAAAAAAAATTATATTATTTTTAAATATTTTATATGTTTTTAGATACAAGGCTACTATTAATAAAGGGGAAAGCACATTTCGAAAAAGTTTCATACCGTCAGTTTCAATATTTAAGACTGACAATTTTCATTATAATTAACTTATTTAATCTTGTTTAATCTGAAGACACAAGAATAATGGGTACATATTTTTCCAGAACTATCGAAACCCTTTCATTGAAAAAATCTTAACAACTAATATATAATTTTTTGGCTTTCACTTTATTAAAAAAAAGGATTTGCTGAAGTGATCACAGTCTTGTCTGTTTGTATGTACCAGTGACGAGTTATCTCATTCACAAAGGCTGTTTTGGACCTCCGCAAGTTATATGACTCTTTTAGTTTCTTAGTTTTCTTTCCCCAGCAGACCCATCAATTTATAGAGTTCGACTTTCTATCATGAACCGTTCACAGGTTATTAGGTAGATAGTGTAACCGATTCCGGAGACGAAATATCCTACGAAATTTTAATTCACCTATTCATAAAGTTTAATATGTATAGATATACTTATGGCTGACAGACTGGATTTTCTTTTTTTTAGAGGCAAGATTTAATTTAAATTTAAAAGGCTGGAACTAGTTGACAATGCACTATTGTTAGCACCCGTATAATATCCTTCCACTGGACATGTTTTGGAGTCAAATATTGCTATTAAGTTTTAATTTACTATTTTCTTTTGATTTCTTTTTAATTTAAGTTAGTTAGTTAGTTAGATTTAAGGCCACTACACAAGGTTTTTTGTACACATTTTTCCTTGAATTTATGTAACTAAAATTGTCATAAATGTTTTGCTTTGCTGTGCTAACTAGGTTTAATTTAGCTGTTAAGATATTGAATTATCTGTTCTCTAAATCATAAATTATAAGGTGTTAAACATAAGTGGATAAAATAATAAATATTGATTGATTGAAAAAAATAATAATTTAAATTTAGAGAATAACAAGATTTATGGTATATCTTGATAATGCTAATCTTAGTTATCCAATGATTTTAAAAGGCTATATGCCATTTCAAATTATTTTACTAAAACTGCTACTACCATAAATTTATTTTTAAAAGTTACGACACGAAATAATTCCCTAAAGCAATACATCGCTTGAAAAGCTTGATTTCTACACAATCGACAATGTCATTATTTTCTTCAGGTTCGTAAAATATGCTTAACTTAGGAAAACATATCTTTCGAGTGTAATTCAACCACATTTTTATTGCATGTATCATTTCATTTTTTCTGTAAAGGGGCCATAAAAAACCTCATAAGTGTAACCGAAGAAGCACAATAATGTAAATTGCTTTCTAGTATTATCATATTTCTGACTATATTTCATACACAAATGGGACATAAAGTCATTTGATTTTCACTGTTGATGAAATGGGTAACTTAGCGAAACTGAAAAGAATATGTGAAGTATCCTAGAATGTAACTGTTTTTTTTTATGATTTTGTTAATTTTGTATAATACAATTTAAAAACAATAACATATTTTTTTTTGAAAAAAAGTATCTATAATATTTTACACTCATCTGTAATAAATTTAAAGACATACATATACAGGGTTTCTGTTTTGTTGCAAATATATAGTAAATGGCTAAACCATATAATAGCATAAGCCGATCTTAAATTAAAGGAACAAACATTTTTATATTTATTTTAATTGAAGTCACTTGCTCTAGTACAGTGCAGTCATTCCATCAAGAATCGCCAAAGGTGTAACCTTATCATCTGAGTCATAACATCATGAATCGCAAAAAATGACGAAATTGGTAACCTTACCATCGCCGAAAATAAAAATTTTTGCACTTGAAGATTTAGTGAACAAAATAATTGAAATTAAATTTTATATTTTTTTTTGTTAGTTACAGCATGTTTAAGTTTTCGCAAAAATGGAATCCTATTTGCCAACTCATATCTTTGCTAATTTTTATCCTAGATTAATAAAATAGGGCTTATTTCAAAGGGGGAGGTTGTCGCAATATAAAAAAAATGCGAATAAGAATTATTCTTGAATTTTTTTTTTAGGGTAACGATTTTGTCATTTATCCTTGAAAATCTCAAAATGCATATCTTAAAATTTTTATGTTTTGTATACTGTACTGTTTTTAAAAACATGTCAAAAACTTAACTCAGATCGGGGTAAAAAAAATCGAAGAACGTTAGTGGTTCCCAATTAAAGCTAGTTTAGTTCTCTAATAATTTAAATCGATTTTCTTGACCCCGATCACCTTGAGATTCCAAATTAACTTTTTGATATTTTTTCAAAAAAGTATTTTAGTTAAATGTAATTTAAAATGTACCCTGCTATGAAAGTTGTTGCCCAAAATTGGATTCAGTACTTCACTGAATCGATCTTGCCAACAAATCTCCTAAATCCCGAAGTGCTTAATCGTTTAGCGGACAAGAAAAAACGTTTCCCTTTCAAAATCTAATTAAAAGGATTTTCCTCGACCAATACCCTGCTCTCAATGTACATATGCTACTATAGCCCGATACGGATTTTCATCAATACCCAACGAGACTCGAGTACATTTTACTGTATGGCTTCCTTTCTAACGTGCCCTTAGCTCGCACGTACCCTAGCCGGGTTCTGTCAACTTGCTGGACAATAAATAGCTTTTCCACCAATTGAAAGTTTGCTTTCCACTTTGCCCGATTTAATCCTGCTCCGCGTTAATGGATTGATTGAGCATTCAAACTATGCTGATATGTTTGGAATTTTCGTATATCCTTTTTCCTCGATATGTAATTTGTACTACGTTGAAAATGTGTGAAATGTTTTCGTGAACATTTTTTTTAGTAAAAGTTCACAGTTATATATCTGCGTTTAATAAATGGGCACAATGATGAAGTTGAAGGACACGTTTACTAAGATCCTCCAGAGAAATGTCGTGTTACATCCGTTTAAATGCTAATGCGATCGGGGTCTTCAATTATCTCAGTTCACCCGAAGTTCTGGAAAGCAACGCAAGAAAATCACCTCAACTATAAGGACGAAAATTGTGGAAAATCCTGTAATATGTATGCAACGAAAAGTCATCTTCAACGCAAAACTGGATCGTGGTACCTTCCTCGCATCGTAAGTAATATGATTTCGTTTAGCCCGGAGAAGGGAGAAATGAAAATTCAGCATCTACACAAACTTATTGTAGTTATCGAATTTGCTCAAGGTGGCAAGAAGTCCTTGCGATGACACATAGCCTTCATGTTCATCCCTATCCATGCTAAAGAGTTTTTCGAGTTCAGGACTATATCAAGAAATTGCTGGTAAGTTTACCAGCTGTGTCGTCACTTTCGGGAAATTCAATTAAATCACGTTCTACAACTTTGTGTAGAATACACCTTCATGACAGAGAAACGCTGTGACATCTCGGAAAATAATTCCGAAAGTTTTCTGGCTATTTGTTCTTGGCATTTTTCAAGCATTTGAATTTTTGGGCCACTTAACTTTATTGAAATTAATTGGGAACTAGATGAAGTTAATTGGGTAAAAACTTTACTTTCAATTCTGTGATATGATAGAGTGCCACTTACTATAATAAGATAATTTCTGCGATTTATGCAAATATACTACTAACTGTTAAGACTTTATTGGACATGTAGGTTATTAAAATACATGGCTTATACTGCATAAGCTCCTCTATAAGAATGCAGATAAGATTACGTGTTTTTCCCCAATGCTACAAACTTCTGTAACACTATTTCTTAGTCCCAATCATAGAGATATATGTGTACAGGAAATGACGAGCAGCGACTGTTTTGAAGCCGGACAATTGACACTATGCTGCTATTAGCATCTTACTCACATTTATGTTGTACTTCGATCTTGAACACAAGAAACGCCAAACATTTGAATACTGGGTAACTGCTTCCATTTCATTTGCTCTACTATCTGTGGAAGCAAATTTTTCATTGCTTCCAACCTCCGGTGTTCAAAAATTTGTTTTCATGACGCCACAGTGGGCTTACTACGGAATGAAATGCTCATAGATGCAACTTTCAAATTGTTTCCATTTGTCTTCTTTTTGATTTGGTATTTATCTCTCTCTAGTTCCAATTAATGAAATTCTTCAGATAAATTTTCAAATTTTTCTCATCATCTCAGCTACTTCTGACATAAATTTTAAGATCATGTCCCTCAAAATTCTGAAATCATAACGCAGTTTTCTACATAATTTTTCAGAACCCAACTCTTATGCGCAACGGTTTTCTTAACATATAAATACATACTATACATTCGAGCGAAGTTCAACGTTTTATGATACATCATAGTTCAAGGCACTGTTCTCCTCGAAGTCCTCAGATTTGATTCTCTCATTGACCTCGTCACCTGTCGTAAAATTAGTCCAGTTAAGCCAAGACACCAACCAAAATTTAAGTTAGAAGGGAATTGCCCAAAATTGATGTCATAAACTGTTCTAACAAGAAAACATGTGGTTTTAATAACTATAAATTCTGCAAATATGATAGATTTTAAACATTTGTGTTAGTAAACTTGAATTGGATATCTAATTGTGAGAATATGCTATATCTGGGTGAATTTCCTGAAATTTTTGTAAAAAAGAAGGAAGAAATATTTTTGTAATTCTGAATGTTTGCCAAAACTTAATACTATTCAAATATGACCATGACTCGCTAGTATTTCCTATTCTTTTGTTACATTTCGTAAATCATGATATTAGCCATATTCCATTAACATATTTAAATCAGTGACTCTGTTTTGGATTCCATTCTATTTTCTCATCCTTCCGCTTCCATTCACATCATTTTCCACTAAATTAACCAGAACAGAACCACATCCTAGCGAATATCCTTCTTCGTGTTTCGGATTCTTTCTTTTGTCATTGTGTTAGATTTTAGTCTACCATATATCTTCAGATATACTATGCTCGCTACAAAAGCGTATAGTTGTAGTTGTGTGCCAGAACTGGAGAATGGCTGCTGACATTGTCAGATGATAAAAATTTACAATTTTCAATTTTTCGTTTTTCCCGATTACGTTTTTTAAGTCCGTCGAAGTGATGGAAATTATCTTGACTGGGATGGCATGAAAACGAGGCAATTATTGATGGCAATCTTTCGGTTGATGAAATTCAGAAGAGGGTTGGAAAATTACACGGCTTGGAATTATTAGTTGTATACGTATTTGATTTATTATTTCTGATAAATCGATAAGAAAAAATTATCCTTGAACGTCATTAAATTGAACAAAATGGTACCAAAAGGATTCTTTTGAATTTTTCATTTATTTTTAATGTGCACGTTGCTATTCTTAAATCCACGAGTTTACGGTTTATTAAAATGTAAAAAATTTGAGCTCACTCAATATCCTTTCAGCTTGTTTTATATATTGCACCTAGAAATGCTACCACTATTAAAGTTAGATGTTAACATTGTACTTTAACATTGTACTCAACTACAGTATTATTATCGTATTGCAATGCCGCCTATGTAAACCTGTGCTAAATTTTTATACTGCATGAGGTGCATCGCGAAATCGTTGGTTCATTCGATGTAAGTGTGGAAAGTTCGAGAATTTAGTCGATCCAATTGGCTCCGTGCAATTCCAATTTGGCTCTATGCTATTTCTCTTTATTCCAAAAATTGAGATTGAAGTTGAAATGATTTTTTTTTAATTGTATTTTGGCCATCAAAACACGCATTTGAATCACTATTGAATCGCTGTAACAAGTGTATTGAAACTGGAGGAGAATATTTTAAATTAAAAAAATTAAAAATATTCAGATTTTTTCTTTTAATGATGTTTTCCATGGCCAGTCTCGAAACTTGTTTGTCGCACTGTGTATATTTCCATAATTGAATAGCCCCCAAAATTAATTTCGACAACGTTTGTTATCTTTGGAACACACTATAACAGTATGTTAACGTTCCACTTGTACGAATGAGCTGACACTCTGCTGCTTTGAACTCCTTACAATTTTATGTAAATCATAGAAACGAACAAATCCCCACTAATGTCATATGCAGATCAACAAAACAGAAATACCAGTAATGCACTTAGATATTTTGTCATATCATCGCTATCCAACGTAGTAGGTGGGAAAATATGAAATGCTTGTACTTCCGACAGCAGATTTTCCCAGGGCCAGGGAAAAGTTTTCAACATACTGCTACTGCACTCAAGTACTCATACGAGTCTAACCCGACGACCTACACTATCGTAACAACTAGTGCATTTCGAAAGTTTTCCCACAATCAGAGGATAGTTAGTGCGGGAGGATGGGGAGCAACTCATATAACAAAACTTTTCACGTATCCTTCGTTGTCCTCGCCGTCATCATGGCAAAGTTTTACGGTTCCTTATCGTTCTTTCAATGTATTTACAAATCGCTCCTTAGTGGTCGGACATAAGTGCAGACTACAGTTTTCGTCCTGTTAAACTGTGAGTAAACTTCAGCTAAATCGGGATGCCTAGACGATGCACTTCCTCGAGTCGCTTCCCTTCACTATTCCCTAACACTACGGAAAACTTTTCGCCCCGAACTAAGGAAGTCTTACAGGATATCTGCCATGATAAAATGCAAAATAACATTAATGTTATACGGAATAGGGAAAATGATCTATGTGCTGTTTGTTAGTCCTTTAAATTGCATATAAATAAAGAGCATAATTTACTTTGAATTGAAATATGGCCCTTTCAAGGAGTTTTTGAGTTCTCCGAGTCGCAAATATTGACAGAAGTTCTTCCTATCAAATTGTTTATAATATTGATGTTATGCTTAAAAGAAATTCAAGTGCAAAGCACATTCTTGTGAATGGAAAATTTCGCTTTTTTGAGTGTATTTTTAGCATTCCATTAATTCATCACTATTTTCTTAAAAGCTTAGAATATTTTTGTGAACTATGAACTAGACGGAAAAAACATTAAATCATGGAAAACTATATAGGTATGCTACGAACGGTCTATTCTACAATATTGATACTGGCAACATTCTCAGTACACTCCAATTGTATTTGATTTGTCAATAAATTTATATGAACCCCATGGCAATGACAACTGTGAGCTACGCACCTTCAAAAAAAAATATCCGTTTGCCCGCCGTACACTTTTTTTGGGGTCTACTAGACCTAAAACGTGAAATTAGTTGTTGTTTGAAAATTAAATTTTGTGATGAGGTTGGTAGGTCAATTAACAAAAGATCTGTTCGAAAATATGATCAAATCTAGTGCCGCGACTTCAGATGGACAGATAAAAAATTATTCATTGAACTGTTTAAATTGTTCTGATGTTACTCCGTGCTGCTATTCCACCCTGGACGTATCACAATAAATAATAAAAAAAAAATGCTGATTAAATCTAGTAGCAGTATCTAGTCACAGAACGATCCTTAATACGCTATTGAGTTAATATCCAATGTCGAGGTTATTTCACTAGCATAACTAAATTACCTGCTTAAATTTAATATATTCGATTATTTTCATAAAATGAACAAGCTTCCTTCGAATACAGCTTAAAAACTCATGTGTAAAGCTATTCCTTAATAATTTTCTTTACCGCCATTTTCCTGAGAACGTTATCTCTAAAAGTACAGCTTCTATACGTTCTTCTCACGTGAAATGATTATATCGTCTTAATCGAAGGTAAAGGTTGAAGGCATACCGTAAGAAAACATAGCACAAAGTAAATCCTTTCGAATAGTTTGGTCCTCTCATATTGCATTCACGTCTTATGTTGTCTTAAAACTTAATTGCTTTTTCGAATCGATTTCACCTATCAAGTATGTAATCTTTTAAAAAGACTTCCGGGGTTGTTTTCTTTTATCGGGAAAGAAAGTTTCTGTTGTTGAAAATTTTGTGAAAATGCTTAGAGCGATATTTACAGCTGGTAGTCCTTAACATTTAAAATTGTTTTGTTGTGGTTGTTGGCATGTTGTGCCTTTTACAAACAAGAACAATGAAGCCAATTTGTCTTACTTTATATTAATTTAAGGATAGCAAGATTCATGAAAATGTGAAGCAGAAGTTTCACAGTGAATGTTAAGTAGATAGTGTGACATTTAAAATGTAGCTCTTGAGGTTCAGAAGTGTTTTCTTTGCTGCCTAGTAAAGGAACAAGACACCATAGATCGGAAGGGGTAGCATAAGTCGAATTTGGTGTTCAGGAAATACTATTATATCATTGGAACAAACCCAATTGTACAATATGTAAGATATGAATGAAATGATGCACGTGAGTTCTTAATGGTTTAGAACTTCTTACTTGTGAGCAAAGTATGAAACCCATGAAATGGTTGCTCATTAAATTTATTTTTCCTTGATTATCTGCAATGGTTACCTATTTCAAAAAAATCCTGCTCACAATTATTTTTCATATCAACCAACTGCTTAGAGTGGTTCTACTAAAAGCTACGAACCAATCGCCGGAAAAACAACAATTTATCTTGAGCAGCTTCAAAGAGAAGACAGCAATGTACCAAATTCGATCTGATAAATTGAGACATTTTGACCTTACTCCCTTTTTTGCAAATTAGTTTTTACACAATTATTAAATAACCCCTGCAATCCAAACGAATGTATTCTTTTAACCGATTTTTCAATTAGCATGTCGTAAGGGAACTGAAGTCTTCTGAGGTGATGCCCACGAGGACCTGGAGGGATTGCAATGGGCCTAGTGAGTGCGGTGGTTCTAGCGCTGCGCCCCTTCTTAAACCTATAAGCCTAAGGGCAGTAGCCAAGGCAGGGAGTTCACAACCCTCTGGCGCTGAAAGGCATCCCGAAAATTCTTACCAATGTATAACTATACCTTGGTTATTTAGCAATATCTTAAAGTGTTGCTAAAGTATCTAAAAGTTCTTTTTCCTCATTTATTAATCAGTATCTTACAGCTCTTCAGTCAATTACTTATCTTATTTTTAAAAAACATTTTTCTTCTCACCTTTTTTGCAATTCACGGACCAAGAAATACCAAAAACACCAAATTTCAATTAATGAGGAAGTCCTTAAACAATCCCCGAAGACATCTCGTCCCACTTATCACTTAATAAAGAAAAAAGTCCAACAAATGAGATTATTGATGATGGTAAATTTATTAGGCTTCATCTGTATAATCCTTAATAAATTCATACAACTCCCTGACTAACTTAATATCCCAAAAGGGCATATCTATCTCGTGTTAACATACTCAACGCATTATCGAAGATTTTTCTCTTTTGGGTCGTTTTCTTCAGACAAAACTCTATTGCGAATAATTTTATGTTGTCCTTGAAACTTTTGCTACCCAATAGATCCTTCCGTTTCTTCACTAGATATTCGGTAAAAATTCGATGGAACCTGTCGAAAATAAACCCGAGAAATACGAGTATAACCGAAAGCGTTCTAACAAACTGTCGCCATCATTATCAACATTGTCGTGTGAGAAGTCCCAAAACAGCTTTAACCCTTTGTGATGTCATGAACCTTTTTCGGGTTCGTCGCCGGTATATTTCAATTCTAGATAAAGTGAACGAACTAAAAAAAAGTCCAACAAAAACCTTTTTTCCTCCGGCACACAATAGTCGAGGATAAGCTGGCATTATCTTAAGCCGATAACCGAGATCCAATTGAGCAGAAAAACTGTTCATCCATAGCGTGGACCCATACTTTATTAAGTGCCCTAGTGGTGTCCAGCTGACGTGATCCTTCCTATATGGCCGAGATTTTCAAAAAAGTATCGAATCCTTCACCCATTTTACACTCCTTTTACTGCGATGAGCCTTCCGGACCTTGAAACCGACGTTGCATGTACACAGACACGACCCTCTACGGCTCCCTGACTAGTGACAATATCGAATTAATTTCTCCTCATACGCTTTTGATTAGTTTGCTCAGGAGGATGGATGGGGCCTCGGTCTAGTGTTCCGTCTCTACTGGGGATATTACGGGTGTTTTTGGAACTGGTCACCATAGTATCGCTCTGTGGTGGACATGACTGAATTCACATTGCCATTAATAAAGTTAAAGCGGAGCCGGTTAATACCAACGTCCGACTACTATTCCACAACATTAATAGTAACTCGGGCCATCTTTCCAAGGGATGAGATTCAGTAGCTAACCAGAGGACATGCATCAAATGAAAATTAGTTTCGTCCAACTGGGACAAAGGGGATGACTTGTTTTTAGACCGATTCGAATGCTTTGCCGACGATGATAAAGAAATGGGACTTTGACAGAATGATTTGTGATATTGGTTACGGGGTACTTAGAAGCTTATCAGACCCTAGTTGTAAGTGTTTTCCCTATTTTTGTTCGTCCCGGAACCTGACTACGCGGTTTTTGCCACTTACCGGAATGTCCTTGTCACTGTGTAAGACGACTGACTTACGGTCCTGGGAAACTGAAACGAAATAGCTGCCACCAATGGGGATGAGTTTTAAGCAACATTTGTGCTTTTTTGGAGCAGTGCAAAACTGTGGAAACAGCTTAGATTAATCTTGAGAAGTCATTTTCAGCAGCAGGATGGAATGCTAAGTGGGCGCTATGTTAGGGAATGTACCAGAAGCTTTCATCATTTTGTGCGCTTATTGCATATCTCTGCGAGTTAGATTGAAACATGTGATTGATTATAATTTGGACGACTTTGAAAATTGTTCTCGTGGAGTACAGAATACAAGATTTGCTAGTCGCTCCAGCAGCAGACAGCTATTTGTCCTCAACAAATAATAAGAATATGCCTTCGACAAAGACGACATGAATACAATAAGGATGTTTCATCCTTTCGACATTGATGTGGTGTTTGTTGATTCCACCTTCAACTTACCTACACTCAAAAATCAAACCAATATCGGAACACAACTGCGAATCTCTATATCGGAGAGAGTCTCATCAAAAATAACTAACGCAATATAAACAAGGCTTTTTCACTAACGCGATAAAATAAATTAAAACCAATTTTTCACACTGAGTCGATATACTGAGTATAGTCTATGTCTGAATCCGACAAACCAGTGTCGAAAAGAACAGCCACGGAATTGAACGGAGTGAATCTTACTGTCCTCAAATTTCGTTTAATTGTTTTTATTACTGCAGTATCACATTTAAATTTTTATTTATTTTTGCTCAATCGAATGTCTCACTGGGGTAAATTTTCCAGGTCTCTTAATGGAGGAACTAAATCCTCCTATTTACCATTGTATGGTTTTTAATAGGTTTTAATTAATTCTCCTGAGCTTGGTTTTACTGCGGTTGGAATGGATGGATTTTGATCAGATAGTGTTTGTTTAATTTAACAAAATATAATATTACGTGTACGGAAATTGATGTTTTATAGTTAAATCCAGGGGTTGCTGGCAAATATATTTCTCTTAAAGAATACATTTCATTGCAGTGGCAATATACCGGGTTTATTGTTAAAAGGTAAGCGGGACATATGCTGCAACACCCATTTAAATACATGGCAGCTTACGTTCCGTTTTAAGATAATCTAAATCGACCGCAATTATTGCTTTTATATAGTAACTATCGAACCGTTAACGCAACTTGAATAAATTCACCTTTGTTAGCTTTAAGAGTCTTAAAGCTTTAAAAAAGCCGTGTGTTTATTGAGAATAGATTTTTTAAAGCATTTTTTAACTGATTTTCGGCATGAGAGAAGTTTTCGCTGCGAAATTTCTGTTTGGGTCATTCCATCAATAATCGCCTAAAATGACCTTACCATCGCCGATTCTTTTGAAAATTTATGAACTTGAGGAATTAGTGAAAAAAATATAATTTCAATTCTTTGTTTCTATCTAATTTTTTTTGTTAGGTTTAGTATGTTAAAGTTTTCGCATAAATGGTACCCGAGTCCTCTTTGAAAATTCATATCTCTTGTAATTTTTATCCTAGAATAATATAATAGAGCTTATTTTAAAGGGCGAGGTTGTCGCAATATAAAAAAGTACTTGCTGTTAATAAAGACTATTTTGTTACTTTTCATATGAGGATAAGTTCAAGCTTCGAGCTCAAGTAGTTGCGAAGTTGCAATCTAAAATATTTAGCGATTGGGAAATTCTTTTTTTCCGTAATGTGCAAATACATAGGATCGAAAAATCAATTACCTACAATTCCCATAAAAAATATTTCGCATTCAATTCAAATTTACATCTGTAAACCGGTTTATCGTTAGCATGCTTTTAATTATTATTGTTAACAATCCGCGTACCGCTGCTACGATCACGATTGTTTGGTGATATAAAGGGTTCTCCAATAAGGACTTGACAACTTTTTTTCAAAATAATATAATTTAATTTGCAGACGTTGTTCCTTCGTGTACTTTACCATGATAAAAATGTTAAGTTTACTGAATAAATTGATAGTGACAATTTGATGATTAGTATAAGGGTGCGTTCACAAATTGAATTCAAAGCTGTCAAGTCCCTATTCGAAAGGGTTTTCCAATAAGGACTTGACAACTTTTTTTCAAAATAATATAATTTAATTTGCAGACGTTGTTCCTTCGTGTACTTCACCATGATAAAAATGTTAAGTTTACTGAATAAATTGACAGTGACAGTTCGATGATTAGTGAAAGGGTGCGTTCACAAATTGAATTCAAAATTGTCAAGTCCTTATTGGAAAACTCTTTATAGTAACTATCGTTACATTTGTTGCTTCCATTTCTTCCGTTGCTTGCGTTGCTCCCGTTGATCCTGTTGCTCCCATTTCTCCCGTTGCTTCCGTTGCTCCCGTTACTCCCGTTACTACCGTTGCTCCGTTGCTTCCGTTGCTTCCGTTACTCCCATTGATCCCGTTGCTATATAATCGGATGAATGGTATAGAAAAGCGTACGTGACAAATAAACAAAGAATTAGAGCACCAGGGTATTGAAATCGCGAAAAAAAATTAAAAATGTCAAAAAAACCAATTGTTTTCATACGATCGATACCAAACATCACATGAAAAATCCCGGGACTATTCTACATGTTCCCTGAAAATTTGATCAAAATCGGTTGAGCGAAATTCTGTGTAACGGAAATCTGTATAAGACGGAAACATTTCCCGGTCACTTGAGGTTCCGTCTTGGACAAATTTCACTGTATATAGATATACGAACCAAATTTCGGGAATATAATTATGTTCTCGACCCGTCCGGTAGTCTCGAGAATATACATGCAAAATTTTTTGAGGGAACGATTTACAGGTGTACGTTTCCATTCGACCCAAGCATTGACTGTTGTATTTTTATATGTAGGTATGTTAGATTAAGAAAAGTAGAATTGCCCAAACCCATTTTCTGTAAATGTCGATATTCCAAAATTATTAACGTGATAAACTTCCCTTAAATTTCAAAGAGATAAAATTAGATCTTATAATAAAAAGTTGTAGTCAACGATTCTGTTTTTAGATAAATTTCCGTGAAGCATTTTACACGAATTCCAACATATCTTTTAGATCTAACAATATATCGACTTCGCTTTTATTTCTATGCCATTTTTACATAAACATCAAAAATTTAAGCGGGTGTAAAATGATTTGTTTACATGCTATTTAAATTGATCACAATATTTTAATATTAATATTAATTGAATTCGATAATTTCTTGCTTCTGCAGCTGGAATCAAAGTACTTTACACTTTATTAAGTTTCTTGTCCTATTACATATTTATGCACATAATTGCAATGAAACGAACAAAAGAACAAGCGAAGATATGCTTTAATCTTCTTCTACAATGATTCTGATCTGATTTATTACAGCTTCGTTACTTCCAAAGAATTTTTCTTTTTCCTTAAATTTCATGTCAGCAAAATAAGAAATGTTTAAAATGATAAAGTACTATTAGCTCTCTGAGAAACGGTCTACAATTCCTTCTGAGTCTGACCCGACTTTAAATTTAATACGAAATCCTCTGGTTCATCCAGGAATGAATTCGAAACAACGATACGCATCCGCAGAATGGTGGTGTCGTCTCTCTTTCCTTTAGCGATTTTCTTTCCATTTTTAAGTAATCAAAGACGCATATAAGCACCACCTGTAAAACAATTTCTTATTTTCCTTTTCCCAGAAAGAAAAACCCCCGAAAAGACTTATTTATTACTCCATTGGGACTAACGAATAGAATGGCAACTGATTTTCTTGAAAAATATCGCCAGAGTTTCTTTTTATGTGCGGGTAAGAGTCGTACAAGGATTAATTAAAGTAGATATTTCCCAGTTCCGAACGATCCTTTGGCCTTATTAAAGGACACGAAAAAGACCAGTCGGACTCTGTTGACGGAAACTTTCAAGCAATTGAACTTAGTTTACTGTGTCTGAAATAAATTGCACATCTAAGCGGACAACTGGCCTGTCAACATCAGGCAGCACGAGGCAAGCCACCCAGCTCCCTTAGTCTATGCCAGCTAAAGTTATCATCAATCATGAAAGTTTGTTTGTTACACTCCACGCATTCCGACCTCAGCATGCCCTCGGCTGCGGATGTCTTTTAACCAGAACAAAATCCTCACGCAGAAGGAAGCTACACACGTGGGTAAGGAACTACCTCAGGCGTGTAGTACAGGTCCTTATCATTGGGAAGAAGGAGGTTTACGAATTGCTCGGCCCTCTTTGTTCTTCGCCGTCGAAAATCTGCTAGAAGACGACAAGTAAGAAGTTTTCCCACAGCATGCGCTATCAACATTTGTTGGACAAAGTCACAGAACACGCGAGTTGTTCTCATTTCTTTTTTCTTATTAAATAAAATGTTTGTGTGGGCCTAAGTATCTTATGGACGATAGCAGAAACTTCTACATGAAGGCTTTGAAATATTGTGACAAGCTTTAAAAGAGTGGTAGATTTATCCGATTTGTTGGCGTGTTATACCGCAATATGTATTGCAGAAACTATAAATAAAGACGTGTTACTAAGACCTACGGCTTTGTGGGAAAGCTGTTATGGCCGAAACTGAAACCGGCCAGTGCTACCCTCTACCCAATATCGTCATCATTTGAAAATCCTGAAAGAACTTAATTTTTTCGTGAATTTTGGACACACAAGTACTAAAGCAATTCTAGCACATTTTTAGGCGAAAGTGTTGAATCAAAGTTAAACAATATATATATAGGTTGAGCTATTACAGTGAAGGTGAAGGATTTGGTAGAAAAAAAATTGCAGAGGTCAGCATAGTACGGAATGTAAGGCCTAACAATAAAGAACCCGAAAGCTGGAATTAAGACATTATAAAATTCATATTTCCATGGCTTAAACTTGGTATTGGTAAGCATAATTTTTTTTTTGAATCACAGGACGTCTTATACTTGAAATTTGAAACTGGCTATCTACGCAGATACGGTCAAACTGAATGAAAACTGCAACCAAATTATAAAATACAGTGGAACCTTTATATAGTGACCACCCAAGTCCTGTGCAAAGCTGGTCACTTATTTATACATACTACTATACACTTATTATTTTCGATTCGTCAAGTTATAAAAATAAATTAACAAATAAAATCCGTTTCTGATTTACATCGGGACCGTAAAAAATTGGAAACTTTAGGCAAGTGGTCAAGATAGGAGGGTGGTCACTTCTTCGCGTTCTTCTGTATATAAAAGATATCCATTGACTTTGAAATTTCCTCCATAACGGGGTTGAATATGAAATTGAATATGAAATTGAATCCATTTTTATCTATTTTCGTTAAATCTCTTCTCCTCTACAAAATACTGAATTGATTTTTACATCTATAAGATTTTAATACATGTAAACGTTTTAAATTCAATTTGGGCTTTTTTTTCCAAATATAAAATGAAATCCGACTTTAAAATTTTAATTTTTCGTAATATTTCCATACATTCAGAATGGTTCTAACCGGCGCCCAACGTAGGGCCATATAAAATAAATATCGAAATAAATTTCTGAATTCAAATTTTTGATATTTAGCTTTAAACTTAACGTCCATATTAATTAAACACATAGCGTGGAACGCATTTTCATTTTTTTTTATTAAAACGACCCCACGCTGGGCGCTATTTGACATCATCAAAAAACATGGCACAAATGGTTAAAACAGAACTTACTGTTGTGCATTTACAAGGTATTTTGGGATATTTCACCGGTACTTTCGTCCTGAATTCTCCAGCCTATAAGTTCCAAATTTCACATAACTTTCGTACAGAAACAGTTGATTGAAAAAATAAAGGTTGGTATATTTGAGGCAGATAATACATGCCTTCCAATCTAGTTAGTTACATTAAAAAAAAATTTAAGAGTCCTGCTAGAATATCTTTCGTGACTCGGAAATCCGTAGGTAACAAACTAATAAACTTACACATGCATCTTTCAGTTGTTTTTCGAAATTATCCAGTAAACTCTATTAATTTTAGAATTAAGTTCTTACAATTTAACCAATCAATCGTAATTTGAATCCCAAACTCTTGCAACATGTTCTTAGCAACATATTGTACTTTCAGATAGCTGAATATCTCCATACTTGAAAACATCGTAACCAGCAATACACTCGCGTTAATTCACTCGAATCCTTGAAGAAAAAGGCTCCGTCGAAAAAGGACTCCCAACCGAAGGACCAAACACCAGCACCAGAGCTCATGCGTTGAACAAATGCTGTCCACTTTTTGGCGGCAGTTAATTCCATCAGATACAGTGTTGTTTGTATCAGGATTCAGGACTTCCATTCACCATCGAAGGAATCACTTTAGTGCTTCACAAATCGTGGCTACCGAATGTCATAGAATCGGTTACGACTTTTTCGAATTGAAATGCGCGACTGTTAAACTTGAAACTCCTTTAAAAACTTGATTAAGATTTACAGTGATTATAGGTGGGTTTGTTTTTTCAAACGTGAAAGTTTTCGAGTTTAATGTTAAACCGAGTTTAGAACTGGAGTGTGTTGTTTGTGTGTGACCTGTTCAAGTAAAATGATTCTGCGAAGGATCACTGCTGAGTGATTGGTGGTTTAACTAGTGTCCTGAATGTGTTTTGTTGTTGTTCTTTTTAGTTTTTTGTTGTTTATAAAGTTGTGGAAGTGAATGTTCGAAACGACGCAATTTATGGAATTTTTTTCAAGTGGATTACATACGAGCTTCTTTGGATTACACGGCTCGGTTTGAGTGTTTTATGTGTGTGGCTTAACAGTAGTTTCAAGTGGAAACCATATTTCAAATTTTGCACGTAGATTAACAAGATCAACATTGTCATCAACTTTATTTTGTTATAAAGTGAGTTTCATTGAATGTGTGGAGGAATTTTTTTTTATTATTTTTGTAACTGGCACTATTAATAACTAATCGAAGTAAACTATGTGCGGTGAAATTTAAAAGATATTTTTGCAGCTGAAAATAGCCCGAATGCGACAAAATTAAATTTTTTTCAGTTTCGTCTGCTTTTCCACCATTTTGGCTAAATTACATACCTAACCAGTTTATTTTCGACAGCAAAAAATTTGTTAATTTTTCTGTATATCTCAAATATTGCGTCGACTTAAAATTTTTGAAAATGCATGGTGTGTACTTTATTTTTCGATCATTGAAAATAATGCAGTACAATTTTTCAAATTTAATAAACTGTATAAATATCAAGGGGATGAGCTTTTAAGATGAAGGGAGCTAGAATCAAAAAATCTAGAATTTTATAGGTCAAGAACGGCTTACACTAAAAAGTTGAAAAGTTCAAGCCAGATACGTATCTACAGAAACATACTTCAATATTCTTTAATGTCGCGACCACACAAATTGAGCTTTGATGATATTTGTCTGATCGGATTTGGGCCCTTAGTACAATCAAAGTTTTCTCCCTAAGCTTCTTAAGGATTTTTTTTTCTGAGCTATCATCGAACCCTAACGGAGGAGAGTAGATTGGGTTCAAAAGGATAATTGGGACTGGTATTTTCAGGAAAGGATAATGTTGAAATATAAGGAAAAGAAAAATATAAGAAGAAAAGAGCGATAAAAACAATATTGTGATTTGAAATATCATAATATCCGAAAAATTAAAGCTTGGTATTCTTTACCTCAGCTTCACCTTTTAAGTGAGAGTCCAGTTATAAATGTTACTAAGCTCGTGGAGTTTGAATTGATTTCTACCCCAATCAAAATTACGTTGATGTACCTATTTGCTTAATTTGACTAATTTTACGACAGCTGACGAAATCAACGAGAGAACGGACTTACAATTTAAACAAATACCAATTTTTTTTGGGTGATTAAAGGCTGGTTTACATGACGAATATGCAAACAATTTTTACTGAGATTGTGTGGGAGAAGGAAAATTTCTAACGAGAAATTGATTAGGAGTGAAACGAACAGATGTTATATCCAGCAAAAAATATTGACGATGTTTGTGTGAATATCATTGTGCAGTGGCTTTCTACTCCATTGAAAATTCGATAAGCTAGCTCCATCACAACCTCAGTAAAAAACGCTTGCATTCGTCATGTAAACCAGCCCTAGGATATAAAAAAAAGTATATTAAATATTTTTCCTCAAACAAAAATAAGTTTAAGAACAAAACTGCAACAAAACTCCTCCCCCTCTTTGTCTATATATTTTAAATTTATTTAAAATGATATTAAATTGAATTATCAATCATTAATATGACCGAAATCGTGATAATTGTTCTTTTATCCCGGATCTTGTTTCTTTATTGTGCCGAATTCGTTTATTGTCGTATAGGCGAATACTATAAGTTGACCATGCCCCGGCTTGGTTGGTGTCTCAGATAAAATGTGTGGGAATGTGCTAAGCATGCGATTATGTATTTTGTTTTTTAATACTAAGCCATAATCCAACTTATAAAATCTATAATCTGGTTCTAAACAGACCGAAGTATCGAGATCAAAGATTTGAAAGAGTCGGGCATTGGGGAACATGTCACTTCTTTAATTCCAATCGCTATTATCTGTAATACCAGCCTGTTGCTATTATGTTCGAGTTTTGGGACAAGTTTTGTCCAATTTTTGGTCTAAGTAAAGATTCTGATGAAAATTCGCAGTCAAAAACGGTTGCTGCTAATCAAAAATTGTATATTCAACGAACACGCTGCTTAAGAACACGCTTTTTTTGTACAATGTATCTGCTCTTTTATCGTATATAAAAAGTCCCTAGAAAAACCTAGCCTTTATTCTGGTGCAGCAAATAAAAGTCTTATCCTTCAAGTAGCTGTATCAAAACATATGAAAGATATAATCATAATAATAATAAATATTACGCGGGTCTAAAAATGCAAAAAAAAAATTTTTTTGGTAATATCATTCAACATATCAATTTTGATTTTGGTTTTTAATAGAAGAGAGCACATTTGAATACTGTGTGTAAATCTTGTACAGATGATTGTTAGCTGATTTCAAGTAAAATAATTTCTTAATAAAACAAATCACCTTACCTAAATCGATAAATTAAATATGGTACGATCATCAGTTAAATTTTAACCGGAACTTTAACTGGAAATTTTGTATGAAAATCTGTCAGTTAAAGTTCCAGTTAGAAAGTAACTGACGATCGCAGGAACGAGCCTTAGTCTTTCACGCTTTTATAATAATTAATGGATGTTGCATCATCATATTTCAGGCTTGAGTCCATTCGATGCTTTGTAGAATTGGAATTGCTTTTATTGTATGGAAATACAAATTTAATTGATTATCGATTCAGATTACCAGGGTGTACATGTAACAATATGATGCTGGTACAATTCCTAAATCGTTTTTGAACAGCCGTGAATTTTTAGTCCACAGAGCATTAGTCCAAAATATATTTCGCTCTGACAATAGCACCATATTGAATAGATCAAGCTAGTTTCTTTGTTTTGGTGGGCGTTGAAATCTACAGCTAATTTGATTTTGATGACCACTATAAAATTAAAGTAAGTGTTGTAATATGTACAAAAATTCCTTAGTTCTAGACAAGTTAACTATCGGAACTTTCATAGCAAGTGGCTGATAATTTCTCCTTCATAATCACTAGAAAATTTTCCGAACCGATGTTTGCTTGGAAACTCTTCACCAATTTACTAAAAGCTATTGTAACTTAATTAAAAATTCTGCTAATAATTTGCAACGCCGTTAATACCGCATAGAACAGGAATTACGAGAAACTTATCCAGTAGATAATTCCTATTATCTTTTCAATTTCCTTAGGAAGGACACTGCTTTTATCCAGCCAGAAAAATAAATAAATTAACGGAAAACGCGAACACTAACATGTTGCTTCTTTCAAATTTTGAATAATTTATGCAATAATTCTTGTTAGTATTAAGTTTTCCACAACAACCTGTCGCACCACAACACAAAGTTTTCTACTTCGAAAAATTTTCCATTCTTAACTTCGGAAAGTTCAAAATTGTTCTGGAAAACAACAAGTTAAAATTCTATCGGATCTTTTAACGTAAATAGCCTTTGTTGAGCGTCTAACAATAATATTATTCAAATTACGTACAGCTTTTCAGATCTTATATAAACGCGGTTACTTTGAAATATGTTAGGGGTTGAAGGCGACAGCCTTGATGAATGATTTTATTGATAAGAGCGTAATTTTGATTGTAAGCAGCTCTCTGGACAATAACAATTAAAGACAAGAAATGCCTCGTTAGTAGAGCCAGAGTCCTCTAACACCCCTTACAAAGTCACAAGTCCTTCAAACTCACATCGATCTTAACGAGGTTTCTATAACCTCTACAAAATGACATAACACCACTCACCCTTTAATATCCTTACGCCATGGGATTTTCGATTTAGCCACGCGATTCCATAATCAGGCTGCTCCTTTATTCATACTCTTCGTCCTCCATTTAGCCCTTTATAATCGGAGACATCGAAATCGATTTGTCATGGGCCTAATGATATTCTCCAAAATTAGTCCTGGGGGTTTATTGGCTTTTCCATAGGGTTCTGTAGTTCGTTAATAGCACCAAAATCGGGGATAAGTATTTCCTAGCTCAGCCAATTTGTTCAAGGATTACGGCAATCTCGGTAGGACATATTGTGTGTATTTGTGTTTGTGTTACTCGGTGTAAACACAACAGCGAAAACTCTGCCCTCTGTGATGAATCGGTTTGTTTTCTGTTGACACCTAAGCCCGTCCATCATCATTTGTCCTTCGTGTATCCATAGTCGAACTTAGTGATAAACAGGAACAAAATTCAATTTTCAATACAATGAACGTGAAGTGTGAAAATGGGTCTTATCGGGCGCTGTATCCAATATCTGAGCCACATTAATGTCTAGGTCGATGCAATCGATCAACCCTTTAGAGCACATTAACGTGCAAGGCCAGGACCTCAGTTAACCAAGTTGGCGAAGATTTATTCAGACCTTGACGCATATGATATTGGGACCAGCACAACGTTAACTATAAATGGCATCTTCATACACCGAGTCGAAGATAAGGGGTGATGATAAATGCTCTCGAATGAAACTACACCCCCCGTATCCTTTACGGGCGGCGAACGCAACAGAGGGTTTCTTATCAACATACACTAGATGGTAGCACATCACTTACAATTGTGTCACCGTTACTCACAGGATCCGTAATAAGGCATCACGGTGTTCACTGTTAAGGATAATATGCAAAGTACTCATCGACCCGAACAGGTGTAGAACGAGCAAGGCAGCGTGTTTTGACTCTATCTCGACAAGTCATCGTCTAATTATTCATTAACCCCACACACACACTACTCACGTATTTTGATTGAGCCCTAATCCCCGGGGTAATTATCTGCTAGACAGTTTTTGGGACGTTGATTCTTCGAGGCTTTTGTCGAGTCAGCAATTAACGTTACGATTTTACAGGTACGACGTTAATGGACTTCCTAGCGTTTTTGTTCTGGCTACTATCCGGAAGGAAATTACGTGTAATATTTCTGCACGTAATCCTTTTATTTCGGGTGGGTTTATTTGCAGAAATTAAAAATGAAATTTTCGCAATGAAAAGAAAAAGTAAAGATTTCCATTTCACCGAAACGAAACCAGTGTAAATGACCTCTTACACCTTTCTTAAAGAGTACAGAAATTGAAACACAGAAAAATCAATTCAGATTTCATTAAGGGAGTAATTTTGTGAATAGTGAGAAAAAGTTATGGCCAGGCGTTTTATCACCATCATGGGATTGTTTAGTTTTTTATCATTCGGGGACGGATATCCTCCCAGATTCGAATCAAAGGTAAATCGCGTGATATGTGGCTTAAGAACGAACAAATTTATTCACACGATTGAAAAATGTAATGGTTTGCGAAGTAATTTTTTTTAAATCGCTCCGACGTCGACTCAACGTCATGCATGGCATAAATATATGACTTTTTTGTCGATAATTTCCATTTTAATAACTTTTAGTCGATACGACGTCGATACAACTGTCGCCATACATTTAAAGTCGTAAATTCGTTATAACAACGCCGATTTTTGCTGTTCGGACTGTCTCTCTCAAACAGCTGCCTAAAATGTATGTTAAGCTTTCTATCTCTCTTTATTTGTATTTCCTAGCGGCTTTACAGCGGCAAAAATAGCTATTGTCATAACAGCCATCATAACAGCGTTAGAGGTTAGGTGTGCATGCGTGTATAATATAGGTTTACACCATCAAGAATCGCCCAAAATTACGAAATTTGTGACCTTACCATTTCCGATTCATTTGAAAACTTTTGTACCTGAAGAACTAGCCAAAAACAGAATTGAAATTAAATTTTTTGTTCTAATGTTAAAATTTTCTCAAAAATGGTCTTCTTTGAAAATTCATATCTCCAGAAGTTTTTATCCTAAAACAATAAAATAGGAATTATTTTAGGGGAGGGTTGTCGCAATATAAAAAAATACAAAAAAAACTATCCGTAATTTTTTTTTTTTTTTTAAGGAATAACGATTTTGCCCTTTATTATATCTCAAATATCTAATATAAAATAAATATTTTAAAACACGTTTTTTTTATATTTTATAGATTATACTGTTTTCCAAAACATTTCAAAAAATTAACTTGGGCTCAGAATGGGATCGGGATCAAAAAAGAAGAATATCAGTAGCTCTTAATTAAGGCTAGTTTAATTTAATTAGGTTTTTTTGGCTCCGATCCCCTTGAGATCCCAAGCTAATTATACTTTATTATTTATAATACAGTATTGATATCGATTCTTTTTTTTTAAAAAAATTTACTGCCCTCTACATTTTGTTTTCTACGTATCATGACTAGTAGACATGAAAATAACAATAAAAATGTTCAGTCCGTCTGTGCGCCGTACGCCGTACGTCGACCACCCCACGCAAAATCGTTTGAAGGCTCGTAGCTCTCAAGCCAGTGGAGCTATTAAATTTAAATTTTTTCTATGAATAGACTGGATAGACGCCTTGAGTTGGCATTATTTTCAGGAATTGGGATGTGAGGGGGAAATGGGGGGAAGCGTTTTAGACACAAAATTTTGGTATCTAGATCTCAGCAACCGCTTATGCTAGGAGGCTGAAATTTGGATAGGGATCTTTGATAAGGGGATACGAATTTTGTAAAAATTCATGTCTCATAACTCAAGAACAGTGTGAGATAGACACTTAAAATTTTTACCAAACGTAGAGCTTATATGGTAGACCCGGTTCAGTTTCGTCGTCAACATAAATTTTTCCTTTAGCGTAAAGTTCTTTAAAGCGGCACCGTAACGTAACGTAAATTCAAATCTTGCATTTTTTTATTGATTCTTATTAAATCTTATTCCTGTGCTCATGCCTGCTCCGATGGAAGCTTGGTCAGCGGATTTCACAAGCATACTTTATTACACCCGATCGTGCTTGTGGGATCCGCTGCCAAGCTTGCATGGCCAGAACTTTAGCGTGCCCTTTTTGTTTTGCTTTTCTTATCGCATTTAATGCAAGCTGCATTAAGTTAGCAAAATAGTTAGCCGAAACAGACCCCTAGCAAAAACAAAATTTTTTAGGGTGTTGGTATAGCGGTTGAGAGTGGGGAAGGGTGAAAAGGAAAAGGATCTGAGTTTTATATCTCGGGAACCTATTAATGACATAAAGCTGAGACTTGGTATTTAGATAGAGCAATTATAGTAATGGCATGTTCGAAAAATATAATTTTGCATAAGGGTAGTATGGTACGGGGGTGGGGGTATTTTTCCTAATGCTGTTATGACACTGGCTATTTAGTGGCTATTTTTCAAGTACAATAAAAGTGCAACAACGGCCCCATCGTGCGACAAGGCGAACAACATTAAAAGAAAGAGATACAACTCTTTCCGACGCTAGCGGCATCTAGTAATCAACATTAACAACTGCATTGTTATTTTAGAAGAAAAGAAATTTTGATTAAAAAGAAAATCCAGTATCCGATGGTGCTCGGAAGGGGTGGCGAAGAATGTGATCTGTGAAAATAAAATGAATATACTATTTTCACGATTTTCGTTATATCTTCCAGGTCTTCCCAAATATTGAAGTCTTCCCAATTAGAGTTCCTAGAAAGTGTTTTCAAGATTTTTGGAAATTCGACACCTAAGGGGGTGTAAAGTGGTTGTATACTTTTCCATAAATTCTGCCATATCGCTCCGGTTTTATTAGATATCGAATATCTTTTCACTTCCATGGGCTTTTTTAATAATCATCTATTTTGGAAGTTCTGGTATGTGAAAGTATGTTAAAGTTTTCTTAAAAATAGTGTCTGCATTTTTCATTTCCTGTATTTTTATTTACTTAAATTTATTGATTTATTTTATTATTCTAGGATAAAAATTACCACAGATATGAATTTTCAAAGACACCATTTTTGAGAAAACTTTAACATACTTTAACATACTGGAACTAACAAAAAAAAATTTGGTAGAAACAAAAAATTTAATTTCAATTATTTCTTCCACTAGTTCCTTAAGTACAGAAATTTTCAAAATAATCGGAGGTGGTAAGGTCACAACTTTGGTGATTCTTGATGGAAGTACCCATTCCTAGTTAAAACTGAGTGCGCAACTCATGTTCTATTCATCTACAGAGTATTCAAGAAAACATTTCACCTTGAATTCATAAGCTGACTTGGTTCCCATTCTTATTCTTCTCATGCCATAAAATTAATCTTCTAGAATATCGACGCGATTTCATTGAATTAACCTTCAGTTTAATTTTTAATTGCCGATGAGCCTTTTCTTTAGAAAAACAAGCTGTCTAGGAACTCTTTATACAATTTCGTTTCATTTACTTAATAATTTTTGTTTATTTAAAGATCAAATACCCTGTAACCCGACATCTCAGTTTAAAAAAAAATACAGGCGAAAGAAAGCAAAATAAACGTTAAAATATGTCAAAAGAAGTCCCCCATGTCTTATATTGTTCCGCTGGAGTGACAACCAGAGAACAGTAGTCAAGAAATTACGTCTTTTAATGAAAGTCAAGCAGTATAACGCCTACGACAGCACATTTACGATTTACCAAGAAAATTGAAAAAATGTCACGAAAAGAATATTTTATTTGAAAAAAAAATATTTACTTAATTTTTTTTTCAATTCCTTTTCATACTTCAGCCTTGAGAATGCCGATCAACGGATACAGGATAGCTAGACGGATTTTATGATTCTTCGACACACGAACAAGAAGATAGCGTTCCCGCTCTGTATCCTTACACATACCTGAAACTCATGAGGACTTTTCCTGGAAAATCGTTCAACGACGTTTTGTTGTTAAGTGGGTTGCGGGGGATGTGTGCGTTGGTCCCGAAAGTGTCGTCAAATCCCATTAATGCCTTCCTCTTAGTACTTAAGCATTAAAGCTGTATGGTATCCTCGTAAAATAGCAAATAGCTTAAGGCCATTCCGCTCGGTTTTGGATTATTCGAGAGCATACTTCGTTCGTCCCCGTGCTAAATGCTCGTAGAGTTTTGCTTATTTTCGAGGTGAAGAAAATTATGCAATTTACCGAAATTTCCGAGAGGGCAAATTAAATTAGTGGGGCTAAAGGTATTTAGGTGAATCTTCTCGAAGAAGATTTTATGTATTAAATTGAAATTTCGAAAAAACACCTGTCAGCTATTATGATATTAAAGACAGCGAACGTTTTCAATAAACAAATCGAATGATTTATTTTTGGTAATAATAAAGTTCAAAACATCTTCACCACTCATAAAAGGCAAATAGACACAATAATTGGAAAGACCTTATCACCCACAGTGCTATCGACTTTTATTAGAACGTTGATTCCTGCATTACCTACAGATACTGAATAGCTCTAAAGAGATACTAGGCAAAATAAAGGACAATTTGAATTTGTTGATTTCTGTACTACTTCTGTAATGTTCGGTTTGGCATTAAATTCAACAATTTCTGAATATTTTTTCACTCCCAAAGAAGTGTGATTTATATTTATATTCTCGATAATGGAAAATTGCGTAGTATTTTCACAGAGCTTAAAACCATCTTTTGGTGTAAAAATCAGAGTGATTGAATAGCTTTTGAATCTCGAAGATTTGTGCCAAAAAAGTATAAACGTTCAATTACGACTGGTAATCCTTTTTAAACTGTAAACTTAAATTGGATGATACTCTCAATGAAATACCGAATATGATAAGTATATGAGTCGGTGCAAAAAAACCAACTATATTTTTGTATTGATTGAGATGAGACTAAAAATATATTTTTCATAGTAATCCTGACCTTTCTTTAGTGTGCCGTTGGAAAAAAAAATCTTATTAAAATAAGAGCCGCTGTGCCGTACCCCCTTTTATAGACGACAAAAAATTGTATTCATTCCAGAGTCATCCGCCTAGACACACGGCGCACTCTTACTGACCATTTATCATGTGTATATCCTGTGAAAATTTGTTATAACGGTCTATAAATGTCCAAACATTGATCATAATAGTCTAATCAAAATGATCAATTTGAATTTGACATTTAGAACTAAATTGTGAAAAATATGCTAGAGTTCACATTTCATGGAAAGTTTTATACGTAGGTACAGTAAAGAAGAAGACACACGAACAAAATAATTCACCTAAATGTCAATTATCTTAAATTGTGCTGTCAAAATGATATGAGCAATGAACTTCTTCTACTGGAAATATGGCAAAAAAACATTTCATAAATTTTTCACTTCAAAACTGTTACTGTTCCTTTGCTGAAAAACATTTCATAAATTCTTTACTTCACTGTTAAAATGTCATATCTTTTCTAAATCGTTAGTGAAAGGGCCGTGTGTAATAAATTTTTTAATTTTTAATTTAATTCTAATTGGAAGCTAAGTATTAAATGTAATAACAACAGCATAGACAACAATTTGTTTAGCTTCTACAGGTTATGCAAACGACTACAACTTTGAATTTTGATTAAGATCCTCCCCATTTAAACTCTGAATGACAATGTCAAGTCCAGACAATAACAACGCTTTATACAAGACTAAAATCACTTTATAGGACCCTTCTCGGTACCAATCAATGCCATCAAAAACCTGGCCGACGTTTTAAATCTGCTCCTCTTGAAGAGAGCTTAACCTCTTCGCCACATCTTTTCGAAGTAAATCTTTGGTAACCGATAAGGAAACTGGCAAGACTCAAATTTTCAAAGGGCGTCTAACTATAAAGGGGTTAATTATTCTCCATCGAGTAGCACACAAAGCCCAGGAACTGTGAAAACAAGGAGAAAAAAAATAGAAAAATTTTGAGGACCTTGCGAACGGGATAAAATTTATGGATGAAGCTGAACTCATTCAGAAGATTCTTCTCTCTATGGGCGTCCTTTGTATTCGGCGACCTTTTGATAAAACTTCTTTCCTTCCCGCCGCTTGCCGTTGGACCAACAAAGCTCTGTGTCCTCGTCGTCCTTAAATCGGACCCTAACCCCCTCCCCCCACCCTTCTGAAGCTCCTTGTTGTAATCTAAACCTGATGATTGATCGTGGCTTCTTTTTTTACATAAACACTTTTTTTTTGGTGTGTGTTGGCAATTTTACCGGGATTCGAAAGAAGCGAGATACTCCCAAAGGATTTCTGGTAGTTAGATGCAATGATATTGGGATAAGTTATGAGGATGTGCCAGGACAGGGATGAGTGATAAATTAGAGAGCGAGTCGGTACGTTTTTCAACAAAAGGTTACGTCGAGCGTTTGGGAAAATTGAAAAATTCCCTTCAGATATTATAAGAATCGCATTTGTACGGGAGATACTGCGAACGATATTCGAATGTTAGACGAGCTGCTTCTCCTTTTATCACATATTGTAGAACTTTTGAACCCGTTTATGATTGATTGAGCAACAATTTTTGACGATTTATTTCGATAAGAGCACTGAAATCACTTGAACGGCACTCTCAAAGGCGTTTTCAACCCCATTCTTCGGTCCATTGTAGGGTTGTTATCTATTTCCGTATATTAAATAGACTGTGAAATAAACCCGACAGGAATCCTTTTAACCGATCTACTATTAATTTTAATGGAGATGAAGTGATTTAATGTGGTATTATCATGGGATCTTTGAATTAGATGTTGTGGTAATTACCCCCCTTTCCTGCCCAGAATGGACAGAAGGGTTCTTGTACAACTTGTAGAAGTCTTGGCAATTGCAAACTCTTCGAAGATTTTAATTAATTAGTTTGAAACGCTAGTCTTTTATCAATTTATCCTTGTACTGAGCTCAGACTAGGTGATAAAATATGCAAATGGACTTGAGGCTTCAATAGTAGACCCATTTGCAAAAAATTGCAGATATGGTTGAAGGCGTGAAGGAGTGGAGGGAGGGAACTATAAATTTTACCAGAAGTAGGCCTAATCTATCCGAAGCTGAAAAATAAATTCTCGGGGAGTGAGGGGATAGAGGGTGAGATTAGAGAAGGTGGAAATTGCAAAAGTTCTGATTTTTATATCTCGAGAACCTATAATAATAAAACGCTGAAATATTGATATTTATATATAGCTACAGCAGTGGCATGTTCCAAAATAATTATTTTTAATTGGGGTTGTATGGTACGAGGGTGGGAGTACGTTTCCTAACTATAGAATGGCTTATGCTACAAAGTTGAAACTCGGTATGTACTATATATTTAAATCAAATGAAAAGTAATTCAGATAAAAGAAATAAGGTCTTTTAAAGTTCCCTAAATTTAATTTAAATTTTGGTAGTACAACCCTGTGATCACAGGTTTGACAAGAAAAAACGAAAGCCTTGTTTTGTTGTACTAGGAACTGAAAACCGGATTCCAAAATTGAATTTTTGCTTATTTGCAGTCATCGGTCAAACACACATCACTATAAATAAATCCAACCCTCATGTATCCACTGCTGAAAATACTCCATCCAAGAAAATTTAAGGGTATTCTAAGAAACGAATTGGTTTCACGTTGTGCAGTAAACTTCCGTTTATTTTTATTTGTGGAAAATAAATAAAACAATTTGAATGCCCCAGGTAGGAAAATATTCCAGCTATTTCATTGCATGGCATCCAATGCATGCCATCAAGGATGACTGCATTTCACTATGCAAAAAAAGGTGTTCCGTGGAATTTTTATCATGAAACCATACAAAGTAAGCAGTTTATTACTTCAGTTTTACAAATAACCAAATAACGTAAAATAACTTTTAATTATCGAGACCAGAACATAACAAATATTTGCATTAAAGAAATTTTTTTTTTTTCACTGTTAGTAAAAATGAAAATGGAAAAAATGCCGAAAGGGAAAAAATTTCAATTTCTTTCGTTAGTTAATTTAACATTCGTGGTCGAATTTGTCTGCACCATTTTGATCCTTTTTTTATAAAAAGGTAAACACTAATTAGCTAATTGCAAGAAAGTGGTACATACTTGCAATATCTTTTAGGAAATACCAGAGTCATACCAGCAACAAGCCTTATCCTACCAGCATTGTGCCCAGCATGTGAAAAATCTTAACGTATTCTCGTGCCAAAAACTCGTACTCTGCACACCATTTCATTAAGCCACATCAAAGTAAAAACCTTTAACTACAAAAGGATTTATTTCCAGTTGCCATTTACCTGTAATCCTGAAGGAATAGGTCCCAGGTGAGGAGAACGCCCAGGCAATCCTGCTCGATGTGATTCGAAAATGGGTGACCATGGCGCGACCTATAGTGAGTATAAGTTGGTTCGTTGGACGAGAACAACTCAAGAGCGCTGCTGAATATCGTGGAAATTGCAGAGGAAAATCGCTGAATTATTAATGGGCCAGCAAACTTTTCTATTTATTTACTGTTGTTGTTCTTTTTTCAGGACCAATACCGTGGTATTCAAATAGGCCAGGTATTTTCGGTTCAATTATTCGCTGAATTTTTTTAAAGAGCAAAATTCATTTCAACAGCTGGGATACTGTGTAAAAAATCGGCAAACAGTCTGAGCGCAACTTTATTATTTTATGGGTAGAAGTCCGAAACGTATTTAATGCTGAGATGTGGTGTAGGTTACAATGGGACTGACAACCTAAAAAAAAATACCGTTCCAAATAGACTCCTGGTTATTCCTTAGTTTGGCAGACCCATTACTTTCTATCCTTTGCAGCTTTTGAGAAAAAGAAAATTTTTTCATTTTTACCGCCTCGCACCACCCATCATCCTGCAAATTTTCTTCTCCGCTGAAATCCTGTAAAAATTTCAAGATATCTCATACGATTCTTGAGATACAAAAATTTAAAAAAATTACGGTTCCTCCCTCCACTTCCACGCAGGATATATGGATTTTAGAATGTTTCAATCCTAGCATCCAAGCGTTTTGGCCGCATTCTTTTCCCCCCACACGCACATCCCTCGACTCTTAACGACAATTTTTTTTTTTGGAAATGGGTCCACTATCATAGTACATACTACATACATAAATTCCAACTTTCAGCCCCCTAGCATAAGCAGTTCTTGCGATCTAGAAACAAAAATTTATCATCTAAAACGATCCTCCCACACCTCCACTCCACTAAAAGATATCGCTTTTTACCTACTATAAAAAGTTTAACTCAACATCTCAAGGGGTTTGAGAGGTACACACCTTCAAACGGATTTGCGTACTGCGTACGGCGTACAGTAAACGGCATACGGCGGACAGACAGACATTTTTTTTACTTTCTTAGGGTCGAATAGAACTAAGACGTTAAAGTACAACAATTGAGGATAGCAAAATTTTTTGAAGGTTCAGGATGATCACAACATGTACTTTAGTATCAAAAAAAAAAATAAAGTAAGACTGGTGTAATAGAAAATCCAAGTGTTCTTTTCGAGGAAAATTATAAATTATTATAGGCCAACAATCTGCTTATTTAGTCATAAATATTCCGGGAAAATGTTTATCTCAACTGAATGTTCATATATGTAGGTGGCCGATACAAGAATTCGGTTCCTATTATCCGAATCTAAGCTATCCGATTTCTAATATTCGCCAATAATAAAATAGATAAATGGCCATAGCAGCTGTTTTCAGCATTCTCGACCATAACCTAGAACAATAACAAGCTCGAATTGGTCAATATTGGGACGGGAAACAATAGGGGAGGTATCTAAACAACCAGTAGATACAACGACAACAAACTAAAGCGCTAAATCATTTCGCTTTTACTATAATAGCCAACGAGTCCAGCAGCGGTAGCAGAACCCCCAAAAGGACATCCCACCCACACTTTCTGTGCTCGTAATATGAGCTTACTGACTAGTGCCTCTTGTTGTTGTAATTTTTGTTTTTTCGCATTTCCCAATAATTCAGAAGGGAAATGGATTTGTGCGATTTAACAAGGAAACTCGCTTCAGTAATGTACGTAGCTTGTTGTAAATTAGTGGGCGTAATGGATGTGAAAGTAATGCGTTCGTGATCGGCTTCAACTGTGAGTATGTCAGCACAGTACAATGTCATGCATTTTCCAGAGCATCCTTTTGCCACCTTGTTGATGAAAAGTACTCGCACTACAGGAGTCCTTGGTATGATGTTGAGTAAAAACATCATGGGTGAAGTACAGAAGTTAGTAGTATTTTGATTTAAATCCTCAGAGCTGCGCATCACGAATGAAGCTTAAAGCAGAATTTTAAACTGAGCAAAACAACCCTTAAGTACCATCTCTTCGAGTTTTAAACTGTTTGCAATTACCAAGACATGATTTGGGTTGAAGATGAGTCCTCGTGATCCTTTTAAAATCCAGGAGCTCTAAAGCGATAAACCTGCAATTTACAGCAAACGTTTATACCGGGACTCATTACCTTACACCTGAATGAACTTCAGTTGGCGTACGGCAAATACAGAACACTCGATGGAGCTTTTAGACCTCCTGCTATCTGGAAATTTGTGTGTATTGCATGTGTAATGCCAATGATAATAAAGTAATGGACCTGATGCTTCCAGGTCTCAACGATGACAAAATTGTAGCAGTCTAGTCACGATCTGGGAAATTATCTCACGATTCTGTTATCTTACGTATTTTACCAGGATATAGAGGAACATGGTGAATGTTCGTGTGTGGACTGGCTTTAGTCTTTACTGAGAGACAGGATATTTTTCGTGCGAGTATATTGTATGGAAAACAACGAAGAATGCTGAAGGAAATTTCAATTTGAAATTGGAATAACTCTTCGTTCGCATCGATAAATTTGGGAAACAGAGAATAATCGGTACCTAAAAGATCATCAGGACCACTCGACCCAGAAAGACAGAGTTTTGCATTTCCAATAATAGTATCTGTACATACTCGTCTCAAATTTAAGATACAAATACATAGTATTGTAATATCATTGATACACAGCTAATATACAAACCATGGTATTGAAATCATAGCATTGGAACTAGCTGCATATGACACACTACACATATTGCATGATTGGACAATATCTGATATGAGCAAGCGACGACATTTAGTTGCGATACTCGCCACATAATTGGGGAATGGCACTACTAGCAGTGAAATGCATAGTAAACTAGGTGAAATTATCGAATTTGTATACCATGAAACGGCTTCAATACTACATACCAGTTTGTTTATCTCATATATGTTTTGTATTGGGCGATACACTGCTGGTATTGACGATATTATAATAACAATACCAGCAATGTATCCATGACATAAGAAACTCGTTGTTTGCAAGTAATTAAAATTCTTAAGGACCAATAATCGCTTTAACGTTCACTCCAAGCCGAACTCAAGAAGTTTTACTAGTAAAATAACCGGGAACTTTTCTTTCCTTTGCAGATTGCCTTCCATTAAAAATGTTCGATGCTCGGACAAATCCTGAGCAGTTCAATTGGAAATCGATTGACAGGGAAACTACGTACTCGTTTGACCGCTACAGTTCCTGCGAAAGACCTCCAATTATCGATTGGTAGAAACGCCAGAAAACTTAGAGCAAAAAGCTCAAAACCAAAATGAGTATGAGGACACTTGGCCAGTTGAAAACGATCCGTTTCAACACGGTGCGGCTAAGAGCGGTAATACGGAAAAAGACAGTTAACATTTGTCCATTGTTCCTCAATACGAATTAACAGCCAAGAACTCGCTTTCTAGAGACTAGCGTCTAGCAAGGTGAAACTGGATTGGGTTTTCACTAGCTTTTGAACCGATCTCATAATTTGCAGCGCTGTCAGCCGGTACGGTTCTTGAAGCTATGAGAATGAACAATGCCACTTCGGAGTACCTTTGGATCAATGCAACTACCGATAATAGAACCGACTTTGACCTCTACGACACATCGAATTGCTGCACAACTACACCAGAGCCAGACTTTTCCGAATACCTGGAGTCGATGTCGAATGATCGTTTCGGCTTGCTGGCGTTCCTCTTCTTGTTCTCATTCGCCACTGTTTTCGGTAACTCTCTGGTTATTTTGGCAGTTATTCGGGAACGCTACCTACACACGTCCACCAACTACTTTGTAACCAGCTTAGCTGTTGCGGATTGCCTCGTCGGATTGGTAGTGATGCCATTTTCAGCGCTCTACGAGGTCCTTGAGAATACGTGGTTCTTCGGTACGGACTGGTGCGACATCTGGCGATCGTTGGACGTTCTCTTCAGCACCGCGTCAATTCTGAACTTGTGCGTCATATCGCTGGATCGTTACTGGGCCATTACAGATCCGTTCTCGTACCCGATGCGTATGACACGGAATCGTGCAGCCTTGCTTATCTGTGCCGTTTGGATCTGCTCGGGAGCGATCAGTTTCCCGGCAATAGTGTGGTGGCGGGCCGCTCGCGACGGCGGCATGCCTGCATACAAATGTACATTTACCGAACACCTAGGCTACTTAGTATTTTCGTCAACGATTTCATTTTATCTGCCGCTTTTGGTTATGGTTTTCACCTATTGTCGCATTTATCGTGCCGCCGTCGTTCAAACGCGATCGCTGAAGATCGGAACCAAACAGGTACTGATGGCTTCCGGTGAATTACAACTAACGCTTCGGATTCATCGCGGTGGCACCACACGCGAAACAACTCATCATTCGCATCAACATAGTCATCATCATCATCATCATCATTCAGCGACAACTACCTCAACGCCTGAAGAACCCGAAGAGGAACCTCTGTCCGCCCTGCATAATAACGGGCTGGCACGTCATCGACATTTAGGGAAGAATTTTTCGCTCTCGCGAAAGCTAGCGAAATTCGCGAAAGAGAAAAAGGCTGCCAAAACTTTAGGAATAGTAATGGGTGTTTTTATAGTGTGCTGGCTACCGTTCTTCGTGGTCAACTTATTGTCCGGTTTTTGTATGCAATGTATAGCGCACGAGGAAATTGTTTCGGCCGTCGTTACATGGCTTGGCTGGATCAATTCGAGTATGAATCCTGTAATATATGCGTGTTGGAGTCGTGACTTTCGGAGGTAAGTTCCTGACAGTCTCCTTAGTAGAGTTAGTTCGAATAGATTCAACCCGAAGATATACCCACTTCCAACCACCTTCCTTGATGATGAGTCCTTTAGAAACTCCTCTCTCTGAATGTCGCGGCCTAGATACTTATCTTGCAAGAACTACATCCTTGCAACGAATATGTCAAGTCGTTATACAATTGGGTCCATAGTAGAGATGGGTCATTCATGAGTGAACTGTTCCAAAAGAACAGTTCATTGAAGGGAGTGAGTGAACTAAATCACTCGTTTTGGTGAACTGTAATTCGTTTCTCCATGTGACACAGCTTGAAAAGGAAGTAGTTCCTTTACGATGAGTGAGAAATTTTTTTTTGACACCGTCACATTCACTTACGAGGGAACTGCTTTGCCTATCTCTAGTCCATAGAACCCAGACCCTCTTCAGAACCACTTTTACGGATCACCAGATAATCGGGAAATCCTCTAATCTCAAATTCCTTATTAGCCAGGTCTTTAGGGTGATCATCAACAATAATGCACCACAGCAGCGGAGGTTCCGCGCAACCTCTTACGGCACGCACAGTATGCTATTTATCTTGGATACGAGCTAAGATTGTGCGACACCCAACCATTGCCACTATCCATCTTGTTTCAATAATTCCATTCCCATCAATCTAGTGAGTATTTCAATGGATGTGTAGGTGGTGTCACTTGTAGCTCTTTGTTCCAATCCTCCCTCATCAAAATTGTTTCGAACCCGAATTTGTTGTCGGTATCATCCCTGTCAGGTACCCCATTGACATTCATGATTAATCAAATGTTCTACATTGTTATTAATTCAGATACTTCTGTGCTTACCACCCCGACGACAAATTTATTTCTTACGAATCCTCTTCCTATAGTATTCTGAGCAGGTCTTTTCACGGGAATCCTTTAACACTTGATACACCCCCACATGCCTTTCGTTGACGCAACACGCTATTTTTCCCTTATTTGTTATTCAATTGTAAAGTGTTTTCGGTAAATTTTCCGATTTCGTGTAACTGCTAGTGTATTATTTTGGCGTAGGTGCGGAAGGTATGAAAGGGGATGCAAGTGGTACAATCAATTTCCTGTCATTTTCTATTTTATTAAAACCCCTGACTTAAAGTAATTTATGCGACAACATGGATTGATAGTTGGCGTGCTTGACATTTTCAAACGAAACTTTGCTGCCTCCAGTAGTACTACCCTTACTTCACATACCCGTCCGGGGTTCGTGCTAATTTTGTACACAAATCGATTGCGGGTGGCATAGTGAGCAATTATGTCAAGAGAGAAGGATCAGTTGCAATTATTGTGGGTGTCCGCAGTCAATTATTTTACGTGACATTTTGATATAAATAAATTGTATTTGTGCAAGAGAAGAACCTTTGCACAGGACTCTATAGGGGACAACAACAAAATCAAACCCGTTTTAATAATAGATTACTACATTTATTTAAAATTTTGGTGTTTCACGTATCTTAAGGATTTCTCTGCTAAGACAGGGAAGCTCTCTTACAATTCGTTCACAATTGAAATTAGAGATGGGTCGTTCAGAAGTGAACTGTTCCAAAAGAGCACTTCATTAAAGTGAGTGAGTGAAGTAACTCTCGCCTTTTTGGTAACTGCAGTTCCATTAGACACGTTACAATAAACGTAACGAAGAAACGATCAGTTCCGGAACTACTTCACGGAACTGTGCAGACCTTTTTTTTAAGTCTTCATGTTCTAGATCGCAACGAGGGAATGAACAGTTCCGGAACTATACTTCACGGAACCCTGCTGACTTGTTCCGGAACTAGTTTAGTGAACTCGTTCCTTCAAGTGTTTGCCTCGAAGTAAAGTACTCCGCTGAAAGGAACTGCTTGGCCTATCTCTAATTCAAATGGAGACCTGAAAGATACAGCTGAGTTCGTGAAAATGTATACAACCCGTTGAGTTACTCAAAGTCTTAGAAGACCTCCAAGAGATTTCCAAGAACCTACCTTCTGATTAAAAAATACTCGGAATACTTCAATAAAACGGAAACCGTTTATTTATTCATTGATATTCATTTTATTTCCTTCATTTCCCCGTAGCCTACCGATAACATTTTCAATGCTTCCGCACATGATATTTAGAAACACAAAAATTCAGGCAAACTCTTTGCTAAAGTAAATTCGAGATTGCAAAATTCGCAGAACACCAACAAACATTGACTTTTTTACAAAGCTATCACGGACAAACTCCCGACAGATGGCGCTCAAACAGATATTGGCGCGCCAGATAACAGATGTAACAACCTAGAAAAAAAAATTTGACAATATCTCAAACGCGGTTTGTTTGAATGGGAAATTCCGCGTACTTTTTGATCAGAAGGTATGCATCCTATTTTCACTGATAAATTTTTTTTTCACTTCCATTCGCCAAAGGACATTTGAAAATTGTTTCACTTAAATTACTTTTGTAGTACAGCCACACATACCTATCTTCAGCCTGAGCAAAAAGGATGCTAGTACACTAATCGGAGTTCTCGCAGGGCACTGCCTGATCGGTAGACACGCTAGACTACTGGGTGCCGAGGCAAATGATCTTTGTCGTAGCTGCGGTGACCCAGAAGTGTAGGAGTCAATCTTCTTCGTCCCATGCGAGTGTCCGGCCCTGTCGGGAATGAGAAGATAGAACCTCGGCGTTATTTCGTCGATGACCTTGGTGATACCGATGTAACATAGCACCCTTTATAAAATCTAGTAGTAGGTTCCACGAGCTTTACACTCGGGGAGCACAATGGACGAACAATAACGTCTAAGCGATGGCATCACTACCCCACATACTATACCATACCATACATATACCCACCAAGTTTCAAGTTTCTAGCGTAAACTGTTCTCTCCCTCGTTTGTTTTAATTTGTAAATGTATTTTAAATAAAATTCCATTCGTCTAAATTTCAGAGCTTTTGTTAGAATACTGTGTGTCTGCTGTCCTAGGAAAATAAGAAGAAAATACCAACCAACAATGCGCTCAAAATCCCAGGTAAGTTCATCAACCCAAAATACCCAGTCACCCAGCATTTAAGAAAAATCAAACTAAACGAATTTCCAGTCAGCTCACGTTGTGCTGATCACCAGATTATCCTCTTCATCCCCAAAGCCAACACTTCTATTCGTTTGAAACGAATTTCAAATCTGAGACCCAAATCGAAACCAAAAACAATCCAAAAAAAAAAAACAAAACGCTTAATTTGCAGAGATTTGCATCGAGACGTTGCTACTCATCGTGCTCCTTACACGGAATTCAACAATTGCGCCACAACTCCTGCGAGCAGACGTACATATAGTCGAGGGCCCGTCTGACCATTGGCCAGCTATGCAAATGTGAAACTAACGTACCATTACTGCGGCACAAAAACCGAGGTATTACTGTCCGCTGGAACAAATGCTCAGCCTAATCCTATAGATCCATCAGAAAATTGCAAAAAAAAAACAACCGATCCTTTCTACTAAAGCAACATATCGAGTCCTGGCGAAACTATTTTCCTATGGTATGCCCTCGTGGGTTCTCGTGGAACGAGGACGTTTTCGAAATGCTTCTCCTTTTTCGAATGTGTAATGTGACTCGTCGTCAGGTACGTAAAGGATTTCATCGTTCGAGCTGAAAGCCGAGATGTTTTGTTGTATTTTGAAAAATTGCACCCTCACCACACAGTGTTATTTGTCACGTTTGTTGTATTGTTGTTTTGGAATGATGTTTTTACCCGACCGCCCCCCGAAAGCCATCAGTATCCAAATAAAAAGTCATCCCGAAGGACTCATTTATATAGCATCGCTTGAACTACATTGTCCCACCGACAGGGTCGTTGCTAACTCGCAAGATATCCCTTATATCCGAATCCTCTTTGGGACTATGCTTAGACATTCTTTTTACTGCATGATGTGTTTTTTTGTTGGTTGGCGTTTGACCAATTTTTTCCAATTTTTCTATAGCGGTGTTTGAATGAATATATTTGAAAAGGGTTACATTGAAATTCATGAAGACCGCAGTGACTTGGAACCGATCCAAGGTCAAAATGCGTGTGCCAAAACAGTTTTCAATTTACCGTATCGGTATGTTTCCAGACGACAGCATTACCCAAACTATTCGGCGATTTCTAGGTCTAGGACAACGTAATAAAGTTCCATAGAGTTTTGGTAAAGTTCGAATTCAAAACTGCTTTTATGGAAAAGATGCATCGTCTGTTTCAGTTCAATAAGTTTAAAGATTAACAAGAAATATAATGTAGATCCATTCTTTGTCCGCTCCTAAAACATGGGTATACCCTGAATACCCTTGTTAACAGCAAAAAAGTCATCCCTAATAGCTAAAGAAGGTTCGTAGGTCGGTCGACGTAACGTAGTCAATATAGTAAATGATGACGACGGCGACATTGGTAGCTGTGGTTTTGAAACTTCATTCTTACAGATGGAAGCACATAGTTATTCCAAGTCATTCAGACAGTTGCTTAAACACAAGTGTTTCGAGTAAAAGGAAATTAATAAAACCGTGGATTAAAAAAAGACGAGAGAAATTCATGACTGGACTATGGTCGTAACACTTAAGGAGCTTGTACGGTTTTTTGGAATAAAATGGGATTCATCCTGATTCCTGATTGACTGTTTCGAGAGTGACAAACATTTTGATGTAAAGAAGTAGTCGCACAAGTGGTCAACGAATATTTGGAGGGCCTTTAAAGAAATCATTTTTTAGTGAAGAAATCAGGAAACTGCGAAAACGTAAGACTTTAAACTTCGCAGAACTTCAAATTTCATATAAAACAAGGTAACAAATCGAAGTATCTTTGAATCGAAATATTATAACTACCCCTTTGTCCTTTAAATATTCGCTTACGTCGTCACATTTAGGTTACACATCACATGCACCTTCATATTAAATATAATAACCAATGGCGCAACAGCCCAAATCGGGCCTAGGCCTTGAAGTAATGCTAGAGTTACTTCATTGCGAGACCAACGGAACACTAGGAGGTGCAGTGGTCAACTACAACCTTCATATTACATTTCACTTTGTAAAAAAGTTCATCAAAAATATCACTTTGTCAAAAATTAAAACGTCGAACAATTAAAAATGTTGAAAATATTAGTTTCAAAATCATAGTTTTAAACATTTTTTGGTAGTTTCAACGTTTTAAATTATATATATAACCTTCTTGCGTTCCACTGCGAAGAGAGGCAAAGAAACAATGCAGAGCAGAGAAGCTGGTATTTTTTTTCACTTCTAGATGGCGTTAAGGTTTGGTGGAAATGATTTTTAACAGGCTAGATTTTGCTTACTAATATTCCAACGCTTATATTATGACTTTTTCCAATTAAACAAATCTCGATTTTACTTGGACTAACATTGGAATATTTTAAAAAGTTTTGGTGAATGTTTTCACAGTACATTTTAAATTGAAAATACAGGTTTTCCGGTGAATACTGTTAAAATTTATTTTGCGTGACGTTTCGGACTCGACTGAGTCCATTATCAAACTTTAACAGTATTTACCGGAAAACCTGTATTTTCAATAATATTATTGCTTGGAATATTCAAATAATATGCTAATAGTCTACCACTCCTTACTTAATCAAGAACTCAACTCTGGTACAGTACTAGAACATAGGCAGTGATTTGGAATACGGAAATATCAGTTGAAACGATAGATGAAAACTATTAATTATTTGCTGGAAAATGTGAATGGGACCTAATTTTGCAAGGAACCAAAAAAACAAATCAAGAAGAGAATCAAGCCAGAAATACGATAACGAAGTACAAGGTTGTGCTAGAAAATTCATTTATAATAAATTATTATTATTTGTTTTGTGTTTAATTACTTCTAAGCAGTAGGTACTACCTACTATCGAACGAAGAATCACAAAAAATTGGGGATTTCGACAATTCTTATTGATACATTTTGGATTAATGTACATTCGAGTTGGGAAAAAATTAACCTAATAGGAGAAGTGTGAAAATTGTGAAGTGAAAAGAGGTAATATGACAATAATTAAGAACATCAGGATGGATTGAGTATAGTTTCTAAAAGGGGAATTCGCCGAGTACCGACACAGAACTGGAATCTGTTATTCCGTGTTAAGTTACTGTTTGCAGTATTGCATTTCAGTACTCGTTTATGTTGAACGTGAAAGTGCTAGAAAAATTCGGCCAACTCCAAAAATGTTTCATATTTTGAACTCGTATCTGTGCTCGTATCTGTGCCCTCTTAAAATTGAATGGCGTTCCCGGAATAAATCTGGTGAAACTTTAATTGATGCTATAGCAGAAGACCAAACGATAATAAATCATTCGATACTCTGCAGCTGAAGTGCTGCACCGCTCAATTGCACAATTTCATTGCTATTTTTGTATAGCGTAGTATTTTTACTTATTTTTATTTTTATTGTTATGAATTATTGAATCCTCTTTTAACGGCCATTACACCAAATATGTTGTCCTCTACATTTCCATGACTGTTATGGTTTTTTATGAATGGAAATTAATGAATGCATTTAATTTTATTACGGGAAGCACTTAGTAATTATTTATCATATTATAAACAGACGCCAACGGGAAATTTTTTACTACTTATAAAGGACACAAAAACGGGTTATAAACTCGTTTCGTTAAACGGACGTTGATGTAGCCGAGGGTCTACTTATTTTATTAACCCATAAAATACTTCATGGAGTGCAAAAAAAAAACAAGCAAAGTAACAGAAAGGCCCAATAATAAACGAAAACATGCAAAGGGTGTAGCCACAATTCACTCGTAATTAATTTACTGGTAACAAGGCCATAGCTTATAATGTTTCCGGGAAAACTGGGAAAATAAAATTCGCACGACGTTAAATTTGATATGAATTTATGCAATGTTTTTTATTACTAACTCTGACGATTATTGCACTTTTTTCAATGTTAGTATAGTTTATGATTTGCAGGAAAAATTGGGGTTTTCTAAATTAGGGTTTGATTTGAAATCAGAATCAATGGCAAGGGCAGGGAAAAAATGCTAGACTAATCAGGTAAACGAAGGTATGTCCCATCAGACCAGAGAAGACGCTATTCTCATGATGCTACGAAAAACTAAACTTATGCACTCCATGAAGTTCCTTAATGAAATTCGGAGTCCGAAAAATGTTTGTATTCCTCTAGCATTTTGAAGTAATATTACCATTCAATAATTACACTAATAATCACACTACCGGCAATGCTCCCCGATTTTATATGTAACTTGATCACGCTCAATCACCGCTTTTAATCAAAATCGGGTAAAAACTCATCATCGTCTCGCTTCGCACTGCTATACGAGCTCTTCGTCGCTACAATTCTGTCGTACTGTATGTGTTGAGTCGAGAGCTTTCCCGAATATTCTGTGATATTTGTGTAGTATTCAAGCGGGCTGGTAAACAGCCAAACTAGCAAATTAACTTCCAAAAGGCCTTATCGAAGCTATCCTTGTACCTCGATAAAGCTTCGATAAGATCTTACCAAACTAATTTGCCGCCTGGGTTTACGTTTGGTACATTGGTCATCAACATACCCCCAGCGTCACCCCCTACGTACCTAGCCTATTTGCTCATGGGTACTTACGATACCATGAGCAAATAGGCCGGGAGGTACGTTGGTGACCTGGTTGGTGAACCCGACCATGAACAAATAGGCTGGGTACGTAAGGGATGACGCTGGGAGGTACGTTGGTGACCAATATACCCAACCACGATTAATTGCTTTGGTGAAGCAACTATCGGGTAATATATTCCCGTTGTAAACTAGAACCTATTACAATGACAAACCAGAACTTTTGACAAAAAATCCCCAGAGTCCCATGAGGACTATTTCTATTTGAATTGATTTATTTAGAGAGAAAATAGCCGTCAATGTATTTTTAAATTATAGAATAAATAGCTGTGGTGGAAATTAAATTTAATTGTTCATCTCTAATGCAGCGAATCGCAGTTTGAACGAAAATAAAAACAACCCACTTATTATTAAATTAATGGGAAATGCAACTCCCAATCAACTGTTAATTGATTACACAAATTCATACTGTCGCATGTTTTCAAACAAATTAATAATCTACATTCGTTATGCATAGTTCCCGCTTCATTGATATTATAGCACACATATTGTAAACAAAAAGTTAAACTAAATTCAATTATCAATTCATTCATCAACTTTTCATTGCCGATGTTGTTCGACTAAAGGCGACTAATTAAATAATCGGATAAAATTGCTATTAGTTTTTTTTAATGGCCGTTCTTCGTTTCAGTGTCAAGTTGCGGCCATGGTTGCAGCATCAACTTCGGTCAGCTACTCATCGGTCAATCAATTCGATAGCAATCGGTCAATTATGTGACGTCAACTTAGCAGTTGCAGCTCCTGTAGCGGGAGCAGCAGCTGCGGTCGAAACGGCAGTCAAAGAGATCGTTCTGGAAATAATTGCACAAGATGCCAAAGCTTCCACCGTCATCACTATCGTCGTGGTCGTCATCGGAACAATCAATTGAAATGTCCCGGTCAACAACAGAAACAATCGAAAGGAGCATCAACAATTGTTACGGCAACATCAAGTGGTGGCGGTCACCTGGCTTCCGGAAAGCATTGCACCTTTGCAACAACAACCACAACAATTCCCAGCACCTCGGCACATCACCATCATCAGGCCCTGCTCCTCGGAGTCAATCGAAGGAAACAAGCTGTTGTGGATCGGGCAACTCTGGACGACCTTCACCAACATAAACCACTTCAGGCGTGTTCAAGTGCTCAAAGTCAGAGCTCCAACAGTAGCAACTCTTCCTCAATCAGAATAATCGATTAAGGACAATCGGACATTCAAATCTATTCAAACCGCAGTAATATCTTCTGGACAATAAAATTCAATGGCAATTAAGAGGTAGTCTTCTGGTGGCCATTTGCGGGTCGTTCAAATAAATTTAATGGTTCATTGTGGGAGCACTAATCAGCCATTAAATTTGATGAGCAGGTCACTCAACGGCATCGCACTACTGCACTACATATACTAGACTTCGCTTTAACAAACAAACAAAAACAACTAAACGATTTCTAATGAAGACGACAGAAAAACTAAAGTTCTCATCTTCAATTATTTAAGTGGCTTCCATAACGATACAATCTTAAGAATGTTTAACTAAAACAAACAGTTCTTTTCTAACCTTTGTTTAATGTTTAGGGATAATTATAATTAAATAATTAACAACCAGTTTCTGGAACAATTATTGAAATTAACTTCTCACTGAAACATGTATATGTGTATGAGATTCATTCCTGATTGTTCCTATAGACGCTGGGAATAAGAAAATCAACATTGTCACCGTAAAATAAAGAACAAAAAATGACTGTAATTAGTAAAATTTTTATTATTAAATTGAAAAATAGCAGAATTTAATAAATAAAAAATAGGTGAATATTTTGTGATAAAAAATAACTATTTAGAAATGAAGTGTGAAAAATATGGAGTAAATCGAAAAATACGAAATAATCCTGAAGCTTGTCGCATCTGAAATCATTTCACAATGGGCAACACCTTCAAATCAATTTCATACATTTCAATTACTGAAGAAATTCCATAAAACTAATAGCAAAAACTAAGTATATAACTATATCGATGTTAAAAGATATAAAATACAACATTTTCCACAATTTTTATTTGGCCAAGTAAAAAAAAATAGAACAATTAAATAAAATTTGCAAAATATATTGGAGAAATAAAATAAATCAATTTATAAAATACTGTGCTGTTGGTAACTTTCAACAGACAACAGTCGTACCAAGAACTCTTTCGTCCTTTAAAAAAAAATTATAGTTGTTGAGTTTTTAAATATATATATATACTAACATATTTATTTTGGTTGTAATTATGATATTATAAATTTAATAAAATGAAAACGATGTTTTATAAAATATAAGTACAAACGTAATAAAAGAAAATGAAATGGAAAATTGAGAATAAAACCAACAGTTGTGATAAGAAAATATTTTACGTATTTTATTTTGGAGTTTTTATAAGCTGTTGATGGAAAAATTGTTCAACATTGGGTAAGTACTTAAATTGTTGCCTAAATTAATAATGACAAAATTTTAGTAATAAAAAAGATTGAAATAAACCTAAAATATCACATAAAACTTTCACCTTTCAACGCGTTGAATGCCATGGGGGTTACCGGTGACCGGGACAGAAATTTTGACCCTTTAAATAGTATTGTCAAAATTTTTGACAAAAAGTGTGGCACGCAAAGTGTTCGCAGAAACTTCACCATGTCTGTCTGTTTGTTGGCGATTATATTCAAAGTCTGTGGAAGTGAAAAGCGATCGAATATCTCATCAAACTTAAGAAATATGTCGAAGCTCTGAAATGCATTCAACTCCCATAAACCCCTTAAGATTGAATATCTAAAAATAATAAAATTTACTTTTTGGCGCTTCTATAGGAAACTTTAGGAAGTGAAAATATGTAGGAATCTGTGAAAACATATTCAACATCCTTACAACCAAAATTTCAAGAAATCCTAAAAGGAGTTAATATGTAAATATGAAGGCAGCACCAGAAAGTGAAAACCAATTCAATTTCTTATCACTTCCAAAAGAAACAACAGAATCCGTGAAAACGTGTTCAACTCTTTTAAACCCTCTTAGGCTGGCCGCACACTGAAAGAGTAAAAACAGTGTTAGTCAAAAATATTTTTGACTAATCAATAATATGTCGCTGTTTCCATAGTAATTCAATGATCAGAGCATACTAATTAGTGGTGTGCCTTCGAGGCACGAGACTACTCAGTTTTTGACTAAAACTCTTTCAGTGTGCGTCCAGCCAACAGATTTAATCAAAAACTGCTTAGTCTTGTGCCTTGGAGGCACACGACCAATCAGTGTGCTCTGATTATTGAATTGGTATTAAAACATATTATTGAATAGTCAAAAATGTTTTTGACTAATACTGTTTTTGCTCTTTCAGTGTGCGGCCAGCCTTAGGGGCTGAAAAAGGAAATAACTTAAAAACAAGTTTCAGTCGATTATTATTCGATATTTTTAGATAGTCGATATCTTATCAAGCTTGAGAGATATGGCAGAATTCGTGAAAAAGTATACAACCTCTTTGCACCCCTTAGGATTAAAATTTCAAAAAATCCTGAAAATACTTTCCAGGTATTTATATGAAAAGGCCGTGGAATAAAAATGAATTCAATATTTGAGAAGACGTAATAGATATGACGAAAATCGTGAAAGTATTTGCATTCTATTTTCACTGATCATATTTTCCGCCCCCCTTTCGAACTCCAACGAATATTTGCAATTTTGCTTAGTCTAAATTACTTTTCTAGTTGATATACATGTACATACCGTAGTTTCAACATTGCAGCATAAGCTGTTTGACATTTTCTTGCAAATGGGTCTACTATTGATGCTCTATATAAATTCCAAGTTTCAGCTTCCTAGCATAAGCGGTTGCTGAGATCTATAAACCAAATTTTTTTGTAAAAAAACGCTTCCTTCACCTTCCTCTTCACACCACCACTCCTCAAAAGGTGACAACTAGAAGGAGTATACCCACTCTACCAACAAAAAAAATTCAACTTAATAGCTCAAAGGGTTTGGGTGCTACAAGTCTTCAAACGATTTTGCGTACACCGGTAGACGTACGGCGTACGGTAGACAGACGTGTCCACTAGTCATGAATTGTGAAAAAAAATGAGGGCAGCAAAATTTGAGGGCATCAATTTTTTTAAAAAAAAAAAAATCGATCACAGTACTGTATTATTGAAATAATAAAGTTAAATGTGAATATTCAAAATTTCAGAGAAAAAATTATTTGGAAATTTCTGGTGGATCCCAATACTTTATTATTAAAACATATTAAGATAAAAATTTTAAGCGTATATCTTATAAAATACCAAAACATAACTAAATTAATAACAAAAGAGTTTTACCTTGGATTTATCAGGGCGTGCCTTTTAGTAGTAAGTCCATTATAAATGTTTGTTTGTAAAAAGGAATTTAAATTGTTAATTACTTTATTATGTCACTTCAATAATAAAGTATTTTTAGAAAATTATACAATACATTTCATAGTTTTCTTAAACAATTAAATCACCTACGATTTGTACTTACTCACATTTCTATTATACCTATGTATGTAGGTATGAACACAAAATTTACTCCATTCAAAATTCTTCATTTACTCGTTTATCCTTAACATCAAATTATAATTAATTTCTTGAGAATTCTTTCAAATTATGTACTAGATATTTGTATTATGTTTTACTATTTAGGTTGCTCTATATTAAATAGTTATACCTCAAAAAGCGTAATTAAAGTTTTCAGTTTAATGAAAAACAAAACAATTGTGTGCTGACTATACTCTGTCCTCTAATTGAAATGACTTTTAATTAATTACGTTTTTTGATACGTGCAAAAACAGTTGAATAAATATTATTTAATGCCAATTTTATCACTGTTACAGTGATAAAATTGTGCTAATATTTTAAATGAATTGAAAATATTTATTTGAACGAAAAATCATTGAATGATGTATGCAATGCTAATAGATGTCACAACTTTGTCCTTTTTTCAGATTTCATATTATTTGAATATTGACGAAAGGCATACTAAACAGTTTACTCTTAAAATAGAGTAGGTAAGCAAATTATTAACTAACTTATAATCGGAACACGTCTGAAACCCATCGAATAAGATGAGAATTTCCACTATTTTGAACAAAGTGCAACAACCTGGACTCAAATTAAAGTTACACGTAGTCATCATCGAGGCGGTACCTGCCATTAGCACGAGAAAGCAATGCAATTCAGAGTTGTTACGTGGAGTGCATTATGAGAAAAGTACCCTCGGGAGCAATCCAATTAAAACGAATAGTTCCAGCATTACGACGAGCCAGCAATGTCTGGTTAAATTAATGGTTAAGGTATTAGGCATATAACTTATTGCTTAACAGGAAACATAATTACAGTATTGCGGTTTATTCAGAATACGCTGACTTCTATAAAAGAAAAGGTACTAGATACATCTCACCTGTGGGGGTTAACTTCATAATTAAAAACTTGAACTTGCGCTCTTCAAATAAGAGGATATCGTACTGAACAAGTAGATGCCTTTTTTTCGAATTATGTAAATTATTCCACGTACTTAATTAGTGCAGAGACTTTTATTTAGGTAAGCATCAAATCAGATTCTTTAGAAGTTGAGATTTTTGAGAATTTTGATCTTGGAAAATGCCAGAACATAATTACTAATGCATATTCGACATGTATGAGCGGTTGTTCATAAGATGTGTGAACAAATTATATAAAAAAAGAAAAAGTACTTTTGATTTTTGATCAAATGAATGCTAACAATTGTTGGGTAAAAAAATGTAAAAAAAGGTTTAAATAAATTTCTGTCTATAAATTCCTAAAAGTAATCCAATATTTATTTTGTAGTGGAGTCCTCCTTAACGAAACGTGGCTAGATTGTATTCAACATGGCCACCAATGTTCAGTCAAAAGTTAAAGTAACTTAAATATCAATAATCGAATCCGGTACACTTCCTTTCATTTTAATCAAAATATACAAATGAGATATAATAGTATCGATTAGATAAATTGGAGCTTGAAGCTATGTATGATTTCAACAGATTGTACCTACGTCCTATATTTATTTAGATTAAGGACTTCGTGCTTATGGTGAACATGGCATAGCTGTCCTGAAGTTGTGAAACTGAAATCCTAAACAATAATGTAAAACTTGCCCCTAGACAATAGCATTGAAAATTTACTTCAAACTAAATTCAAAGTTACTCGGTACAACCTTATCCCCAAAATCTTACGTTGTCGACTCTCGAATGATCCCTTAAAATTCAATTGTGGACATTTAACATTTCAGTCTACTATTCGACAGCAATAATCCATTCAAACCGAATATTTTGTATTTGTAACCGAAAAAACAGTCAACCTTACTCTTATGCCGCCCGCCCCAAAGCATTGTTATCCTTCATCATAATACGAAGAAGAAAAAAAAAGGGATACTGTATCCGATAAAAATGAACTCGATTTACCCAAGCAGTGACCACATTTTTATGCGAAAGCTTAGTAAGAAGTAAAATCTCGCTATCACCAACCCTTGCGAAAAGCTGGTATGAAAAACAAACGCTGCCGATCCCCAGGGAAACGATAAATAAATTTTATCCCCTGGTTCATTTGAAGGCGATTACAATAAAAGTCCTTCGATGGAGTGAGATGTGACCCTTTTCAGCGAACAAACACCGTACAATGAAAAAAGGACATTTTGCTTCGATCTGGTTCGATTTCATGTTTAAATCCTGGGCGTACTGATTTACTTTCTTGGGTATATTTGCGCGTACTAAGCCTCAATATCGAAATGGTGGCGAGGTGGAAAGGTGATTATCCTGTGTTAAAAGTAGCAGCTGCGAATTAAGTAAGTTCTCGGTTCTGTTTATTTAGAAAAGTCGAATTGTATTCGATAAAAGAACCGAGGATTATCTGATGCGAATCGTTGGTATTTCTTTTTTATTGAGTCCAAGTCAATAAAAAATAAATCAAAGGAAACTACAGGAAAAGTCCTGGAATCCTGATTGAAAACAATTTTGTTGCTTTTATTGAAAGTGTATAATTTATTGACTTGAGCTATTCGGAAGATTTTTTCAGTGACATAAATGAAACAATTTAGAATCTTACTTTATTAAGCATTTTCCGACTGCACCTCTTACGAAGAACAAATAAATATTATATAGTAATACTTTGGGATACCGTGGAAGCAAATTCTTCACTGCTTCCAAACTCCCGTGTTCGAAAACCTGTTCTCATGACGCCACAGTGTTCTTCTTTCGGAATGAAATGAACGCTCATAGATGCAACTTTTAAATTGCTTCCATTTGTCTGGTTTTACCAATTCGGCTGTGTGAGATAATCGCGAGGAGTTTCATGTGAACATTTATTTAGACTGTGCCAAAAAAATTCACTATTTCCGTTCGAGGCTTCCATACATTTCAATTTCAGCAGCTTCAGTTGGACCTGTTTTATAAAATTCGCAAAGATTCCAACCCCGTAATAAACAAAGACCTAGTTGAATATTATCTTTCAGGCAAACAATGTAAAAAACTTAATTTAAACCTCGAACTGCAATGAACCAATTCAGTATCAGGTTGACACTCCTTCAGACCATTTCAGGGTTTCATATTGAAGTTCTTTAATTCCGATTGAATTAAATATAAAACTCTTCGTTAAAATAGTGTTATATTAAATCAGTAAAATTACCAAAAATTAAATAAATAAAACTTTCAGTTAATTTCGCTGTACAAATATTACGCATGAATTAAATTCAACAAGAAATCCGGCGTTCATTCGCGAAACGTAAAAGACAACAATTTCACCATCTCTAAACAAGAATGTCGGCATTTTAGATCCACCCTCAGAGGATCCTTAAACTTAGCCGACACCCAAAACAATTCAGATACAGCTCAATAACTGGATGTACTATTCGTAGAAGAGAGTCCTTCGCATCAAGGACTACGTTTACATCTCGCATTCCTTCGAAAGGATTATAATCATGAAGCATGAGGAACCGCTTATCGGAGTCCACATTAATTACAGCTTTTCTCTGTCTTAAGCTTCCAAGAGGATTTATGTATATATCCGATGGTGGATGGAATGGGGTTGATCTGGATAGTATATACTTGCGGTATCTTACAAAGTAGGGACTCGGGTCCTGTCTTATCTTAAAGCGATATTGCCTTGTTCTTTTCATTGTTCATTCCTTTCCACTGATTTTCATTACGAGAAGATTTTCGGTGGAGGAAAAAACGTCCGCATGAAGGAGTAGCACGTGCTATCGTTTTAAAAAGGATATTTTATTCGACGTGTTTCCGGTAATCTTTATGTCGTTGAAGAAATTCAAGGTTGATTTACTTACAAGTCTTTAGTTTTAAACTAATCGCATTCAAGCAAGTTTGCGCGATTAAACCCCTTCAAGTTTATGAACGTTTGGTAGTAACCTTCGCGCTATGCAAAACTTTAGTTCTATGAAAACATGAAAATGGCAGTAAGAAAGCGAACTGAGGAGTTTCAGCGGTCATAAATTGCCAACTTATCCACTTCGGAAACTTTGACTGTGCCTTTTAAAATTTACTGCTACAAGAGTCCGTTTCATTTTGTTAACTTCACTTGTGTAACTAGTTTATGTTTACTGCGGGCTTAAGCGTAAATTCTTGTAGTTTGGCACAAATAATAAACCTTTGTTTTTGAACTAACGCTTTGTGTTAGGCAGTCTTAGGATTGGTCAAAGGACTGTTCACAATTTCGCACCAACCTCGCCAGAAAAGACACTCAGCTACAAGCTGGGAGGTTGTATTATACCCAAGTCCAAAATCTCGGAAAAATTATAATAATATTCACCACTCTAATTTTCCTAATAATGTTCACCACCCATTTGCCTTTTTTCGGCATTTTGATTGAATCGTTACAAAAATTTTGACATGGGATTTGATGATTCAAAAAACGAGATGTTGGTAGAGCATTCCGCCCTTTTGAAATTTTCAAGATCCTATTTTTCGGGATTTTGTTATGATTTTTACGAAATCTTTTGCTAAAGATTGATTACCATTTAGAAGCATTATCAAACCAAACTAGTGCGTAAGCAGTAAGTGGTTGTCGTTTCTTGAATGACCTTAGAGGTCAGATTTTCGCTGTCGCACCGTTGATGGTGATGAATGAGCATCTGAATATTTTCTTGGCCTAAGTGCTGATATCGAGGTATAACTTCGTTCAATCATATGGAACATCTTCTACCCAACAAAAAAGGATAATTTTGCAGTCATTCGATTTGAGTGAGGTTTGCTTTGGCGCAGTAGAAATCAATCGGATCTACTCTGAATGATTCAGTACAAAAACTATCGGATTCCAATACCATCTAATATCTGGGCACTAGTCAATTTGAGGCCATCATTTCCACTTCTGTAATATCTTTATTTCCATGCTTTCTGGGACATGATAAATTATGTAGGGCTGATGGTCTGGAAGAAGCTGGTACTTAAGGCCATCCAGTGCTCCTGAAGGAAAGTTACTGCCTCCACTGGATCATCTGCATTTTTTACCATTTCTATTCCCTAGTATATTGCCTCGAATACTTCCATTGAGGATTCTTTCTGGTTATAGAGAAGGAAGCTTCAATTAAATATCATTTAGTCATATTATTGTTGTCCATCGGGAAAGCCATTCGGACTGCAGAGAGGGATCATACATGCTTCCTAGAACATTCAATCGGGAAAACGACTAATCAATTACGATAAAAACATAATCTACCCTAAAGTCATCACCACTAAGACGATTAGCTTCCCCACGAGACGGCGTTTAACCCTGGTAATGTTCTTAATAAGAAGTTTGCAATACTACACCCACGTAATACTATAAATGGGTGCTTGCTTTTCCAAAACGAGTCCTTCTCCGGGGGATTCAACCCAAGGAGACGCTTTCGGTGTTGATTTACTTTTCGCCGCTTTTCATTGCTATTCCAACTCCCCTAAAAACCGACTACAGAACGAACCACGCAACCAACCCACTATTCTCTTTTTCCTGAATCATTCATTCGTCTCAGTCTCGAGTTTCCCGATCCCATCAGAAACTTACCTCAATAGCTGATTCAGCTGCTATTGCTGCCGTGAATTCAATTACAGACTAAACTCGTACTCTCATATGAAAAACGATGGTTTTCTCTATACAGAAAAGAAACCTGAAACGATGTGAACAATTCACTTGATAGCTTCCCGGGTTAACTTTAAGGAAACGTGTCTAGCGTGTATTCTACCGCGTCGTATGATATGTAGAACGACGGTTTATAAAAAAGAAATATATAAAAATTTCAAAAGTCAACCATCTAAAAAAGCAGTAGGTCCTTAGTACGGAGTCACAAGAAGCTGTAAAGAACGTATACTACCTTCATACTTCCTCTCGAGGTAACTTGATTTTCCAAGAAATTGTTTGATAAGAAAACTGCTCGAAAGGTCTGATGCAAATTTTTTTTTGACGATGTGAAAAAAGTGGATTTATGTAAACCAATTTATCCATTTAATGCAGATTAGAGAGCATTAAAATGTACGAAAATATGTTGATATAGAAATTAAAGAGCATTACGTGAAAGCATATGAGGTACGAATTCTTGCAAACGGCTTTCACGAAGAAAAGTAATTTACATTGCGATACTGGATTCTGTCAATCGGCTTGGTCCTTTCCTGGCATTCAGGGGTTTCGTCCTGACTATGGCGTTCAGTACTTACATACGGGCAATTATATGCCTCACTCCCCAGTAAACAATTGTGTGAATCTTTACGAAGTGATTAAAATATGAGTTCATATTCTCTAAAACTAATTCAATCTGATTTCATGTACGAAACTGGAAATGAGTGAAAATTGTGAGCTCATTATTGCCCCACAATATGATTAAAATCATTAAACACGTGTTCAGACTTGTTCCAATTGGTTCCTCGACTTTTTATGTTTATATTAAATTTCATCAAAGCAATAAGTTTTCTAATGAGCACAGTTTTGTTTCGAATTTCAGAAAGTGTTGTATTGTTTAATGATTATGCTGTTATTTTAAGTTCTAAAATTCTTAATATGGATAAATATTTTTCTAATAAGATATTTTGTAGTTCAAATATTTGAAATAAAGTTAATATTATATTTGATATGGCTATATTGTTTAGTGTCACATTATTCATGTACACATTTATATACATATCTCCTTACATTTATTATCTAAGGCTCCAATCCTTTTCGGTAAATAGTGAAAATCGCATTAGCTCGAGCTATGCATGATTGGATATGAGTTCACATTTTATTCACCACGTGAAAGTAATACATGCTTTCGAGGTGAGTACACATGGAGCCTGAAATTCTGCATTCATTAGAAGCTCATGTTCTACATTCTATCCAACTGTCACTAATGATTATCACTTAAGGGTAAAACGTTTCGTAGAATGTTTGATCAAAATGTTAAGCTCTAATGAAAATCACATGAAGATAAAATGAATTCACAATCACATAGTGATTCAAAAGTGATACTACATTGAATTCACGTTGTTTGCTGGGTCTGTTTGAAATTAAAAGCTTGATTTCATACTTATAATACTTTGTCTATAAATCTACAGAAAACTTATAATCCTGGAAACATTTTTGAAACGTAACGCTGCTAGCATTAAGTATCATGATTGCTATCATGTAACCATGTAACACGCTTACTATTTGAGTTTGAGTTTGAGTTTGTTTGATTGCTGTGACGTCAAATGTTGTTAGTGCAGAGAAGTGTAGAAAAGTGTAGAAAGTGTATGCAAAAAGAACAAACCAAATGTTAATTTGGTCAGAAAGAAGAAGAATGTTAAACTTTGCAGAATTGTACACGGTTTTCCCATTGACTATATCGAGTTGGCCAATCTGATCTCCGCTTTCGGAAAGTGAACGAGTTGTGCAGCTTGCCAGGGTTGCATGTAACAACATATTTTATAAGAAAATCCACGGGTATCTTGCGAAAACTCAATTATAAAATTTTATTTTATTTAACTATAATAATAATAATAATAATAACAATAGTTCTTTATTGTGTTACCCTTAGTATAATGAAACAAGCTTATGCTATACTTGAAATTATGGAGATCAGACAGTCGTCTCTACAGCCAAGTTAAAGAGTTTATATTTAGCTACATTAAAATGAATTCAAAGTACAATTTATATTTGAAGGAAAAGGGGTAAAAAAAAACTTCTTATGTAACTTATAACTACATTAAACTATTAATTTATTTAAAGACAAATTTGCTTAAAGTGAGGTATGAACTAGGGATGAGTTTATTGCCGAACTGCATCTGGAAAACCATCACCACCATTATGTAAATTCTTACACGTTTTATAATCCTACAATCCAAACTGCTTTCCTTGCAACGGTTGATACCTACGCCTATAAGCTTAAATCCTCATTATTTTCCCTATCCGCTTTAAATTCGATTCAAATAAGAAAAACTCCTTTAAAATCAACTATCAGCATCTCGTTCCTTTTTTTCCGAAAAAATACCTGATTATGGTCCTACAATATCAGAAAATTCCTCGACTGAAACGATGCAATTGCACTTCTATATTGCACAACCAACGATATAAACTTCCGTGTCGAAATCGTCCTTAAGGAGTATTTCTGTTGGTGACAAGAAACTACTCTACTGCGAAAAAAAAGACAGAAACGATTGGATCTTCCACGCCGGAATCTATCCTCCAAGATTGTCGTTCCTCCTACCTCAATTCCTAAGGCTTTGATAAAAAGAATTCTTTCACACCGCACAAATTACTTAGGAAGGATGAACGAAGGGACATAATTGAATTTTTTTTCTCTCCTTCTTATGGGTAAACTTTTTTATGTTTGAAGTTCTACTGCTGTCTTTAACTTTAACATTGGGGAAGGTAAAATTTCACTGCCATCGTATCGCATTAAGAGTTTAAGAATTGATTGAAGGCTCCATTATTACATTGTAAACTTTTGATTTCATTGTGAATCAACTAAAAAGTTGTTCACTTTCATTTTAGTAAAAATAATATTATTGTATGACGACATACATATGTAGGTTTTAAAACTACGTACTATACGACCAACGTACAACTCTCAAGCTGAAATAAGTTTACGAATGAACATAAAATTACTTAGGACAGAACATCGCACAGATTAATTTATATTATACCAGATTATTAAATTGCGCCAATAATTTCAATCCTTAATCCAAGCAACTTGGCAAATGCTCACCGCTTAAATTCAAACCATGTAATAAAGTTGTGGAAACAAGTTGGTTGACGGACTTATCTCCGTGTGCTTTTCCTGCTCTATGGCGGTGACACAGAAGGCTTAGTGTGAACAAAATAAATCCCTTAAACGGGATGAACACCAACTCACCCACATGAACTCCACCCCTGCGTTCCTCTCGAGTCTTCCAAGGTTGTCACAATACACCATCGTCCCACTCCTTCGAAACGTCCGATACCAATCTTTTAGTATAGTGTACAATTATGTCCACACTATACCACAACTTTAAACACAAAAGGGATTAGGTTCAAACCGGACGAAGGATAATGGTTTAATTACTGGGGAAGGGATCTTATTTTAAATTTTTCGTCATTGGTCATTCCGAACGACCTTTATGGAGACAAGCTTCCAGTTCGTTTAAGGGGTTCTCGCATAAGAACTTAACAAATCACAAGGACTACGATGACTTTAACTAAGTTTAATTTGTAGCTGACGAAGGTATCGATTGAATCCTTTAGGTGGTCTCTGTTGTTCTCTCGAAAAACTAAACACTGTGTGATTTTGGGGAAAAAAAGATCGATGACCAATTTCGGTGTTGTTTATGTACGTCATGAAAGGCTTATACGGCGGGCAGACGGACATTTTTTTTTGTCAATTTCCCAATTTATTGCTTTATCTTTTCATAAGGAGTAAGAGAAAATTAATTATTAGTAACCAGTAAAATTAAACATTATTCAAATACATCTTTTTCCACATCCGTTACCCAACTAGCAAACAAACTTTGCATTTTGATTTTCTGGATGCTATAACTTCGATAAGACTTCGGTAAAACTGTTGAGCGCAGGTTGTGAACTTTGAACTTCGATAAGGCTTCCGTAAGACATGCGAGGTTAAACCTACGATACGGCATTATACCAACTGTTGGCGCTTGGCTATTGCTGTTGAAACATGGGGAAAGATACGCCAGATTAGTTTGATAAGACCTTATCTAAGCTTTATTGAGGCACGGAAATAGCTTCGATAAGGCCTTATGGAGGTTAGAATGCTAGTTGGGTAGCGTGGTAAGCGCAGCATTTATTGAAATATTTGATACCGATTACGTGTTAATTTTCTGCACAGGAATTCTACTTTAAGGAACCAAATATTTCTAACTCAAAGGACACAATTTCAAATATTGATGAGTCCTTGTATTTGACGAACGAGTTTATTAATAATCTGCATTATCGTCGAATTATTTACCTGAGACGCTTCATCGCTAGACACCGTCATTGAACGTCAATAATTTCGGATCAAACGTGTTCTATTTTGACAAACAACGTCGATGTCGTTGTCAACAACGACATTATCTACAGAAATCAATCGAACTATGAAGGCTGATGTTCATTCAGGCTGCTAATAAGATACCTTTTGATTAACAGCCGTGAAGAGTTTATCGACTCGAAATTGAAACGGAAAGCGGTAGACTTACGGTTCCAGCTACCGGGGAAATCCCCGAAGCATTATTTTCGGGAGGATAAATTGAGATTAACAAAAAAAAATTGTATCGATCGATAGAAAATACGACATAAAGTAAAATAGAAGTCGTAGCTCGTATTGATAGAAATTGAGAAATCGGGAAGTTTAAGAACAACCTTGTTATTATTAAGGTCAACGTTTTCGATAGTACGAGCGATAGAATTCTTCGAGTACCAACAGCTTGTTTTTCAAAAGATGTATTTTAGGACGACCACACCACCTCAAACAATGAAAAAAAAGTCACAGAAAACACGCCTAATATCTCATGTAAGAACTGAGTTTCAAGTTTTTAATACTGTATCTAAAGAAGGAAAATGGCTATAGCTTTTATTATTAGTTCATTTATTTCATATGTTAAACGAAGAAAAATGCTTTAACGCGGTCTTATATCGAAGTTTAAATTTGTCAATTCGCAGAACAGGCTTAACGGATCCAAATGTTTAATTCTTAAAGTTTTCTTCTTTCCATGGATTTAGTAAAGAGTGTTCGGAGAACTTTAAACTGGCAGCACTGTTTTCTGTGATGGCCGCTTTGACAGATCGCGGTGGTTTTGGTGTAAATTTGATTTGACAATTCATCGTGAATAGACTCACGCCGGAGCAACTTTTGGAAATTTTGGAAATTTGTTTTGAAAACCATAGTTCAATTCGAGAAACTCATCGGGTATTATGTGCATTTTGTGTACTTTGCGGTGATCATCATCGTCGATCAGAGCGATTAATTGGAGAAAGTATGGGTTGTTTTCGCTATACGTTTACTCTAAACGACAAGAGGCATCCCGTGTCTACGCTGATAAAACAAAAACTATTGAGCACTTGGAAGCCAACATTCGACGCGGTATTGCCGAAATACAGCCTGATTTACTGCGAAGAGTGTGTGAAAACTGGACACCTAGATTACACCATGTGCGCGTCAGCCACGGCAGCAACATGGCTGAAATCATATTCAAACATTATTGCCATAAACTTTTCTTTCAAACAAAGCTAAGTGATTAGTGATACCAGCATCTGGCTAAGCTACGACTTGCCAGGAACAAGTTAAATAGCGCAGATATTTCGAATTATTTAAATTTGTGGGGCAGTAAAGATGCTTTTTCTGAGACAATTTTACTGTCCTTGGTATCATTCTTTTAGATCAAAAGAGATAAGCTTATTACCGAGAATACCAAATGAAACAAGATTTCTCTAGTTTATTCAGAACTACTATTTTTGCATGGTTATCTGAAATTTTGCTTGGTTATCTTCAGTGCGAGGCTCGCTCTATGAAGAACATAACAGTGACCAATCCAGCCCTTGAAAATTATCATCAGGAATTGTTTCGTCTAATTTATGCAAATAGATACAAACATTATAAATACTAATAAATTTATACAAATCTAAAAATTTACCCGTTGAACACAAATCGTAAGTTGAACAAAGAATTATTTAAATACCTGGTTCAGTTTTTATTAGAAAAGAAAAACCAGATGCAACATTTTCGAGATGATTGATCGAAAGATGGTAAGTCCCTGTGGGTTACTAGTAGCGTGTTTTGCTTATCCCTGAACTGTCAATACAAACATTCAGAAAGATACCTCCGTAAATGTGAGCTTATTGAACATTTCAAGGATAAATTACAAACGGTTCGGGTGTTACATAAATCTTAAACAATTCGAACGAAAACATCCATTGTTGGATGTTCCTGAAGTATGTACCTTCTGAATCCCTTGATTTAAATTCGTTCCACGCTTTCAAGGTGTTATTCGAGTCAATTAAGAGGATATCCCCCGGTTAAGCAACCGGAAGCATGGATGGAGCTACCACTGAATCACGTGCCCGCAGGATGAGTTATAGCTCCTGAATCCGGAATGCTCGACTACATCCCCAAACCCAAATCGAAAGTGGAAAGTTTCGGCAGAAGCTGACGGGGTTCAAACCCTTTTTGTCGGACAATTCTCTCAACGAAGTGTTTACCCACCTTAAAGGTCGTTTTAATAGAAACATCTTGTAATCGGGGCTGGGCTTTAATTTCGACAAGGATAACAATGGAATGGGTAGTCACAGGGCACTCATAGCTGTCGTATTCCCGAACAAATATTTGAGATCTTCAGCGTAATTGAAGTCTTAGAGGGATTAATAGGTGTTAAGGCGTGGAGTGATTTTGCTTTGAAATGCAAATTTATTATGTCGGGATAGTCAACTATTACTAATTCTAGAAGTTAGTGGAAGTGTGGTTCTGTTTTTATTTAAATATGGAAGTTCCTGTAGGTATGGCCTGATGATTGTTCATTAGGGTTTCATGGGTATCCGGATGAAAATTTAATGAATTGCGTCATGTTTAGTCTAAATGTTTAATTGAAGGAAATGGTAATTTTGATGGGTTTTGAACAAAATTTTGGTCTGGTAATTTAAGTTGATTAATGCTAAAGTGAAGGAGAACAAGGAGAAGTGTTTCTTGAAATTTTTTTTCTCGGTCAAGTGGATTTTGGATAATACTGAATCTGAATAGAGAAACCCTTAGAGGTTTTAAAGTACTTAATAAGGTTTGTCATCCTAAATAGAAAGAAGTGTCAGAACTAAAATTTAAAGAATTTAGAATCAAGAAAACACTTTGTCCACAAGACCATTCACAGGATTCAGAATATTCAGGAGTACGAATGGTTATAAATAGTTGAAACTTGGTAAACACACACAATAATAATGAAAATACAAATTCCTCCAGTTAGTTAAAGGACAGAATAATTGCACTAATGCAATATTTCTCCTCTCACGCATACGATCTATATCCGTTTTCATTCTATTGCACTCGCATCCTTTTCACTGAGTATAACAACTTCCTTTTTCCACATAGTGTATGCAATTTTCCGACGCAAAAAAGTCACATAATGTCCTCATAAAAACCATCAGGTCAAGGCTTCCCAATACAGTCGTATACTGGATGTCAGAGTTTAGGTAATGCCATTAAAAAATGCTGTAATGAGAAAAAAAACACAGATCCTATCTCATCGGATGTCCTGGAAGGAAGCCGAAGGGATTTCTTCTATAATTAAAATTCCAGGAAAAATTCTGTTTATAGTTTTCACTATCTCGGACTTTGAAACAGAAGCGCATAGAACTGCAGCAAAAAAAAAATGAGAATTAAAAGTAATATCCTGATCATAGCATCCTTTCAGCTGTAAGTTATCCCATCCTTTTGCGCGTCTTGCTCTTGTTATGCAAGTAGTAACCGTTTCAGTAGTAGTACTTTGCTTTTTATGGCAAAATTGTCCGAAACAGATAAAACTGATTTTTTTTTGTGGTCCATTGCATTGTTTTTCCTTTTGTATCCTTTCATTTAAAGGAAAGCCACCCTCGCTTCAGTTCAACGTCCACGAGGGAGTTTATTACAGCGACGTGCCGAGAAAAGATTCGCAATAAGTTGTGCATAATTAGACAAAGTGATAACGCAATGAAGAAAACGCCATCGGAAAAGCCAATTTAAAATTCATTTCTTAATCCGAGCCGTTCGTGATTTAGTTGGTAATTAGATGGCGGAATTTTAGAATGAAATTGCCTTCAAGTTAGCGTAAATATTTCATTGCTCTCTGTGGTACGACCGGCAAAAGACGATACAACGGCTATGGATAAGCGAGTAGTGCTTTAAGGAGATTAGATGCGAAGATTAACCACCATGAGAACAGCTTTTTGCCAGCTCGTGTACTGCATTTGAATCGTTAGATTATAACTGGTAACTGCGATACTCTATCTATAGATGTGAAATATTGACCTTATACACAAGGGTAGTTGCCTCGTATGGCTGGGGTTGTGCAAATGGTAAAATCGATTTAGTAACGAGTCTGCTCTCACTGCCTCGGGGATTGGCTAACAGAAGTCAATAGTTCTGAAAAGGGCAAAAACTGAAACGTTCTGGAAAGGAAATAGCAAGGAACACGTCCTGATAATAGAAATGAACGTCAATACAAGATGGTCAGACCATATGATTACTTAATGCAATAAGACAAAGTCATTTTTAGCATTACTCGGAGCCGGCAGTAGGCGATGGCTTTATTATTATATTCGAGTGTATCACATCTCCCACATAAAACGAGAAGATTGCTTCTGGCTAATAGTTTACGTGGCATACACAAGAGAAATAATAATTACACTGTGCAACAAATTTAAACTTTTTTTGTATCAGAACAACTACGCTGAATCCGAACTTCATATTCAGTTTTTTCCATTAGTTTTGCCCGCAGCTTAACACTTTCAAAAAAAAAACAATTAAAGTTAACAATATTCTGCATCAAAACTCTCGAAGTTGAATGTGATACAAGTTAACTCATATTTTGCTAATTATGGGGTATTTGCCTCTAGCTGACCTAAAAATGGGCAATTTACATAATTTTTTTTTCATAGAGATGTAAATAGAATGCTGGGATTTTTTCTCAAAATATTTAATAGCTAAGTATTAAAGTATAAAATAAAAATTTTTTTTTTTCAAAATGATATCATGGTGGCATGTTATATGGCGAGCGCCGTCATCACTTTCAAAAAAGATGTCCACTTGGCGTAACCTTTACAAGTCGTAAATTTTATCCGAATTTAAAAATTCAAAAATTTTTCAGAAATATACCTATTAATGTAGTTGGAGCTTATACCTATAAAATCAATGAAAACTCAAACCAACAAAAAACGGCGGGCATACGAAGTTTAAGTTTCGATTTTTCAGGGTTTTTTATCTTCAAAGTGTGAAACAAAATTTTTTTCACTATTTTGTTGGTATAAGCTTCAATGACTTTAGTTTACTTTTAACTAAAAAAAAATTAAGTCGATAGCTTATTGGGTTCAAGCTCTAGAACTTACGCCAATTCGCAAAACGTAGTTTCGAGAAAAACGCGTTTAAAGTTTTCCTTGAGTACTTTTTCATATAGGAAATCTATAAAGTAGGTGCCTAAATGATACGATAGCTCACGTATGTAGTTGATTTCGAAAAACCCGTTTGGGTGCCATATTTTACACATGTTTATCTACGAAAATATTGAGAAAAAAAAATTTAGATTTTTGGATTGAGCTATAGGCAAATACCCCCTTAAGTGGAAATTAAAAATTTAATTTCTTTTACTAGGAAGTTGAAACTTGGAATCCGCTGAATACTGAGAAAATCAATGAAATACTTCGTGAAGCTTTCATACCGTATAAACCTTCATGCTTTTATTTAAATATTTTACAAGAACAACCCCTAAGACCATAAGATATGACTTATTATGAATATTATAGACGGGTTCAATAAAAACCACTTATAAAACACATTCAGACATTCTTTTATAGCCTTCATGTCACAAGAGCTTATTTCATTTTACCGTAGAGTAGGTATTATTGCTGTCCATTAAAATGGAATTAGTGATCGTAAAAATGTGTGTGAAAAAATTCGCTGTTAAGCGTTGTATCCTGTCGATAGACACATTTTAAGGTCGACTACAATTTCAAAGAGGTGTTTGTAGGGAGCTATTTTCGTAATATCGTCTAGATACTTATTTATTCAAATGGTTCTAAATAAAAAATGTACCGTGTGAACCAATAAAAATTGTAGTCCTCGAATGAAGGGGAGAAAATGGCTGAATGAGCCCGAGCGCCACCAGTCGTCGCATTTAAAGCTTAACATAAATCATAATTGCACTGAAGGATTCGAGCAGAGCTAATGGAAATATTATATATTTAGTTAATTCATAAGTAGGAGGACTAATGGTTAGGCTAAGATAGTCATTGAGATTCAGAGACAAAAGTAGCGTAAATTAGTATTCGCAAAAGGAACGTGGGTGGTTTGCACAAAAAACACCTGAGTCCGAGCAATTGAGTAGGGAGTTAGTTTTTGCGTCAGGAAAAGACTAGCATCTAAGATCGCAAGCTTTGAAGGATCACTGTTGCTCCAACTCCATTAAACGTTTTAATTTGTCTTATTTTTATTTTTATTTGTTTTATTTATTTTCTTTATTTTATTTAGTTTATTTTTTTTTGTTGTTTTAGTTATTTTCTTTATTTTATTATTTTGTTTTCTTTTTAAATTCAAATAAAGGAGGATATTTTATTTATTAATTTTTTTTTTTCATTTATTTCATTATTTTATTTATTTTATTTCATTTATTTTATTATTTTATTTATTTTATTTATTTTATTTATTTCATTTATTTTATTTATTTTATTTATTTTATTTATTTTATTTATTTTATTTATTTTATTTATTTTATTTATTTTATTTATTTTATTTATTTTATTTATTTTATTTATTTTATTTATTTTATTTATTATATTTAAAATATTCTGTTTATATATAGATAGTCCTTCCGACATGTACCTTCCTCATTCTACAATATTGTGTATATACATATTCTTAATAATTAGAATTCAACATAACTTGTTTTTTGGGAATCGAATTATCTTTAATTTTTTTTAACAGTAAAAATTGTAGCTTTTACCAATCCTAAGAATTTTAATAAAAAATCACCATATTTGCGAGTGTAACCTTAAAAATGAAACAGTAAAATACTCTACCCTCATAAAAAAACAAAACAAATGTTGATCAAGCTTCTTTAATAATAATATGAATAATAATAATAAAATGAATATTATTATTTACTATTCCTTTATTTTTCAAATTCGATTGAAATAAAAATATAGAAAAACTGGGTGACCCCGATAAGCTAAGACTAAGCTAAAAAGCGCCACCTCCAGATAAATACCCAGCATTATCATAAAATGCTTTTCAATTAATTTTAAATCTACAATGAATACTAATCATAATATCCTAGTCAACTTCACTGCGCTACCACCAGTAATCTTTTTCTACTCAACGGTGCTCTAAGCTATAATATGAACGGTGAAGAGTATTACTTAAAGAAACTCCACTTTAAAGTTTCAACTTCTTCTTTACACTTTAATTAATGAACTCTTTCAGTTTAACCAATATTAGCCTTTAGTGGTGAATAAGGGTTACTCTTATAGACAACAAGAAACTAAAACTTTGTAGGTATCGTCCTTTCGATGCCCCTTTTTTATAATGAACCACGACTGTTCCTTTTCATCGAAGATCTTCGCCGTAGCTACGAAGAAAAAACATGAAGTAGTCGAATATTGTGCACTATACTTTGTCTGGCTTGGTTCAGGTTCATTGTGAAAATGAAAACTCATTTGGAAATCTTGAAGCAAGGGAAAAGTTTTCGCACAAGATGCAATTAAGAGCTCAACTCTATTAAACGTTTCGCGGAGAGAGCGCCAAGAGCTATTAACCATTTTCTTCTATTTAAAATGAATGATGGTACATGTGATGCTATAGCTGTACTCTTTCGAATAAATTCATCCTCCATCATATCAACGAGTACTTGAAAAATTCCTTCTTCTACTTTGTATAGTATTTTATCTGATGACTTTCCCATCTTTTCGTTTTAAGAAATTAGATTTCCGAGTAAGAAGTTTTTAGATGAATTCTGTATTTTTGGGGAATTTGAGAAACAAAATACATACCTACTTTTAAGATTCTGGCATTCGATCGATACAAACTAATTTTGTGTTTGTGTTTGTTTGTTTGTTTCTCAGCAGAAGAAGGATTAAGAAGAGATGTCCTGTGGATGGCGTGGAAGAAAAAAGCATCAGACAAAAAACCCCTATTCCATGTTCCCTTTTAAGTCTACATCATTATGTTCCCTATTTTGTTAAATATCATTATAACTTTTCAACATTTTAAAGCTACAAAAAGAATTCAAAAATCTAGCTGGAATAAAAAGTTTTTGCTTAGAAATAAAGGGCACGTATCTTTGTCTTTAACACCGAAATGTTTATCCTATTTTTCTAAAATAAATTGACGCTTCATGTATTTTCAACAAACTGAGATAATATATAGGTAAGACTTTGATTAAATTTACCAACTTTTTGTGAATAATCGTTTCGTTTGAGATTCCTTGTCTGAAAATATATTTATATATAGATACCAAGTTTCAACTTTCTAGCATACTCCATTCAGAAAACACACAGATTCCCGCGCTTTTCGTCTGCAAAGTATAGTAACTTAAAAAATTATTATTTTTCACTCTACACGACGGCACTGGAAAGTTTGTTATTAAATATGGAATGCATTAAGAATAAATATTCAATGGAATAAAATCTGTTCTGAGCTAAGCTGATAAGTAACAATAACAATGCGTATACGTATTAACTTTCTATATTTTACTTCACTTACAATGTCGTTACCTTCCAAACTATCATGTAAATTACAGACTTATCTAACCTATAATTGACTTTTCGAATTCTTTCCACTTAGAAAATCTCGTTCCAATTGAAACGGGAAATCTACTTCAATTAACTCGAAGTTAGAAATCTTCCTTGACATATTCCGTACGACATTATTATCGTCGAACTTTCACCCCCATGTGAATTTCTATCTGTTCGATCCAATTACGTCGAGATAAGAAAATTTGATATTCGAAACGATTATGACATTCATTTGCCAATCATTTCAGTTATTGGTGCGAAGTGAGCAAAATGGTGTGGGTAAATTGGAATTGGAATCAATCGAAGGATGCTGGGTGATTTTTTTTTTGTGTATGGAATTTCTGAATGTATAGATTATATCGAACTTTTGCGAACTTTTACGAACTCGTCCTGCAAGATAATGCCTTAATCGTATCTCATTTAAATCGTGTTTGCCGCGCTCATAACTTTACAACAAAGTTACCAAATTTATTTCTGAATTTCATGTGATACGAATTTTAGGTGAAAATTTGTTTAAATTAAGGAATAATTAATTTCAACAAACTTTTCAAACTTGAAACAGATATCTGCACCCGTAACTTAATGGAAACTGTTCGTTCTTTTTGGAATTTTATACGCTACATGAAATTCGTATTACATTTAAAGTTTTTGGGAAAGGATTTAAGACTAAAAGTTGGTTTCAAACGCTTGGGCGAAACATAAATTAAGCAAATTAAAAAAAAATTGGAAGATAGTTAGGTATAACAGTAACAGCTCCTCCGACATGGAAATCGACCTACTGAATGTTGTCATGCATTGGTACGAGGAGCAGGAAAAAATTATTTTCTTATTGACGAAAGAGATCTCGCAAGGATATTCGTATGATTTTATTTTTCTTGGGAAAAATCGAAAATTATATACATATGTCGCTGGCGTGTCTATACGGTTTCCCAGAAGAACTTCTTAGGCCTAAGATGGGCTTCTAAGTTAAAGGACCGCTTGGATTAAGTGGATTCATTCTTGTGTCCATAAGCCTATAAGAGTACATGCACCGTAGGAGCAAAGGTAAGGAGTTCAGTTACACAATCCTATTGATTTTCAGTACCATCTAAAATTTGAATATTCCTTACTTTCTATTATGTTTCTCAGGTCATGCCGTCAGCTGTTACACGTTTAGATTAGAGAAGTTATAACGCTACAGTATGTTGTATTCTGCATGTTTGCTTGGAAATTGGAAAGTCGAATTCCGCATCAAGTGCACATGAAAAAAAATAAGAAGCTAGATTCAAAGTGCCACTTGTGTATACAACTACCAACCAAAATAGAAGACGTTTCCTTTCGAGTTTTTCCTCTCGAAGAAGAGAAAACTGCACAAACTGGAGTAGACAGAAGCAAGGAGAATTGGCTGACACAAGGACACCATGAGTTGGGATATGAAAATTTCATGCTTTGTTACTTGCAGTTTTCAGGATAATATCGGATGTAAGAAGCTCATCCAAGTTTTATGTTTATTATGAGAATAAGGTACGATGCTATGGTTGAATTTTCCTTATTTGTTATTCGTCTTTCTCGGATTCTTTCTATACAAAACATTTTTAAATTTTTATTTTCATCGGTACTCGTATATTCCAAAGTAATAAGGCTGTGTTCCATATGTTTGAAAGGTATTAAATCAAAGAAATTGAGCTCCGAATTGCTTAAGCTATTGATCTTTCTTATCTTTGGGGATTTGGGGTTATACTAATAACCTACCCCAGTGTTGCTCACCTTTAACACCCCTTCTCTTCTTCCTACCCCTCCTTAATAAAAAAAAAATATGATCGCAGAATATATTATACAATTAGTATATTCGTGACGATGCTATGTTTCCCCGTTAGAAATAGACTCACTATAAATAAGTCTTATAATTCCCCGAATTTAAACTCATCTGACTCCAAAAATCTTCAGATATTTAAAAAAAACTTTAAAATGAAAACCATAAAAAAATTCCACTAATAAAAAATTGGGAAAAAAATGATTGTTGGCGGGATTCGCGTTGAGCTTCATGTATCCTGGCAAACCACCAAAAATTCCACCAAATTGGTTGAAATATTGGGTAATCTTCAGTGCCACCTACCTTTAGTATAAGGATGCGATGGCAAGAATTTCGCTACGCAATTTAAGGCCACACATAAGTCCGTTTTCAAAGAGTTAATTTTCTTTGTAATTACTTCCGAATGCAAATGTTTGCTGTAACGGTATGGATCTCCTACTTGTAAATAAAATTTGCTGAATTAATTAATATCTTCATACTACTGAACATCTTCTCCACTTCGTTCTTAACGACAAACATCAAATTAACGATAAAATATTACCACAAGGACCACTCCAAACGACCGCATCTTTTATACACGCGAAATATTAGACACGACTAAAATGGATTCTGTCTAATGCAATAACAATTTACAACTGGGACTACAATAACAACTCGGACTGAATTTTCTTGTAATAAGTACCCTCCAAATAATGGACAATAAAATTGCTTAATAGTCTTCTCAAGTCTTTTATTACTGTTCCGAAAGACAGCCAAAAGTCAAAGTCAAACTTGTTAAGGTCAATCAGGCAATTGCAGATTTTTATTCGATCATTAAAAAATATTGGTTCTTATTGAAGGTATTCCGATCGGTACTTATGGTACGGCAATTTACTACTGTTACAAGTATCAATTTAAAATTTTAAGGATCACAACAAGAGGAAGAATGAAGTTTAGTATTTCGATAAAAGCAGAGATACAATATGTCTTATGAATAAAGGTGATGAATAAAGATGGATAAGAAATATTTCACATTTCAAATTTGGGGAACATAACAGTCTGTGCTTTAATTTTATTGTTTTTAGGTCAAAAGTGTAGTCAACGAAAGCTCTAAATATATACTGAAGGAAAATTTGTAGATCAATATCATTCTTCTTTCTAAAACCACAGGTAGCACATTTCTTTTGAAACTGAAATGATTACTGAATAGATTCCGTAATAGTTACCTGTAAGTCCAAAGTAATTTATTCATTGCATCAGCGATTACTTTAACATGCTGGTTGATAAGCCGGTGGACTTATTAAGCTTGTATTGTTTACACACATTTTTTTTCTTCTCATTACCAGGAAGCATACCGAACATGTACCTATAAAAAAAAGATGCTCTGAACATTCTGGGATTAAACCGAAGACTTGAAACTCCAGCAATCCACTCACCAGACTACATATCTGCGAAGGTATCTAATTGAAAGAAACATTAATATTACCATATACATTACCCGGTAAGTGTTGGTAATGTTAATGATGTTGTTATTTATGTAGGCTTAAAAGGCGTTCTTTTCTTGCTAGCAAAGATAGGCATTAAGTTTATTAGTACGGAAATCTGAGACTCAAAATGGTACAACTGTTAACTAATATATAAATTGAAAAATTTGAGAACTTTCTGTAGAGGAAATTTAAATTGACAAGGTAAGTACTTTATGAACATGTACCAAGTTCACTTTACACAATACACAATAATTTCCAAATCAATATTTTGTCGAAGACAACAATGAAGCCATAATAACATACGGGATAAAAGAGTTGGCAGCTATATCCTCGACATATGCAATATTAAGAACGTTACTATTAAACGAAATGAACGATACTTCAATTCAGTGACATCCTGTCAAAGGGGATACATATTCGTTGACCGTCGTTTCACAAAATATTCGATCCTTTTCATATGACTTGCCATACTATCTTCAGTTACTTAGTTATTAAGTTTTCCTTTTCATGAGAATGCTAGGAGCTCATGACTCATAAATTTCGTTTCGTTATTCACAAGGGTCGCACATCCTTTTAACCACATACGTGCAAATGTGCTCGACAATGACTCCTTAAATTATTAAGGACGTCCTAAATATTTCCAGTATCTTGATTCTGTCCTTTGACTAACTAGTTCAAAGTTCTTCCCATTTAAAGGACCCACCCGTGCAATTAAAAATTCTATCCTAGAAAAAAAAAATTTTCTTTGTCATGGAATTTCTGGAACTTAATCCTTCAGACGTGTGTCTCGATAATTAAACGGAAAAACGTTGGAAAATCTGATCACTCTATCACGAGACAAGTCTTTGCATTTGGAGTAAGACTGTCATATTTTATCACCAAGGATGAGTAGAGTATCCTTGGAATCTACCACCATTACGCACAGGGCCGTATATCTAAAATACGGCCCAGAATAAAGACAATCCCTGAGGGAGTTAACTTAAATGGCTGTTTGTGTTGATTAGCTCAAGGACTTAACTTCTGGTCAGTTGGGTATCAACTATATACATATACTGCAGGAACGAGCATTTTGTCAATATCAAGGATCACGCTTGCTTATTTAGCAAACTGTGAGTTTTGGCCAGAACTACGTCCACCCTCGGCATACAATAAACTCACAAAGAAAAGGACTTCTGGACTATTCAATGAACATCCATCAGGATTAAGTACGGGAAGAAAAAGGGTGACACATTGATATAAATGAAAGGATGGAATTAGTCGAGCACAATGGGATTAAACCTTTCACACAACGCTACCATCTTGAAGCCACAAACCAAGCGAAAATGATGTTGTCGTTGTTGCCGTCCTTGCTAGCTTGCGTGTTTCTATCGGCGTCGATAAAACTGTTGAGACTGAGATTTTTGACCGTCACAGGACTTGAAATAATTAGATGTTTGGTAAGTGACTATAATTTGGAAGAAGTTGTATAGAGTGGTCTGATAAATTCGCGGTGGATTTCTAATTTCATGCTTCACTGGATTTGGGATTCTGTTAATAGAATTTAAAATAAATTCAAACTAGCTTTCTGCATCACACAAGGATAAGTTTTGTGTTTTTTGTGTTGTTAAAAAGTTTTGAATGAGATAGAATATGCCTTAGTTCTTGAAGTTAAGGGCTTAAAAACCCGACGACTACGTTATTCATTGCTCCCTACAAAAAACAGTTTGCAGAAAAAATTAATCCTTGATTTTAGCTACGACATCGAATTCAGCTATCGGTTCGGCTAAATAAGAAAAGTATGTCAATCGTGAACCTGCAACTACCATTCAACAACCGAAAATTTAGTTGTTCATCAACGTACCTAGATTAGAGATAGGCAAAGCAGTTCCATTCAGTGAAGTGCTTCACTCTGAGTCACTCACTTGAAAGAACGACTTCAGTGAAGTAGTTCCGGAACTCTTAGTTCCATCGTTCTTTCGTTTTCGTTCATCTTCTTTTTCGTTCCTTCGTTCATTCCTCGCGAACCAATTCAAATTGAGGGAAGAAGATAATGAACAGAAAAAACGGTCAGTCAATGTAGAAAATGATGACAAAAAAAAGTTCGGTGCAGTGTTTCGTCACGTGTCCAATGGACCTACAGTTCACCATAAAGAATGAGTTACATCACTCATTCACTTTAATGAAGTGTTCTTTGGGGAACAGTTCACTCGTTTACTCGAACGACTCATCTCTAATCCTAAATATTATCATTCACTGGTAGTATCCCAATTAAATCCTATCAAGCTCGTAGTTGGATATATCTACATACATTTTGAGTATGGTGATTCCATTCACTGTGCATTATCAAGAACAATATTGAAAGAGAGAGAACAGGTCATGAGGGAACCATGGACTTCCCTATTTTTTTTAAATAAATTCATTTATCTGAAACTATACTAGACTAGACTAGACTTAATATTTTGAAAATAAATTACTAAACAATAAGAGAGAAGTCCCAATCCATCTCAACCTAATAAAATTCCAGGCCTATTCAGGATCAGAGTCACAAGTCACTAAGTAGGTAGAAAGTCACAATAAATTCAAAATTCATATAAAATTGTGATTCTCGACCTACTTTGTGACTTGTGACTCGGTCGTGAATAGGCCTGAAAGACTGCTATCTTTATTTTAAAAACATCCGAACAGAATTAAACTTAAAAAAACTCTTCAGATTCCACCTAAAGTGTAAGAACTGAGTTTTTTCAATGAAAAACCTCACTTAGGATATACGCATATCTTTTTACGTTTATACACCAAAATATATCTGGAAAATTCTTTAGTTGAATTACGAAAGCCTAAAAGCAGATCCCTATCTCATTTTGTTCAAATCAAATCACTGAAAACGTCGAAATAATTTGATCAAAAGCGGCCAGTCCATAAGATATGAGTCCTTATCTCTCTGAAACTGAAAGGACAAACGAACCTAAAAATAGTCCAAGTTCCAAAGGTAAACCTACTGAACTGAACATTTTATTTTCATTCCTGTATGGTGAAACCGCATATAACCATAGTTAACGTACTATAGTATTATCACAGTGTCGGTAGAAATTATTAGATGCTTCATTTGTGGTTCAAAACATTCCGCAGTTACAATCTAGAATTCTAGATGAAATAATAAACTCCTATTTTACTTAATTATCTTAATAACAAAGTATTTTAAGTATTATGGGGGAAGAGGGATAAAAATTCGTAGCTACTCTTATATTAAACCTCAATGTGCTTTCCAGTTATTCCAAGCAAGTGCAATTTTTAGAGCGGCATTTGAATGGTAAGAGTTCATCAAAATTTATATATAATTTTCAAAATAGTTGAGACACATAAGGTTGGAAAATAATTATTTCTGATTGGTGGAATACAAAGCTATTATACTGAACGTTGTTATGGGTTGCGGTGAGGATTCCTTTCTCTTCTTTCTGTTTACTGATTCATAAATGAATGGAACCCTTTCTCTTGAAATTCACAAATACTTTTTTTAAGCATAAAATTTTCAACTCCAGTAATATTCATCAATAAATAAAGTATCTTTTCCTGAAAAAGTTTCAATAGAATCGAGTTTGTACGGGTTTTTTGTGACCTTGTTCTTGGCAGAGAACAACAAATCACGTCAAATGTGAAATTATCTTTTATATTCTAGAGACTAAAATTTTTAATACTTTTCAAGTGTGTCCTTGTTATGAATAAAGAATTATTTTCGCTAGTCCTTTTTTCCATAGTCCTGCAAAATCATTAAATCATCATCATTAAATTGGATATAAACTACAGACAGATCGTTCAGTTGTGAACTGATCCAAAAAAACACTTCATTGAAGTGAGTGTGTAAAGTAACTCACTCCTTTTGATGAACTGCAGTAGCACACGTGACAAAAAAAATTGACCGATCTTCTTGTTTTCATCATCTTTTAGATATTCTGACCTTTTTTTTGTTCGTCATGTTCGAACTGAACTGACGAAAGGAAAGAACCAAGAGTTCAGGAACTACCTTCACTGAACTCGTTCCTTAAAGTGTGTCACTAAAAGGAACTGCTTTTCCCATTTCTGATATAAACATACTAAAAAAAGGATCTGATCAATTTTACCGGCAGTGTACGTGCGCCGTCCATCGGAATGACGGATTAGTTTGACTGAATGTAGTAATCCGTTCAGGGCATGAGTATACATACCGTGAAAGGTTGATATACAAGCGGAGAGGTCGTCCTTAGCTCATCGTATAAATAGACTTTCCTTTCATATACTTTTATAACTATAAGATATTTAGTGGGCATTTTTATTCATTTCGGTCTTCATAATGTGACTGAAGCATTGAAAAATTTATTTACGTCTATTTGGTAAATACTTTATGCCGGCGAGGATAATCCATCAAGGCTGAGTTTAGACCATGCCGACAGATTCTGATCATAGAAACACGACTTCCGATTAATGGGGGTCTTGAAGACGGGGAGTTAAATTAACTCGAATACTTCATCTTAATTATGGTGGTTACGAAACAAATGAAAATATTAGGAGTTAATATTCGTATGTTTCGAGACGATAGGATAATAATAAAGATTGGTGTTGTATGGTGAGTTATTAAGCTCGATTCGTGCGGAACTTTCAATTATCCGATGAAAAAGATATGAGTAGGAAAAGTTAATGGCTAGTGTATCTCAATATAAGAAGATACGAGGCATCGTCTTATTTTCAAGATATTTATCTATTGTAATCGTTGTTGTGGTTTGGTGTGAATTGAAAGGCGAGTCTTGAGAATTCAGGCCACAATGGCTTTTTATTTATGCTCGAATCCCCAGTCTCTACCCGAACTTTTTCATCCTCCTCACGAATTTCAAAAAGCTCAGATAGGGAGCGAGAAGGGAGTTCCTCCATCCTCATAACATCGACGCCGTATACATGCATTCTTCAATTTATCAAACAGAAGTCAATGAATGTAGCTTTTCATTAATTGAAGACATCAGATTTTGTTCTATATTTTGCGATATCATCCGGGATGTACCATTTCATTAGTTCCTAGAAACAATGCTTGAGATCATACTATCAATGGACGCGTTTGTAAGGATAGGTTAGCATTTGCCATTGTATGTTCACATCCTACAACTCGTGAGCTTTTGCTGCTTTCACGGAAACTTGGTTAAAATATCTGTCTTACTAAGAATATCTAGATTGAAGTGATGCAGCGCAATATTCAACTGTAACAAGTATTTTTAGTTCTTTGTCCTAGGTGTTCTTAGAGTACCATTTATTTTAATAGTAGCAGTCTCACATGTAAAAACGGAAATTCCATATCCTTTATGGTTTCCATTTACACTGCCTATGCGTGCGACCCAACTACTAACTCTACATATCGTCAGTCAAATGATGGCGACCTTTCCATAAAGCTGAACCTTAATCCGAATGAAGGAAGACGTTGTTGAATGTTTGTATCATTTGTCTTATCAGGTTAAGTGTTGCCAGGTATACGGACGAAGCATTCTGAACGTATGTACACAAATTGAGCACCCATTGTTCAAGAATTTTATATTCAGCATCAGAACCAACCGGGAATAATGCAAACAATTTTCATTTTGACTATAATAGCACTTCACCATAGCACTAAACTAAATACAGACATTGTGTTTGAGAATCCGTTGTCCTGACTTATAAATTTGAATTTCATGTTACATGGCATTCAAAATTTCTTAGTATGAGAGGTAAGTCGAACGGATTTTCGGTTGAAAGATGAGGACAAATTGTTATGCTGTGGGGCTTGGGGATAGAAAACGAACAGTTTAGTTTGACAATTATTAATTCCAACACATTACGGTACACGCAACGAATACATTATGTAAATTTATAGTGCGCTATACCTGTTCTGGCGCAATCACTTCCTTCCTTTGATTAGAGCGGCATTAAGGTGAACTGCGATAGCACGGTTGTTAGCAAATGGGGAACATTGTGTCTTGGCAGTGTCGACTATTAATATTGCATATAAATCGGTTCTAATTAATTTTGGAGCGCGGTACTTGACGGTATTAATGAGCTCATTCCATTATGCTTTCTATTAGGAAATTAGGAAATTATCTAAAAAAACAAGCCTATATTTGTTCTGTTTGCTAATCATACCCACTCACATCATATTCGGGAAAAAACAGAATTATCTTCGCAGTATGCTATGCTTTCATCTCAAGGACCATTGAAATTGTTTTCCTATTGCTGATTGAATTGAATAAAATAATATTGAAATTCTGAGGGCAGGATAACTAAAAAGTTTTTAAATTCGAATACGTCTTTGCAATTTCTTGGAGTAGATGTTCAAGTTTTCATGAAAGCATTTTTAAGCTTTCCACAATTGAATTTAATGTCGTTTTGGGTGTAATCTATTTGTATCTGTACTTGAACAATGATCTATGTATGTCTCAGTTTAATTTCATGTTAATCGAATTTACCTACTGGAAAATAAAATATTACAGAACATAAATTGCGTATGAATTTATGTACCTATGTGCATTTTCCCAGTACAGGTAGGTATCTTTCTTTAATAATTTTTTTAAAAAAGATACCGAAATGGATTTAAGACCTGTCTTTAATCCAGTTTAGAGATGTGCAAACCAGTTCCTTTCAGTGAAGTACTTCACTCCGAGTCACTCACTTTAAGGAAAGAGATCAGCGAAGTAGTTCCGTAACTCTTTGTTCTATCGTTCCTTCGTTTTCGTTCCATAGCTTATTTTCGTTCCTTGGTTCCTTCGTTCCTTCGTTCGCTCGTGAACTAATTCGTTCTTTTAGTTCATTCATAGTTCGACTTGGGGCTGGGGGAGAAAATGTTGAGCTAAAAAAGGTCAGTAGATCTAGAAGATGATGAGCAAAAAAAAAGGGTCAGGAGATATCCAACATGGTGACCAAAAAAGGTCGGTCAAGTTTTTCGTCTCGTGTTCAATGGAACTGCAGTTCACCAAAAAAGCGAGTTATTTCACTCACTCACTTCAATGAAGTGTTCTTTTGGTAGCGTATGTTTACACAATGTAGGCGAAAACATCGATTGCGCTACCTTCGCTACTTTCCCCTCCAGAACAAATTTTAATAAAGGATTTATACATTTCCTCGAAACGTTTGTGTTGAAGCAACTGTCAAACAATCAGCTGATGGATAGTAAGTATAGTCAAAGAAAGGAACATTGAACATCTACAGATGTATGTAAGTTAAAGTTACTACGCAGAAGATTAGACGAAACAGAAAACAATTAAAAATTAAAAATCGAAAAGGAAAATGTGAAAAACCAACCTACTATTATCCTTTAGCAAAATCAACAAAAATATAAAACATATAATCTTTATATTAACTTTTATGAAACAATAAATAATTATATGACTGCGTAATACTGCCAAGGGATAACTTGGTCTATTTCCAAACCCACATAGAAAATATTTTAAAACTTTACTTGAACTATTTTCATTTATGGCTACGTTTTTAATGCTTCTCGAAAGATTTCTTCACATACATTAAAAAAAAAAATTAATTAAATCGTTTCTAAAGGTCGTAACGAAAACGTTAATCCATTGAAAAAAGCTTTAACTTTAGCCATTCTTCTTCTCTGAAATTAAATACTTTTCAGAATCCGGGACGTTACATAATGCAGGAGGCTCGCACGCCGACATAGTCCCTACACATATCCTGGCATACTATGTATACTGCAAACATTACAGCGGTTTTGTTCAGTTTGGATGCTTTTCAAATTTACTCGTATGTACATTTATTCGAGTCTCTGTCAGTCTGCTCTAGCTCTAGCTCCAGCTATAGATCCAAACGACCGAAAATTTTTCATTAAATAGCAGCTTAGTACAGTCTACGCCACAACAAGAAGGTTGGGGGTGGTTTGTAGATTGTCGGTTGGAAATTCGGTGTGAGGATAGTGAATATATGAAAATGAACGTAGGAGTTACTTGACAAGGCATAAGCTATATGTAATTAACACTACGAAAGTTTCAAAGCCCGAAAATGAATTAGATAGAAACGTATTTAATAAAAGAACGGAATGAGAAGCAGCTGGGAGTATTTTTATATTTCATTATTGTAAGTACTAAACCATCAACAAATTACATATTGAAAAATATTTGAAAATTAACGAGTAATCCCACAGTAATACCATCGATACACTGCTTCTATATAATATCGTCAATATCACCAGTGTATCACCCAATAATGTGCATATAGTACGTCAACGAGCTGATATTAACGTAATATCCAACTTGTTTCCTTGTATATAAATTCGATAATTTTATCTGATATCGCCTTCTTTTATCTGCCATCAGCGCCATCTGGTACTAAAATCAACTGAAATTAGAAAGAATGACAGTTACGGATTTTTATATTCTTCTGTCAGCGTTGAGCGTATTTTACTATTTATGTGTGATGCGATGGTCACATTTATACATTTCTTTATTAGCACTGAAAGTGCTTTTCGTCGAAACATCATAGGCAAGAAGAGCTAGCAGTCGAAGCTATATGATTGATAGACACTTAGAATTTTGTTTTTGCTAAATGTCAAAGTATAACATGTATGGACTGTGTACCATATGCTATCTTGTATCGTATATCATGATTTCAATAAAGTAATTTGTATACAAGCAGTGTATCCATGGTATAACACAGAACTCTCATATAAATGACTTGTAGTCACACCACAACGTCATACAGACGTCGAAGTGACTTATTTGGGCAATAATTTTAGTGTTGTCCTGACGTTGGCATAACCTTATACCGACCAAGAACCTACGCAAATCCCACGTATCAAAAGATTTAGGAGTTATATAAGGAGTTATATAATTTTGATTATTTTATTTCCTGATTTCACTACGATTCGAGTCCCAAGCTTTAATATTGCAAGTAGGCACGACGTTATCTTTCTTTGATATTTATTCATGACTAAATGATTAAACTTTTCACTAAACTAAAAAAAATTTTGGAAATATTGATGTCACCACGAAACACCTTTAAAACAAACTTAACATCGAAATATAAATTGCACATCTATCTAAAATACATTTTCTTTTAATTCAATAAAAAATCAATCTTATTCGAAAATGCTTTATAACGAAAACCTTTTGTGTCCGGAGAATAGGACTTTTTCTTCCTGAAGATTTATATCTATCAAATATTTCAATCGAATCTTGATAAATTTATTTTTTCCGAATTGTTTACTACATTTACTTGTCCGAAAATTATTCATTTTGCCACGTGAGAAATCTTACGAACGGAATGTTCAGGACCTTTTCGGGAAACACGTTTCAACAAAAAAAAAACATACAGCAAATACCGATTTCGATAGTACCACTTAAAGGCTATCATCCATGACCAAGTTGACCTTTTCGTCGATCAATATCCAAAAGAATTGACACGTGTTGTGCTATTTTTCCTGTTTAATTTTTCGAATAAAACGAAGAATTCAGAGATTTCGGACGAGATTTATATCCATTTTGGATCAATGGAAATAATTCAATTAATTTTTTTTCTTTCAAACCCGCTGTATCAATTTTAGGAAACTTTAATCACTAGACTGCATAAGATTTTTTTCAGAATGTCTTCGATTTTCTCATTTTCAAGAAAACTTTTTGTTTGTACGAAACCGATGCTTCTATTTTCATTCGGTCCTTCCTGTAGACTGCGCCTAAAGTTGAATTTGATTTCGTCAGCACATGGTACTTAGCCATTACTGCTAAATTTTCAATTTGAATTTGGAATTACATTGGCGACGGTACTGAATCGAACTTTATACGTTTTCTTCGAAATCCAGACTTTGAGTGTTTTTTTCTGTTCCTAAAACTTTTGTAAATCGAAAAGTTAGAACTTTTCCTGTATTTTAGCTTAAAGGAAAAACTGACTGTGCACTTGAAAAAAAATTTTGGGAGGTGAGAGGTATGGCGAAATTTTACCAGAATTGGGTAATTTTCGTATCGAACCTTTCTTGATGCAAAGCGCAACAATAACTTCTGCAATTAAAAGAGTAGTGAAAATTGGGAAATAAGGAGTAAGGAACATTGAAAAAGTTGGAAATTTTCAGGATTGATATTAATTTAGGACATTGCTCTTAGGATAATTGAAATTGCTCTGGTACAACGTTCTCCATGTCAAAAATTAAAACTTTTAAGATCTTCTCACGAAGGTTGGATCTAGTCCAACGCAGTCTTATAAACTGGCCTATCCAGTGAAGCTTTTCCAATTGTCATGTCCTCAAGGACAGAAATTAATCAACAGCCGGGAATTCCGTGTTGGGGTTTCACTCCACTGGCGCCGGAAAACAACAAAAATTAAATCAGAAAAATATTTATTAAAATTATTGTCCAAGCTTCGTATTTTTGCTTTACATTATTCAAAAAATTGATATAATATTGAAATTCCCAGCGTAGATACCACAGAATTTTTCAATAACCTAAGAGCATCATCTTGAAAACAAAAAGTTACTACCATAAACAACTATATAACTATTTTCGTTACAAGATAAGCGCAATTTCCTTTCAACAACTTCACACAAAGCATAAAAAAAATTCCTTTCACTGAAAACTTAAACTTTTATTTTTTATGTTTGTTTGTTAAGACAGAAAAATCGAGATCAAGGACGTTTTGCTTTTTCTTGTTCATAACAACTTTAAAATAAAAATTCTTTTAAGAGAAGAAAATTCCCTGTAGAATCGCATAAATTTTCCGACAAGAGCTCTCTCAGTACACGACCGAACATATAGTACTTGATTGTATTGCTTAGGAAATTTACGTGGCTCATTTCCTTTCTTCTGTTGTGATTTTCCACAGAAACGTTTCGGAAAATCTTAACAGAATAGAAAATTGTTGTTTTATGTGGCAACACATTTATCCGTGAAAATAATATTAAGATGTTTTTTTTCGCTTTGGTAAAGGATTGGTTTAATGGATAAATATTTGTTGTTGAAGGAAAATTCATTTCAAAACTTATTTTAATATTATAGTCTATTGGATCGCACGCGACTTAAGCCTCAGTTACAATGGTTCCGATCCGACCCGATCCGGAAAACGGAAAGTGTTGAGTTTCTCCATCCGACACACATCTAAAGGGAATTTCGGAAAGCCCAGTCACAATCATTCCGGTAATTAGCCGAGACACAAAACGGATAGGTAAAGTTGACCAACTTTCAACTTCTATCCGTTCCGACGGCAAGTGGTGAATTATTCAATTTCACCACCTCCTTCGCCGCACTAAAAATCACAATTACACCTCGATAATGTCACTTTGATGGATGTCGGAACGGAATCATTGTGACTAGAAAATTTTCTCATCCGAAGTTGCCGGATCGGATCGGATCCATTGTAACTGAGGCTTAAGTCTCAATGGATGTTAACATCCTCAAAACTTTAATCTACAAAGAAGCCGTGGCTGCAGATGGCTAATGCCAATAAGTTGAAACTTGGGATTTGTAGATATATAATCGATGGGGTGTATTGAAAATAAAAATTGTTTGTACGAGGATATCTGTCAAAAATGCGATTTAGGTATGTATTTAAAGAAAGATCGTTTAATAAGAACTCTTCGAGATATAAACTTCAAATTCTATTAGTACAATATTTGTGGTGTATCAAGAACGTATGAAAAAAAAAATTGTTTTAAAATCTTCTAACAGTCTATGGCGCGTAACTATATTTTTCGCTTTCAAATCCGGTTAATTGTAGCATATGTATGCGAAGGACAGATGGACTTTGTTTTACTATCACTAAATCATCATAATACAAAATTGTAATGCAGGAAAATCTTTTAAGTTTCAGGTCCATCACAATTTTACAGAGGCGGATAGTGTTTTTTGTATCTTAGGAACAACATATGCAAGAAAGTTGAAACTTAGAACACATAATTGCATGTAGAGATGTGTTGTGGATATGTAGCCATAAATTGTTTTAAAAGCTATAGTGGTACGTAACCAACTTGGAGCACAAAAATATATGACGAAGTCATCTAAAAGAATTTCAACTTGGAAAATGATTATAAATATTACCACTCTCCTCCCCATAAGCAAGTTCAGACTACACTACTATTGTGTTAATATCACTTCAATATGAAACTCCAACTCACATCGAAAATAGAATAAGTATAACTGAAATAACTCATACGAGCCCCGAAATTCATATGAATCCTTGAAATCTCCATTTACCACATTCCCTCGTTTACGATGAAGCAACAGTCACACTCATTCTTTATTCAAATATTCAAAATTTGAAGGTGTCAGTATTATTTTCACCTCTTTCCCAGGAATTTTTTTTATTAGATTTTCTGTTAAGGGTTGAAACAGAAATGTGATAAGTGTGCGTTTGATAAACATGAAATATATCCAAGTACGAGAATGTCAGATTTAGAAGGGTTATCGTATATGGTTCGTTTATTTCAAATCTAATATGATATTCAATCAGAAAGGGGCGGCAAAATGCCGAAATTTCTGTTCCTTCATCATATATTTAGTAGATCAAAAATGCACACGTAATTTTGTATAGGGGCATCTGAACAAGTCAGAGATGTACCTCACAGATTTTCGAGTTCAATTCAAGGAAAGAATTTTTGTTGGCAGGTGTCTAATCGTTTAGGGATTGTGAGATTATTGTGGTCATAAACACTTGAAAAGAAAAACCTTAATTTCCTTGTTCCTATTGATAGTATTCATATATTGGCTAAACAGAACTAGTTAGTACAAACTCATTTTATCATTTCTAGGATCCAATTCCTAGAAAATACCAAAACCTACATATGTTCTTTGAACATCTCAGACTTAAAAATGATACGTAGAATAGAAATATTACACACATGACTTATAGACGTCAAAAATCTAAACCCTCGGAGGCAATTTATTTCTCATGGTTCGCTCCTTTTTGGCATAATAAATTCGCCATTTTCGCACTTCACTAAACCAATGGATTATCAGGACATAAGAGTTATGTTATCCGACGAGATGCAAAAAAAACGTATTTAGGTACTATGACGAATATGGAGAACGGTCTTCTCTTATAGATTTTTTTTATAACCTCTCAAAATTAAAGCCCTACATATTTTAACCGTATGAAGAAAATCCCTTTTCAATTTTCTTTTAGTAATTATAATCGACGAAGCATACGTTGAGTACAGCTTAAATAGAAGTAAAGCTTTAAATTTTTCGTGCTAAGACTGAATCACTCCTTCAGGAAGTGCACATTTAGTGAGATAATAAAATCACATACAGTAGAACCTCTATATAGTGACCACCCAAGGGACTGTGCAAAAGTGGTCACTTTAAACGAGTTATCAGAATATAAAAATAATTTTTACAGTATAATGTATGTAATTTAAATCGACATTACCAACATAAAAGGTGTATCTTTTTACGCATTTATCCAGAACACAATCTCGATAGTAAGCTTCGTGCTTCATTTATTTCAGCCTCATTTTGCATTTTGCAACATTTATGTCTTAATTAGTATGTGACGTAAAATTTTTTGGTCACATTATAGGATGTACTCCACACGTATGTGATACGTAAATATTGGCTAAAAAGTGGTTAATGGTCACAATATGGAAATGGTCATAATACAAAACGAAAAGTGTATGGAAAATCGGTAATTTGCATCGGGACTGTAAAAAATGGCCACTTTAGGCAAGTGGTCAACATATTAAGGTGGTCACTTCTGCCAGTTCTATTGTATTTTAAAAGTCTTTTACTTTTTTGACAAAGCGGTATAGAAATATATTTTACCAAAAAATTTCAACTTTTGAGTGTAACCCGTTCCAGAGTTAGAAACATTTCAAAATTTCTCTAGAAGACAATTAAACCCTGGTTTAGCTCAAATAAGATTACTCAGTTCATTGCAGTCTACTAGCTTTACAAGCACTATCTGTCTTATAATTTGCATATGCTTACGAAATTTGCATTTTAGATGAAATCAAGGACTAAATTTAACATTATATTGTTCAATTATCTGAAGCAGTTTGGAAGTGCAATCAGTAATGCTTCGGTATAAACAACTTCGCTGTTCTGGTAGAACGAATAAGCCAATAACGATTTGAAGAGCTTAGAATATCCCCTAATTGCTCAAACCATTAAAATCCGAAAGAAGAAGAAAATTGCTGAAATCGATTCCGGCTCTTATGGATCCAAGAATACGCAATATCTCAATTTTATCATTAACAGCAAACATCCTTTTCATCAAACCACTACCTGCCAACGCTTCAGGAAGGATCCCTAGCTCGCCCATTTTCATACTCACACATGCTCGTATGGCAAATGCTAAATTTCGTCTGTTTCGCAATTTATTTCCCTCACAAAGTTAAATTATCCAAATAAATTTCTTCTCCACATGAATGCGTTAATGGTCCCCTGAAATATTAAGCGATATGGCGAACAAAAGGTTTCTCCACGCATTCTCATCCTCCGACCTGAACGAAGGTACTATCTTCCGTATATTAGATAAAGTACATTAATTATAGGATGTTCCAGGAAGGAGGGCGGGATCATAATTCGGTATTGGCTTCGAAAAGGATGTTTTCAAAAATTTTAAACAGAATTCCCAGACCGGGTTAATTTATTAGACATTATTCCAGGCAGCCCAGCGGTGGTTCAGACAGAAATTTAACGCTTCAGTATCGAAATGTTAGTACTGTGGGTCATGTGTCCCAGCTTTTAAAATATCACTACCATAAAACAAAAATAAAATTGCAACAGAAAATTCGATTGAGTGAAAAAGTCAGAAGAGATCCTTGCTTTCTTGAGCAAGGTACTCAGACGATGCTCATGCGAACGAATTTCCAACGTGGCCTTAAGGCGGAATTATATTACACGTAGAGCCGGGATATATTCCTTGCTTAAGGATAATGTAATTTAGTCGTCATGGAACGTTGACAATCATATTTCGGTGCTTCTTGGTGTTTGGTTTACTGTATGTTTTTTTTAACATTTACTGCGGATAGGTGAAGGTATTATAGGACGAAACGATGGTAAAAGAAGTCAACTTTTCTTGAAACATAGAACACAATTTAACCGCATTTTTTTGCTATCGAATGAAGAATAAAAATTACGGTACAGGTTCACACAGAATTTATTGCTCATTGTTTTCTTCTGTAAACGAAATTAACTTGTAGCTGGGATCGTATATATTTTGCGACATTCTAAGGATAAATGATTTCGTTCCAGGGGTAGTTTAGTACGGTTACGAATTTTCCGAAATTGGATTATGAAATTGGCAATTTGTTCATATTAACTAGCTTATGGATTTTTTCTGTCATTGAAAAGTTACCTTATTTCATAAACGATAAAGTAGGGACAAAATTGTTGAGACTATAGGGAATTTTCCTTCATCAAGTTGTTGAGTGGAAATTATAGAGCTTCACAAAACACTCGAGGAAAAACATTGCAAATAAATTTACTACCATGAAGTTTGTCCATTAATTTCAATTTCAAAGCATTTCAGATACTGTTCGTATTCGTTGTCTAATAATAGTCCCTGCAGAATTGTCAGAAATATAATCTTAAATGGTCATCTCGGATGATGAGGCCGATTCTTTCCGGACCGAAAAAATCTAGAAATTTTTACCAGAAAAAAAAGAGTCAAGAAATGAAGTGGTCATAAAAACTGTATAGTAATGATTGAAACTTTTCAAAACAGTTTGTTTTCAATCATAGTTGCTGTCTTATGCACAGCGAATACTTTCTGTCGCTGCCGAAAGGCAAATTGCCTGCGTTATTGAAACAACAGGTCTGATATAAAGAAATTTTTATATAGGGTGTTTTTTTTAGAGGCGGAGAGCTTTAAATTGAAATAAAGCACAGAAAATGTTTTTAATATCCATTAAATTAGCTTTATTTGAATGTTCGAAGCACTATTGTTTGAATATGATTTCGGCCATGTGGCTGGCGTGTACATTGCGTAATTTGGAAGTCCAACTTTCACACACTCTTCGAAGTAAATCAGGCTGTATTTCGGCAATACCGTGTCGAATGTTGGCTTCCAAGTGCTCAATAGTTTCTGGTTTATCGACGTAAACACGGGAAGCGTATTGTTGTTTAGAGATAAACGTTGCTCCGGTGTCAGTCTATGACACAATGAAGTGCCGAACCAAACTAACCCCAAAACCAACGGGAACTGTCAAATCGGCTGTCACAGAAAACAGTGCTATCAAATTAAAATTCTCCGCCTCTAAAAAAACAACCTTTAGTTACTACCGCAGATTATTTTATATGTAATTGATGTGTTGAGTGAGGGTTTAGCGATAGTTCAGAATATGATTTATATGTAAGTTCATACAAATGCGTACGACCAGGTTATTGGCACGATTAAAAAACCACCTTAATGATATGTCGCCGTCCTAAATATCCTATTGCATACGTCGATTCCGCATTGAAGAGAATGACAAACCGTTCCTCAATTCGAAGCTTAACTCTATCCACTTTACGAATATAACACGTCCAATTAGTTTAAAATTGATCCAAGATATGTCAATTGCACTAATCCGCCTAGGCTTAACAGTGATTTTCCAGACTCACGCCAAAATCTGTCAGGATTACTTTTTTCGTGGTGATTGGCCCACGTTGGGCGCCAGCACCCTTGGATATAGGTATAATTGAAAACATTTCGTAGAAAGACTTCTGTTTGTTTTAACATAAACTAGTTGACCCTGTTACAACAGAAATAAGCCAATTTACAAATATCAACTCTAATCTGAATGCAAAAGTCTCTCTATTGCGAATTTTTAGTTTGTCTCCCTTTTTTTTTAGGGTGAAGCGCCTTTCTTTAGCAGTCCGGATAAAAGAAGCCGCTTATAATGGATCAATTCAATTTACGAATTTCCATTTTCTGAAAATCGCGTTTTCCTCTAATATCTATAATGGCGGGAAAGGACTTTTCCTCGTTTTCCGTTTCTCCTTAAGATTGCCTCGAATGTCATGTTTTTGGTTGTATTTCGGGCATCAAGTATGGTTACAAAGAGCAAATTTTCGGTTATGTACTATATTTCTAACTGTGTATACAGCTTTATCAGACGAAAGGAAAGATTCGAGGTTCTTTAAGAATTTGTCAGGATGGCCTATAGAGGGTGCGGGTAGGACCAATCTTTTTGGGAGCATTGGAGGCAATAGGCCGCCACGAAATGTTATTTTCAAGCCAATAGAACTCAGGATTTTCGTCGGCGTGTTAAGTCGTTTGTTTTAACGCCGAGATTTTTTTCCACCCCTCAACCTTGCAAAAAGTGTATAGTGAAAGGCCAAAGAGTTTGACTTTTGAAAATATTTTTTTTTTTCTGTTGAAGGGACTATATTGAATTTGATATGAAAATGGAAATGGAAATGGTAAAGTGATAAGTAAATTATTATTAAAGGGAAAATTTCGGGTTCAAACAGAAGTGATTTAGCGGAATTTCCACGGAACTTTGTTTAGATGGAGATTTTATTGTGACGGGGATATAGAGTATTGCAGGAGATTGACGAGGGTCTATTGAAAGTCTTATGGAAGTCATTTCATGATAAGGCCTTTGATTGAGAAAGTGAAATTTCAATGACATAAAATCAATCTCGTTTTAATGCTTAATTCTGCAAATAGAAATAATTTTAGAAAATATTAAAAATTGAAGACATCATGATCTTTGTAAAAGCAGGGACATGAAGACATATCAATTAGCGAAACTTTCTTATTGTTAACAAAATCGTATTCTACAGAAAAAATATAAAATTTAATTCTTTTAAAATTGTTTTGATAAACTATCTACACTACTCCCACACCAGAAACCATTTTTTTAACAAACCAATTACTTTAAACAAAATTAATTTAAAGCAAACAAAGCGCAATTAGATAAAATTTATGAGACCGACTGAATTTAAACAGAAAATGACCACAATATTAACACAAAATTCAAGTTAGTGTATTTAGCAAATTGATTTTCCAATTACCATCTGGAGATAATTGCAGTGATTAGTTTCAGTAAATCATGTTCATACGTATGTCGAATTCCGCATGAATAAATAATATTTGTTTATTGAACACACTGAGTTGTTGTGTTAATTTTAATAGATACGTTTATAAACATAATTTCAGAGAATATGTTTCAGAGTATAAAGAGAGTTAATTGTTTTATCCACGCTCTTTTATATCAAGCTGCTAATTCTTTGAAGTTTTATTATATCTAATCATAGTAGAGGCAAGAATCAAAAAAATCCGAATATTTCCACTTGAAAAATCCAAAACTAAGAGAAAATGCTGTAAATAATGAAATAAAATTACTAAAGCTCTGTAGTTGGGTGCGAGCTGTGACTGCATACTTGCAGCTGCATGGAACTCTTTTTATTTTCACAAATAAAGGCAAGATCCTTTAATCGTTTAAAGTTGTAACCTCTTTATGAAGATATACAGAAATTACTTTATTAGTAATAATACAGTATTGTTATTGATTTTCAAAAAAAAAAAATTTGCTGCCCTCAAAATTTTTATGCGTTTTAGACGAAAAGTTTTGGTTTCTAGATCTCAGCAACCATTCATGTTAGGAGACTGAAACTTTGAATTTCTATAAAGCTTTGATAGTGGACCCATTTGCAAAAAAATTGATGATATGGGCGAAGGGGTGTGGGAGTGGAGGGGGAAGCAATACTTCCGAAACGCGAAAAAGTCGAGATCGACACATTCTCAAATCTATATCTCCTAAACCGTTAATAGCAAGCAATTAAAACTTAACAAATATTTGTAGTTATACTAGGAGAGTAGATTGGAACAAATTTTTTGGGTAGGGGTAGTGACGTACGGGGGTGGGGGTTGAAATACATTACGATATCTCCCGAACCAGTGGCAGCAGAAAAACAAAATTCGGTTTGGATATAAAGCTTGATAAATAAAGATTGCTTAAAGTAAAATCTTTGAAAGGGGCGGGGGAGTACGTAAGTGGAGGGGAAAAGACTTTTTCAAAAATAGCACGTTTCATATCTCAATAACAGTGTCAGATGGATGCTTCAAATTTTTACCAGAAGTAGGCCTAATAGAACCCTAGTAGGAAGAAAAAGTGTGGGGTGTGGGTGTAGAGGGTGAGGGTGGGGAAGAGTGAGAAAGAAAAAGTTCCGATGCTTATATCTTAAGAATCTATAGTGATAGGAAATTGAAACTTGGTATTTAGATAGAGCTATAGTCGTGGCATGGTGAAAAAATAGAATTTTTTTTAGGGGTAGTATGGTACGGCGGTAGGGGGTGTTTTTCCTAACTTTAGAACGGCTTATGCTAAGAAGTTGAAACTCGGTACGTATATGTAAGTTAACTAAAAAAGTAATTCTGTTAAAAAAAAATCGAATATTCATTAGCGTTCAGAAGGGGGGGGGGGCAAAAAAAAATATCAGTTAATGTAAAATGCATATATTTTCACGATTTTCGTCATATCTACTAGGTCTTTCGAAATATTGAATTCATTTTTATTCTATTCATATGAATACCTAGAATGTGTTTTCAAGATTTTTTGAAATTCGACCCCTAAGAGGGTGTAAACTGGTTGTATACTTTTTCATGAATTCCACCATGTTTCTCAGGTCTGATCAGATAACGAATATCTTTTCACTTCCCCAGGCTTGTTTAATAATCACCTATTATTGATTTTTGTTTTTTTTTTTCAACCTCTAGACCGCATCTCGGAATATGACCCAATTATTTAATTTATATGTTACACCCTTTTCTAACCGCTTCCCGAACTTTTTGTTAGGTTTTCAGTCACATAGTAACATACACCGCATCCCCGAATTGAACGCGTTCTGAACATCTGTCGGAAAAATAATAAAGTTGCGCCCAGACTGTTGGCAGATTTTTTTTGTATATATTTTATGGTATACTGGATGTGCTTAAGCTTGAGGAATATTTAGTATTATTAGAAATCTTACCGAAATCAGCGGAGCCAACTCTTTCTAATCTCTTCGTAACATCGCATACAAACAACATTTTTCGGAACGTTTGTTTAAATGTAACATAAGTAGCAAAAAAGAGCGTTCTAAGAAAATAATATTTTAAGCATAAAATCCATATTATATGAATATGTGCTAAACAAAAGCATAAGTGGTTGTAGTTAAATCGTAAAAGTTTCTTTTCTACAGTCGAAAAGAGTAACTTATGTTCCTTACGACAGTATCAACATGTCGTTAAGTTTCGGTTGTTTTATGGCTGGTTCCCGAATCACATCCGAGATAACAAGGCCTTCTCAGTTTAGGCCATAATTCATTGGGCTAGGCTACATTTATTCGAATTTTATTGTTTCGGAGATAAATAGATTGACTGTATTCGATACAAACATACGTATGTGTCGTACTTACTAGGCAGTGATGGCGGAACGATGCTAGGGGTAATTTGTAAATTGTCGTGGAGAAGAAATGTAGTGTCATAAACATTTTAAACAACAATTTAATGGTTAATTACTAGTCCAGTAATCAGAGACAAAATTTCAGTAAATATCGGAAAAAAATAGAACACGGAATGTTTTGACGTAGTTAGGTTCCAATGATGGAGTAGAATAGGGAATCACAGTTTTACAACAAAATTTGATGTGGCGTGTGCCCGAAATTTTGAGTTTTCTGTTTTGTCGATTTGTAGCCGTATTTTGCATTTCTCGCTAAAAATTGTCAGAACCAAATTTATAGAGAATTAAATTCTCTATCTTTTTTACCTGAACAACTTTTTTGTAAAATCGTTATTTATTGCAAATAATAAGAGTAAAATATAAAAATTAGGAGATTGTCCCAGTTTTTTAAACTTTTCGACCATATTTATTAAAAATAGGTGACATATTTACTTGGCAAAGTTGTAGAGGACTAGATTCCCTACAAGCTTTGTTTAAAAAAGGTTTTCGTACGACGAACGGATCATGAGCGGGAGCTCGGTAAATAGTTCGATGAGCAGAGACAAAATTTCATTAAATATCGGAATTAAAGGGAAGGCGAAATGTTTTGACGTAGCTAGGTTCCAATGATGGAGTAGAATAGAAAACTCAAAATTTCGGGCATACGCCATATCAAATTTTGTTGTAAAACTGTGATTCCCTATTCTACTCCAACTACGTCAAAAAAATTTGTGTTCTATTTTTTCTTTTTTAGAATTCCTAGATTTACTGGACTATACGAGCTAATTTAAATGTGTTTCTCATAGATCAGGCATTATTAAATGGACCCATTCGGCATTCTTTACATCGCTTCCTTTTTTTAAAATAAATTATTTGAATCTAGATAAGGAGGATTAATGGAATAAAATTATTACTATTAAATCTCGTGAACAGTTCATGCTGGAAAGTTGAAAATTGGAAGCTATATACATATACCAGCGTTAACGTTGTGTTAAAAAAAGACTTTAGTGTTTATAAACGGTTAAGTAGCTTAATTTAGTGTACGGGTTATTAACAAGATACTTCCAATCGATTGATGAAATAGACGGTGCCAGATCAGCTAACAATAAAGATACATGAGCAGCTTTGGATGTACAACATCTTAGACCCAAATTTGAAAGGATGAAGAATTGATTGAAGTGCAAAAATAGAACATTATCCACAGTGGGCATTGGTCCGGGCAGTAGCAGTTCTTTGTACTTTCTTCACATCAAAACTAAAACTGACTTCTTTACATCAAATAATTTTGCTCTAAACGTCGACTATTTCTTTTCTTTTTCTTTTTTTTGCTAGCAAACATTTGGAATATTATTGTCATATCTCACATTTGAATGTTTATATGTACTTAATGCTACTAAATTATCTCGTTTCTTTTCTCTTCCTGCTGTAGAGATAAATATAACTCATTCACTATGAGAAAGAAACAAAACACGAGATTTTTTTACCCTCGTTTGAACAAACTTTTCACCTTATAAAACACAGCACTCTACTAAGCACAAGCCGAGAACATCATTTTGCTTTTTTCACTTCTAAGATTACATGAAGCCATCAAGGATCAAACGCCTAAGCAGCCATCCTGTTTCTGTCAACACACTGTCTGAATAGGATCACTTAACTATATGAAAGTTGTATCATTCTCTTACATACATTTCATCAAGTACACGAAAAAAACAACGCAATGACAAGAAAACAAAATTCATTTTGTGTCCTTCTTCCTTATCTCGCCCCCAAAAAAAGCAATATGTTTCGAAACGAATCAGGGGGTCATATTTCGGTGTAGAAATCTCTGAACTCTGACTTCTTCTCTCGATTTCCTCATAGAATTAAATACAAAAACATGTCCGGGGAATCCCCTACTACAGACAATTGTCCATACGAGCCATATACGACTCTCGTATACGAAAACAAAATATTGATCCGCATGTGTAGGCCGGAATGCTATTTAGTTAAATTAATAAGATTCCCTAGATTGTTTACATACTGAGACAGGGTTCACAAGGGTTCTTGTGTTCAGGGACCTCAATGACAAATACTTGAGGATTATCCTTGTTGTTACACTAAATGGTAGAGAGTAAGTATACAAGAGACAAGGTTACACAAACCCCATTAAAAATATTATAAGAAAATATTAAATGTGATTTATACGAATTATCATTGTGGATTATGTTCCTGGATAATGTAAGGATTTGTTTAGATGGGACTACTTGTGTGGGTTGTGGAATAGTTGCGTGATCCTGATGGTGTAGGAGTAGCAACCAGAGAGTTCAAACAAAGACATTAGGTGGGTATGATGACGCCTTTAGCTCCTGTTGATGATAATGTGTAGGATGTTAGTACACATCCTTTGTTATTTCGAACATGTGCTTCGAGTGTGACTTTCACATGGCTCATTAAGGTACAAGTATCTAGCAGGTTTGCATAAGGATACTTACACCTTCAGAACATACTGACTTAATTAAATCTAAAATGTCAGTGAACATGCACATGGAACTGTTCTGGGCTATTAATCATTGGTGTTTTCCTAAAGCAATCCAAGGACTTAAACTGGAAGTCTCGTTTCAGGCACTACTGTATCATATTCCAATATTACTTATTTTGAAAATCCGAGAAAATCACCGAAGTGACTTAATAAAGTAACGTTTCGTCCTGCCTCAGGTGGAATAATTCCCTTCAATTATACTTTACTGTACTGCCTGCAAGTCTCAACTTAATATTAATGCTTTGATTTCACAGGACGACAACCGTAAATTATTTCTGGAATTACCTGAGCGGTTGAATTTCATACAACAATTGTACGGAAATACATAGGACACAGGAATTTTAACGGCGCCTCTAATTTTCCCGGGATATTAGCAACACTTTGTGAGTTAAGTTATTTATTTGTTTGTTTGTTTTCGGACCCTTTTATGTAGATATTTTTTCGTGCCGGTTTGTTTCAATTTAAGCCTCTTTGCGCGCAATTAAATGTTTTTGGTTTGGTTTTTTTTTGTTTTTTTATTTCTTCTGGGACTTCATTTGGTTCCCGGTGGATCAATAAATTTCTGCTTCACGAAGAAAGCTTAAACTGGCGGAGCGGACGAAATATAGGAGTTAATTACAGGTTAAAATAAGCTTAGGGAGTTAAGGGAGTTAATTGAATTCATTTGATGCTGATAAATGTGTATCTACTCATGAATATATTTTAATGCTGAGGACATTATTTAAGTAGTAATCGTTTTAATCTATTTATTGCTAATCTACTTTCGAACTATTTAAACAGATCGATTTTGTTATTGTAATTTTTTTTTATAATAATGTAGTTAGATATTTCGAACGAAGCCACCTGAAAAAAAATAGGAAAAAAATTCTTCCAAACAGGAGAGCGGGAGTTCATTAAGAGGGTATGATCGTACCCCCAACGTACCAGTGGCGGCTCGCCGCAAAAAGCTAGTGAGGCTGTTAAGCTTGTGTTACACAGTTCGCTTTTTTCCCAGTTTTTTGCATATATTTTCGTGAAATGTATGGCGAGCTTGTAGAAAGCTCTCATTGATCATACAGTGTAACACAAGCCTCACTAGCTTTTTGCGGCGAGCCGCCGCTGCAACGTACTTATGAGCACATTGGCTTATATTCTTATAAGTGCCCACTTAAATTAAAACTAAAATCAAATTCGAATCCGCAAAAAATTGAAAAAAAAATGTTTGAGCCCAGATGAGCGAAAGTTAATTGGGGTTGTACGTAGGGGGTACGATCGTACCCCCACGTTGGCGGTACGTGAGGGGTACGAGATTTAAAAAAAAAATTTAGCCTCGGAGATTTAAGAAAATAAATTTGAACACAGGAGAGCGGAAGTTCATTGGGGTGGTACGTGGGGTACAATCATACTTCCACGTACCCCGCACGTATCCCCCAACGTACTTATGAGCACATAGGCTTAGATTCTTACAAGTGATCACTTAAATTGCCTTCGATGCACCCGGTACCATGATCGAATCTGTTTGGCGACAAGTAGTTTTCGAGAATGGGATTGGGTGCCGGAACTCCAGTTCACTCAGCTGTAAAGGAGTAACTGAGTTAAAATCGGGGTAATAATCACGGGCGAGCGTGTGGCGGACCACTTCACGTCCTAGTTTTTCATTGGTCTAGTAATGAAGTAACTCTAGCATTTCTTCAAGGCCTTGGCTAAATTTGGGCTGTTGTACCATTGGTTATTTATTATATACAATAAATCATCAATCAAACACGCTAAAAGTGAATTCTATTTTTTCCTGTTTAATACAGACTCTGCTTCCGCCATTACCACGTCTAAGGTCGCTAACAAAACCATTAAATTGCCCGAGCATGAATTAAATCAACAACCTCTGGATTGGTGAACTACCACCAATCAAGCAAACTCTTAAATTTCATCAAAATTTTAAAAACATTGCAATCAAAAAAAAAATGGCTAAAGTTTTTCTTTATTATTTTCTTATGAGTGAAATGACACAATTTCCACTAGAAGCGACTTTGAAGGTAATCATCAAGTAACAGAGTCCTTCGTATTTAAGAAAAAGTACAGAGGAGCACACGGATAGAACTAAACGAACCATAAAGTTGCCTTGAGGAATCTTTTTTTTTTACTCGGGCGATAATCAGATAAAATGTCGGCAAACTCTCCTGTGACTGACTGACTTTAGGGAATCGTTAAGATGGTATGAAGTGTCTTGTTTGCTCTAAAAGTTGGTGCAGAAGGTGAAGTCATTGGAACGAACAATTTTCAGCCAATCGCTTTGAAGGGAGGAGTTTTTGATGAGTTCGGAAGTTTTCGAGATGCTAGTGGTGTAATTACCTATGATAAGAGAACGAAACGATTGACTAATTTAAAATTAGTTTCTAACTATTTTTTAAATATTTTATTCTCTCAGATACATTAAGTCCTTCATGAGTCCTACCGGAGGTAGCATAAAGTTTTGCAACATGTTTTACGAGCTATTTTAAACATGATTAAAAATTATTCGCTCACTGATTACCAAAGTGAAGACTAGGTAAATCATTTTTTAATCGTAATAAAGAGTTTTTAGTGGATATGCATTACTAGAGAGTTAATTTCGAATTATTTCTATGAATAGAAATGTTCCTACGTCTTGCAAAGGTACAGCTCACAACCATACCGGCTGCCACAAAGTATATGGAATCCATTTGTTTTAATTCATGAATAATAGACATAACGAGCAGTTTGAATTTTAAGTACATTTTTGTGAAACATAGACAACCTTTATTTGCCGCATATCTGCAAAGCTTACATATAGTACATTACAAACAACGCGTGCAAATGCAACCACACGTACTCTCTGAACATTGTGTTTTTGTTGCACGCAAAGTCTTCACAACGTTTATTTTAAGGAATTGTTGAACTAATGGAGCTATTCTCTATTGAAACGAATCCAGCATTTGAAAAGTTTATTTCAATTATTCACATATTTTTTACAAATATAACTTCATTCTTAGCTCCATTTGAATCTCAGGATATGATAATACCTACACGTGCCCTGTTCACTTTTGCAAAATTTTCCTGGTTTTGTGCTCTACTCCAAGGATGTGTAGATAGTAACAAGCTACAAGCTGGCATGGACTCGTAACTAAGTAGCAGATACACTCGTACCTACAAGCATAAAATTGCAAATTTTCTCACCAAACTATGTTCAATGCCGGAACTTTGTAGCAACATATTTCCAATAACGAAATTCCAAAAGACGCCAGTATCTGCTGAAGGAAGCACTTGCCAGTTCTTCGGAAATAATAATTTTCGCATACTTATCTGAGGAAAATTTCCTCAGCGGAATGGAAATGCGATTTTCGTTAACAGTTTTCTTCGCCTTTTTCCATCTGTCGTTAGCTTGGTCCATGGAAATTTGCTCGAGTCAATGTACGGATGTGTGCGATGATGAGAGCAAAAGAAGATGATGTACCCTCAAGGAATTTGCAGAACTTAAGAAACTATAATAACTCAATAATTGCATTAAAGCCGGAGGGAAGATCGATGGATGGGAAGCTGTAGTTTTGGATTAGGGAAAACCGATGCGTTTTCCAGGTATGTAATTGAGGTGTGCATAGTGCAAGTATTCATAATGGAGGAAAATTCGCAGTCGTTTGGGTTTATTATGAGTCAAAAGAAGTAGAAGATAGTAAATGGAATTACTTCCATTTGTGATAACGATGGCGTATAAAAAAAGCGCAGTTACAAAATAATTAGATCAATTGTTCTCAGAATTCAAACCTAGAGATAGGCAAAGCAGTTCCTTTTAGTGAGTGAGTGAACTGTGACTCACTCACTGGAACTAGTTCTGTGAACTAGTTCGAGTTCATTTTGAAGATCACTTCCCCAGCGAAGGAACTAGTTCTTTTCAAGTTCGGAGTGAATGTGAGGAGCAAAAAAAAGGTCCCCACTCACAAAGGAACTAGTTCTTTTGAAGTTCGAAGTCAATATGAGGACCTTTAAAAAAAAGGTCCTCACTCACGAAAGAAATAGTTCTTTTCAAGTTCGCAATGACCTAGTTTTTTTCAAGTTCGCAGTGAAGTAGTTCTTTTCAAGTTCGAAGTCAATGTGAGGACCTAAAAAAAAAGGGTCCTCACTCACGAAAGACAGTCATTCCTTTTAAAGCTTCATATCGCAAAGGAACTACTTCCTCACCAAGGTGTGTCACGTGGCTAAACGAACTACAGTTCACCAAAAGGATTGAGTTAGTTCACTCACTCACTTCAATATACTGCTCTTTTGGAACAGTTCACTCATGAATGACACATCTCAATTGATTAAATCAAACCTGCTTACAGAAGCATTTCAAACATTCAACATAAAAATCACAAAATATCACATCCCCCATCAGTCAATAAATTAAAATAAGTCGTTCGGTACACTTAGCACTTAGCAGTTTGAAGAAAACAAGGAAAATGGTTCTTGACAAATGGGGATCAATTCCCGAGATACTACCACGTATTATAAAGTATTTCTCCGATACTATAAAATCACCCTTAAATATACATATATTTACATACCATTGAAGATCAACTTTCCAGCTTCAGCTGTTCTTGAGTTAAAAAAAAAATCGATTTTTACATATAATATCTTTGAATAAAAGTACCGTATGTACTCATACCTATGTATTATTACTTAAAAAAAAAATCTTCATCAGATATTGTTTTTTTTTATTTCCTTTCTTTAAATATAAACCAGAGTAATATGGGTATACTGCGTAACCCGTACTTCGAAAGTATCTATGTCAACTTTGTTCCAGAAGCTCAATTCCACAGAGTAGATATAGAAGATACAAGATACGTGGTTGTCGAAGATACTTATGTAAGAAACAAAATTCACTTTTCTCGAGGGAATTTCATCAAAAAAAAACTTTTAAAATTCCCAACTTGTCCTCCACACTAATCTTCTGTTCATCCTGACAAAAATAATAAACGCCTAAAAATAGAACAGAATCGTACGTATCTAATCCGATTCGTTATCACCAAAGACGGATCCGTTTTCTATGTAAATTTTAATATTGTATCTAAATATTCGCACCCACATTGCTTGTCAGTTACGCTACATCATATAATGCTCGTAATTCAAATTCCCTACAAGTCCATGTCGCAGTCACCATCGATACGAAAAACACAACATCCCGGGATTATTTCAAGGAGTGAGTCAAGTGCGACAAAACCAAAAATGGGTTCTTGCTTTTCAGTTTTCCTTTTCTTGTTCATTAGACTTTCGAAGTCGTGCTTTCCCTACAGAATCACCCCCGATGACGACGCATGTAACAAAAAAAAATTAAATCTTTAAGACTAGGATCAGTCTGTCGCCTACAAAGTAATTCCCGATATCTTGACGAAAAACCATCGCACTATTACATAAAACACATATTTCGGTTTATATCCCATTTCCATAAGAAAGCAAATGTGGAAGGAACTGTCTCGTGCAGACTTTTACGCGTATTATCATCGTCTTTCGGGGACGAAATAAACAAGGCCTCACTGCTTCACTTCCTTATAACACGATATAGTTTCCTACATCCGAGAAATAGCCGCCGGGAGACTATTCAATTGAGTCTCAGCATTTCCTTAAGCACACTATCTCCTAGGACTAGAGAAGGACTACGACACAATCGCAAATTGTCCAAAATGATAAAGTGTATCCTCTAGATGGAAAATCACAAAGGCTTTTTTTTTGCTGAGACGTGATGATAACTAGTGAATTCTGAAGCACAGATATTTTACCTAAATAAGAAAACGATGGAGTTATTGAAAAATATTTGTCAAGATAGAGTATATGTCCCCGGGGGAAAAAGTCAACCAGTAGAGGACTCTGGCTACTGTCTGACTTTGAAAGGTATTGAAGGATTCAAAACCAACTCAGTGGGACTAACGTTTCCGGATTAATGGGAAACGGTAAAGTGACTCAAATTTGATAAAGCGATGGTTCTTTCTTCTTAGACTGTTAAAAGTATTCTAAGGATGGCAGTTCGGTCACGTCAGGACTTTTATGATAAAATCAAAAGATGAAGAGATAAATAAGCATTGAAACTCTATTAGCTTCAATTTCTTTCGGTTTTGGAACTCGTTGTCATAGAAATAATCGAAGTGAAATATTTGCATAAATCTTTATTTCGACTTCAAAGGGTTGGCATTTTCAAAAGCTTTTTAAAATTTCCCGGAACATTACCATAGAATTTGGTGTCTTCATAATTAATTCTTTTTGCTGTATTGAACTTAGTACTGTACATTTATTACATTTATTACAAGATTTCGGCTTCATAAAAAGTCTAAAGTAGTAAAAGTAAAATTCAAATCGATATCTCAGCACACCTAAGAGATATGACAGAATTCGTGAAAATTTATGTCACTTTGCATAACCTCAGGAGAATAGACCGTAACAGTAACAATTTATCTCAATAAATACTGACTCTTAAGGCAAAATTAAAGTGGAGACTGATTAATATTTTTCCAAATTTGCTGTTCGATCACATTATTTTATGTAGATTTTTAACTATTAAAAAATAACCCAATAATATTTGTTTCCAATTGCTATCGATTCTTATGTACTTACTCGATTTTAATGTATACGATCGTGTTTTTATGAAGTTTTGCCGAAAAAACATCACAATTTTATTCAAAGGACGAAAAAGTGCATAAACACAAACCATAAATGTCTGTATTCTTCGGTTTTTGTCAAGGAGAATGTAAAAAAACCATTCTTCTAGTCTTTTTGCTTCCACTCCCTACCAGCATATTTGCACTGAAAATTCCATTGATAAAAGGACCTCAAACAGCAAATCTTTCGGAGTAAAAAAAAGGCTCCAGTAATGGTTGGATCATTAGCATCTAAATTGCCACTAGTCAAGAATCTTATGAGAAATAAAGTAGATAGAAAATTTTGAGACGCGTGTCCAGTTCCAATTTTTAAACTTGAAACACGAGCTAGTCCTTTTTTTGTCCTTAGACTTGCTTTGATTGCTTAGTTGAGCTTTTCATGGGGTAAAGGGAAGTTTTCCAGGAGAATTATTTTCCTGAAGTGAAATGTTGCTAGATGTGTCTCGGATAGAATTTCAACACGATTTTTGTCAGCAGCAATATTAAGCAGGTTTGCGTTCAGTACATACTCATAACTGGAACAACTGTAAGAATCTTAGGGAAATTATAGGTTATTGGTTAGTACAAAATATTAAAATAATCAGTTTGTAATTTTTAGTAAAACTTAAACCATAACGAAAAAATGCTGCGCCTCTCTGATACTCTCTGGCACTCTCCGACAGTTGCTCATAGAGCTTATTCACTTCCGAGAAGTTTTCGAGAGCAACTGTCGAGATTATTTCATTAAGAGAAAAAGGATTGAGATATATGTAGTTCGTGGACAAAAGCTTCCGAAATAACACTAAAATAATTTAAATAAATTGCTCAAGTTTTTGCGTAAGTTAGATCTAGTTTTAAGCATATGCTGGGGTCGGCCAATCTGAACCATATCATAGAGTCACTCATTATATTGCCATCATGTGATATTATCCGTGTTGTTCCAACTTGGCGCACTCTATTCATCCACCTTTGAGATCTGCAAGAATAATTAAACAGTCATTTCATCATTTTTGTAATGATGATGTCACTATATGTAATAGCAAATTACCTTTATTACTTTTTTATATAACCTTGATTTATGTTATACGGAATGAAAATAATTCCTTAAAAAAAGCGTTGATATTAATATCACTTTAGTTCGACTATTGCAATCATGAGTTTTGGTTTAATTTATATTTTTATTTTCATAAATTTAATAGCTGCAGTAGATCCACAAGCATATAATCCAGTTAAATAAAAAACTTTTGGTTTTTTTAAACAAACAATTTTATTAATTTAACTTATTTTTCTTATATCCAGGGTTGCTATAGTCTGTACTTGACGAACTTGAATTCCTCATCTGCACTATCACATGTGGCTCTAAATGGAGAAATTGTTAAAAATACAACTCTCAATGTTCAAATGAAGATATTGCAAGAACTTCGTCAACCCTTCTGGAACATTGAAATAACACAAGTCTTTGGAAAACGAAATAATTTTATATTTAGTAAAACCTTCGATACATGCAAAATTAGACGACAAATTAAGAGTAACCCATTTGCAAGAACATTGTTAAATCTGATAGAAAATAGTGGATACAAGTTCGATTGTCCACTTTTACCGGGATTGTACAATTTAACTAATATGAAATTTCCGTCCAGGTTGTTTGCATTAAATCTATTTTACGTTAAAAGCTCAATTATAATGGTGAAAAATGTTCTGTTTATAAAAAACAATCGTGGTGAACGGATAGAAACTTAATTTTTGATGAATGTTTTCACAGTACATTTTGAATTGAAAATACAAGGTTCTCCGGTAAATACTGTTAAATTTATTTTGTGTGACGTTTCGGACTCGACTGAGTCCTTTATCAAACTATTTTAATTATAATTATTTAATTAATAATTGATAAAGGACTCAGTCGAGTCCGAAACGTCACACAAAATAAATTTAACAGTATTTACGGGATAGAAACTTTTTTAGCATTTAAAGTAAAAATTGAAAAAAAATTTTAATAATTAAAACAGAAATAAATAAAGTTTACAAATCGGTCATGATTATTATAGCATTCTTCACTTCCCTTTTGGACATGGAGCTTCTGAGGTTCTCGTTCCTGGGTCTAAATGGGGTGTTAGTCCTAGTACCGTAGGTAGATAAGTTCCATGGTGTTCATAAGGTCCTCACCTTAGGCAATGCACCAATGAGACCCCATATTTAATTTTTACAATTAATGCAAAAAAGAAATATCTCATGAACGGAACATAACACACTATATTTAAACTACTTGTACAAGATAGAATACCAAAACGTATATTGAAGGACAAAGTTTAATCAAAATCCGTCAGACAAAGTTTGATCAAAATCCGCCAGCCGTTTCCAAATTGGGGAAGCAAACATCTAGACAATCAGAACATTTACATCCGATATTTTTAAAAGTGCAAGAGAGAAGAGAAAACACGAAAAAAACAATTAATGTGAACACTGCAATTAAATTGTAATTATAAGAACAATAGTTTATAATATTAGTAATAGGTTAACGTTTTTTTCTTATCTCCGTACAATCTTCATTTCAGTTTCGTGTATTGATAATGATTCAAAATAAAATTGTCCCCAAAAGTTTTGATATAACCATTTCATTTAGTTTTGCCTGATATCATGGGACTCGTTTGTACTTACTTTTATATATATTTTATTTTCTTTATATCAATTACGCTGCGTCTATCAAAATCGGTATTTAAACAATTTGATACACCAACAACAATCAATAATTATTTATTTTATTCATTTATCCCACCTAGGCTTGCCACGAGCTGCACTGGATCGATGTGAATATTTCGTCTGTACCAAGTTATGAACGTTTGACCGCAAAAATTATTAATCACACTTCGCTCAACGTTCAAATGACTATAGTGCAAAAAGCTGCACAACCCTATTGGCGTGTCGAAATAATTCAATTAGTTCGAAACCGTACTAGTTTTATGTTTAATAAAACCTTCGATATTTGTAAAATTAAGCAACAAGTCCGAAATAATCCGTTTGCATCAATAATATTAAACATGGTAAGAAAAAGTGGATTTACTAATTTCGATTGTCCTATTCTACCGGGTTTGTACAATTTCACTGATCTACGATTTCCATCGGATTTATTTCCATTGAGAGTAATGTATGCTCCAAATTCGAGCACTACCTGGAAAAACACACATTTCATCAAAGTACCACGCAATGGAATGTTGCAAACCTCTATAGCTGTAGCTAAATTAGAAATAGTAAAAAGATGTTAATAAAAAACTTTGTTTTCCAGTGTTAATGGCAATTTAATTTTTTATTCTTTATTCATATACGGATAAGTCCTTTTAAATGATACATATAAAATAAATACAGAACACTTCTATTCAATATTAAAATTCAAATTCAATTATTTGTTTAATGGAAACAATACTAGTATTAAATAGATTAATAGAATTGCAACATTTGTTACTAACTCTCATCAGTCGTTCTGGAAGACCATACAACCCATATAATGTGTGGTGGGCTTCAATAACAAACATATCCTGAGACCGAGTTCTAAAGTTAGGCACGCGAAAGTTTAACAGATTTAGAATTTGAATAGGGATAACTAAGTTTTTTTTAACCTAAGACAAACCTTAAATACCACGACCCTGCTCCTCCGCCCAAAGACCTATAAAATATGACGAATTTCGTTAAAGTGTAAGTGTAAGTGTGAAGTGTGACTCCCTTTTCACCAAACATTGATTATGCCCCACCTCCGTACGCCAATACAATTCTATTTTCAACTAAAATTACATTTGTAGTACTATATACATATCTGCATGAACAGATCAAGTCTCAACTTTGTCGCATGAACTATTCAAGAATTTTAAAATGATTTTATTCCCGGTTTCAAGGTCTTCAGACAAGTAGTTGCCCCACCCCTTTCGTACCCCTGTACCCACTGTCATATCTCTATATAAGTTATCAGATTTCTAGCTACTAAATGAATCAAAATGAAATTAGTCCAGTCAAACGGGAAATTGTTAACAGATTTTCTTTTTGGGAAGAAAAGCTTAAAAAAAATGACCATTCAAATTAAATTGTAATTATGACAACATAATAAAAAAAAGTAGTAGCTTTATTGATATAATCTTAATTTTGATTTCAAGTTTTGATGATGAATCACAAAAAAAGTGTTTCGTACTGGATCGATGTTTATTTTTCATTTGTGCCATAGTTTTAGCTAGAGTCACTGTATAAGAACTAACACAAACATCCATTATCATGAGTAGAGTCACTGTATAAGAACTAACACAAACATCCACTATCTTGAGTACGGACAATGACCGCTTTTGGTACCTTTTTAGTACTCTTGAGCCCTGCGAACTCCAAAGTTCGCAGGTTTCTTAAATGGCATAGTTTTAGTGTGTATACGTGTAGCAGATGAATTTTGATTAACGTTTCACGGAATCAACTAAATACAGCGTTTATCCACTTTAGTGGAGATAAAAATGAAAAATCGGACAACTGCAAAAAAATTTCAAATGTACTGGTTTCAAATGAAACACACATTGTCCGTACTCAAGATAATGGATGTTTGTGTTAGTTCTTATACAGTGACTCTAATCATGAGTACGGACAATCACCACTTTTGGTACATATTTAGTACTAAAAACCTGCGAATTTAAAAAATCGCAGGTTTCTTAAATGGCATAGTTTTAGTGTGTATACGTGTAGTAGATGGATTTTGATTGACGTTTCACGGAATCGAGATATGTCTCATGAAATGTCAACTAAATACAGCGTTTATCCACTTTAGTGGAGATCCTTAAAATGAAAAATCGAAACAACTGCAAAAAAATTTCAAATGTACTGGTTTCAAATGAAACACACATTGTCCGTACTCAAGATAATGGATGTTTGTGTTAGTTCTTATACAGTGACTCTAATCATGAGTACGGACAATCACCACTTTTGGTACATATTTAGTACTAAAAACCTGCGAATTTAAAAAATCGCAGGTTTCTTAAATGGCATAGTTTTAGTGTGTATACGTGTAGTAGATGGATTTTGATTGACGTTTCACGGAATCGAGATATGTCTCATGAAATGTCAACTAAATACAGCGTTTATCCACTTTAGTGGAGATCCTTAAAATGAAAAATCGAAACAACTGCAAAAAAATTTCAAATGTACTGGTTTCAAATGAAACACACATTGTCCGTACTCAAGATAATGGATGTTTGTGTTAGCCAACATAAAGTTCTTACTACTCTCGGCTTAATTTAGTCTAGTTCTAATCCATGTACCAAACTAGATTAAGTTAATTGCCTGTATTTATATCGCTGTTAATTCGAACTAAACCTTAATACGGACTATGTTAATACCGGTGTATACGAGGCCATTGTTAGGTTTTTCTTAATCATTTTTCCTTCAAGTCAATCTAATTAATTTTTTTTCAATACAGTTATTGTTAATTATAAGTTTTCAACCATTGTTGTAGAGGCACAAGCCTGATCACAAACTATTACTACTAATGTACATGTAATCATATGGTTCACGACATAATAAATTTGAATTTGTATTTGAGGCCATTGTTAATCAATTGGATTCAATACGAAAAATTCCTGAAACGCGTAACCGAATTCATAGCCTTGCTTAGGGCCAGTTTCACAGTCGAAGCTTAAACCAAAAATTTAGTTTAAACTTAGGAACTTGTTCGTCTACTGTGAAACCGGCTCTTAGTGTTACATAAGTTTTATGTTGAACACGTTTATGTTAAATGCATAAAGTGCACAACTAGACTCCCAAAAGCTTCAAACGCACAACCATATTTGTTATAATTACCTACACATGTACAAGTACCTACACATGTACCTACCTACACCTACCTACACATGTACAAGTATGCATATCGAACAAAATAAGAATAAGTACACCAGGAGTAAAAGTTTACATTTAATAATAGAAATTTTAAAAATACAAAACAAACAACGCAGCACTGCATCACAAACAAAATTCTGGAAGCAAGCCGTGAACACGTAATTGAGCTTTACGCAATTCTTGAGCACGTTTTCAGCGCCACAGACCAGATAAGTAACGACACCAACGAAACATGCGCATACAGTGGCTTAAATCTAAATTTTAACACGAAAAAATATCAACATTTTACTTATCGTATAATTAACTTAGATATATTTATTTGTTTCCTTAGCAAATTTTTGGCAAAAATCAAATGGTAGGGGATTTATAATTAACTCGCTCTGAGGATCAGACTCCAAAGTGCTTCGAAAAAAAACGGTCTATAACTTTTGATAGGAATATCACTTCGCCCACATATTCTACACTATATATACGTATAGATGCAATTTATGTAGATTTTTTGAACCAGTCATACAGGATGACTTCCTAAATGAGATTGAAAGCACATCAGACATCTTTGCCCTCGGACATAAACATACACTTCATATCGGTGTACACGTTTGTGATTCTTTACTTTATTCTTTCAATATTACCCTCTTCCAACCTCATCGTTATTATTACCTGATAGTTGACTGGTAAATTAACCACTCTGTATAGGTTTTATAAGTATTGTTATTTTAGGCATTTCAATTACTGTCCAAAGAGACCAAAATATATACTGCTTTTTTTTTAGATAGACAAATATATTTCATGATTATATACAACTTAGTTTTTACAATTTCATAGCAGTGCAGTGTTTAGATTAAATTATCTTTACAGCTTCGTTCTAATTCTTTATGCTGGTATGTTTGCAGACAAAACTTACAGATTATTTGTTAGTGATAGAATATGTAGAATCTCGCTGTTAGCGCAATTACTCCGGAAACGGTTAGCAATGCGATGCGTTCGTTGATCTGATTTACTCCAGCTATCTCATGCAATAGCCGAGTCGAAAAATGCCATGGGTTGTTTCATAGAAATTTGAGGAATTTGTTTTGTATGATTTGGAGCTTCTGTCTGTAAATCTTTGCACAGTTTATCCAAACTGGCGCTCCATATGTTAGACTGGGTTGCATTACAGAGTTGTATAATAGCAGCTTATTTTCCTGGGACAACTTAGATTTCCTGTTTATAAGTGGGTATAGAATTCTTATGCTTTTCGAGGTGTTTGAGGTGGTTTGTTCTATATGGTACTGCAATGTTTAACTTGGTGTCAAGGTGTAGTCTCAAGTACTTGATCACTGTTGCCCAAGAGCAATACTGCTTTCTCGTGCTTGCTATTTGACACTAAATTTGTCCACAATTTTTTTTAAAAAAAACATCTTTTATAGATTACGTTTACGTACGAACCAGTCTAGTCTGAATGGACAAAAAAAAACAGTTTGGGCGTACGCATCAACGTAAGCCGAACCAGCACATTTGGACTATTTTGGTCCTTATTTTGATATGAGCCGAATAAAACCAAACCAGCTGGGAAAATGCGCACATAAATTCAAAACTAAAGAATACGAAACCTGTCTATGGAGACTGGTCTGGTCCGCACTTAAACGCGACCATATCTACTCTTTCTTGCTCATACTCCGGACTTTACGCAAGAAAGCAGCTACTGCAATATTCATACATATGTGAGTAGAGTTGTTACTACCTAGAATAAAGACGAAAAATTAAATTTTGTTCACATTTTTTGTCTGCATTATTAATACCCATATGCACATTGCATCAACAAAGGGTCAGCTTGATGACTATAATTTTTCTAATTTCGTAATAAATACTTACCAACTTCCTCGACTGAAATCGTTATGAAAATTCCGTACACGACCCACTGTACAAAAAAGACCACAAGCAGGCCCATGAAACAAGCTCAAGCATATTTTCTATTTTGAACCACGCACGTATGATATGAGCTGAGCGGCTGAGCGTTCAGTTGTTGTTCACATCTGTTCGTGTGCGCTCATTTGAGAATCGAAGAGTTCCGAGCGTAATCATTTTTTTGTTTTGTCTTGAAAATGGAGTCGTCAACGTGGACTCGTTCGAAAATTTTAAACTTGATAAAAGTGTATAAGGCCCATCCCGTACTTTGGGATAGTAATCATGAAGATTTCCGTCAGCAACATATTCGCTCCATAGCTTGGGAAAACATCGGCAATAGATTTTCATTGCCAGGAAACGAAGCTCGTCAAAAGATGAACTCGTTGTTGTCATCGTTCCGTCGTAAGCAGAAAAGTGCAAAAGCCACACGCCACAGTGGAGCTTCGTCATGGTTCGCGTATGAGCCGATGAGTTTCTTGTTGCATGTTAAGCAGAAGCAGCAGCAGAGCCAGAGACGTGTGCCTGTGCCTGTGCAGGTAAGTGAATATCTTTTTATAGTCCAATAATTTTTTTTAAACATAGTTAGATTACCTGCATTATAATTTTTGGAAAGTTTCTGTTGTATAGTCGCGTACACACTATACACAGTGCGCTTAAGGTGTAAGTAAAAATCCAAATTGAGATAAGATATAATAAAACCTACAGCAACTAAGTTTGTTTACTACTCGCTAGCACCCTAGCATATGCTTGCTCAGCGCATATTTGCCTCGGATAGTCGCTAGCATTGTGCTTGTAGGCTATAGTATACATACATACATATGTTTGTTTACAAGCTACAAATGCGAATGACGTCATTTGAATGTCGATTAATTTATTTCTGATTGCAGTTTTGCTTCTAGAGTCGACAGCTTTAAACCTTGGAATGATGCATCAGTTTGTAGTCCGTTCAATAGAGACGTTAAGATAAATGCGCTCGCATCTCGAAGTCAAATCTGCAAATATTTTTATTATTTTCTAGATTGCATAGTTTGTGGCCTTCTTTCGTACTTATTTCAAAATAAGAAAAACAAAAATTTTCCTGAAAATGTCAATGTAACTATAGAACGGCTTATGCTAGAAAGTTGAAACTCGTGTGTATATGTAAATAAAATAGAAAAGTAATTTGGATTGAAAAAAATTAAATATCCGTTGGCGTTCGGAAGGGGGGCAAAAAAAATTATCTGTGAAAATAGAATGAATACATTTTCACGATTTTCGTCATATCTACTAGGTCTTACCAAATATCGAACTAATTTTTATTCTACGGATTCTTCATATGAATATCTAGAATGTGTTTTTAAGATTTTTTTAAATTCGACCCCTAAGGGGGTGTAAAGTGGTTGTATACTTTTTCATGAATTCCACCATATATCTCAGATCTGATCAGATATCGAATAGTGTTTTCACTTCCACGGGCTTGATTAATAATCACCTATTTGTAAGTGTTTTCCTTCTGCAACCGCTAGACCGCATCCCGGAATATAACCCAATAATAGTATTCATATATTACGCCCTATTTCAACCGCTTCCCGAACTTTTTGTTAGGTTTTTAGTCACATAGTAACCTACACCGCATCTCAGAATTGAACGCGTTCCGAACTTCTGCTGGAAAAATAATAAAGTTGCGCCCAGATTTTTGGCAGATTTTTTATATTTCTATTATATTTTTTACTCGTAAATCGGACCTATTTTAAACTAGCAAAACAATACAGTTTGCGTTTGCCAAATAGCCCAAAAAGCTAAAAGTAGCTTTTCGAAATTTATACCCACGAATTGAATATTTAAATAGCCCAAACCGCGGTAAAGAGCCCAATCTTAATCATGCCGGGACTTGGCTCGCTTGGCTCGATAGTTGAAAAATAGGCACTCAGTCTGATTTTCCAAAAATAACCTACTATTCTCTTTTTCACAGGAAGCACACGACGAAGCAGAAGAAGAAGTCGAAGGCTTCGTAATAACGGTCAAGAGCGATACTCCCGAAAGTTCGTACACAGTATGCAGTACGCGAACAACAGATCGACTAGCTATTGGTCAAAGTGATGTTACTCTAGCGGAACCGGAACAAGTAGACTACCTTTCTATCGCCAATACAAACTGTACGCTTCCGCTTGTTGCTGAAGATGCAGTGGATCCTGTTGTTAATTCGACGACTAATTGCGCGTGTTTGAAGGACGAGTGGAGTTCGTACGCTGAGTATGTCGCTTTTAAATTACGAAAACTCGATGACCGGGCACGTATAGTCGCCCAACACGATATTAACAATATTTTATTCGAAGCCGAGATGATAAAGTTCGGAAATTTGTCCAGTGCCACGTAGGCGGCAAATGCGATTCGGTGCCTATGGAGAAGAAGCTGTTCCTTTTTGTATGGAGTTATTGTTATAAGTTGTCATGTCCTGAACATTGCTGTGTAATAAAGAATTTGTATTTGAAAAATGTTGAGATTAATTGGGGAGGTTTCATAAAATAGAAGCACACACATGGGTTGAGTTAAATTTTTATACGTTGGGTCACTTAGTCAATGAGACAAGACATGGGTGTTCACTGTTTAGTAAGGAAACCATAGAATTATTGGGGCTGATGTAAGTTGTTACTTTTTCTTTGTACAATCAATTGCAGTCCCTTTAGAATATTTTAGCGTCTTTGGTTTTACGATTTTTGATAATCGGCCTATACTCCGCTTAAGGATTTACAAAGTGTTGTCGGAGGATCTCGTCCAAATTTTTTTTACTCAGGTTGTGAAGGATTATCCGATCTAGGCCCGTTCCTACGATCATCAGTTACGTTTTAACTGAAACTATAACTGACATATTTTCATACAAAACTTGCAGTTAAAGTTCCGGTTAGAATTTAACTGACGATCGTAGGAGCGGCTCTTAGTTTGCTAATATTTGCTGAAAATTTTAAAGTATGTATTTGATTGGAGGTACAATCAAAATTTTTTTTTTATTGGTTTAAAACATTTTCGGTACAGGGGCCTTATTACTGAATACGATACGATCAAAATCAATCGTAAATTCTATATTTTAGTATGCCGAATTTAGAAATTTACGGTTGATTTTGATCGTATCGTATTCAGTAATAAGGCCCCTGGATAGGGTATTGTCTGAATGATATCATTTCAGGTAATTTGGTGCAAGTCGGGTGCTAAGTTCACACGACCCAATTGTTCCTCCATTTCATTTGAGTTACAATCAAGTACAAACAAAGCTCCACCCGAAAACCATTTTTTTTATTCAATTTGTTAAAAGTGGGGTACTAAGTTCACAGAGGTACACTCACAATACGGTTAATCTAATATATAAAATAAAGTCTGTTTTTTGATCGGGCTCGATAGAAATCTACACCTGTGAACCATTCCCTCCCAAATTTTGCATGTACATTCTCGAGACTACTGGACAGGTCGTGAACATAATTATATATTCCCGAAATTGGTGTTTCGCGAGTTATTTCAACATTTGAGTGTTTTCCATATGATTTAGCGCCAGTTTGTTCATTTTCGGTGTACTAATTTCGCGTTCCTATTGCTAAATGGTAAAGTTGGACTAGGGATGGTGCGTAGAGGATAGTAGATGAAGTATGGAGGATGGTGGATGGAGAATGGAGGATGGGGGATGAAGAAAAGAGTGAAAAATTAAAAATTGAAAGTGAAAAATAAAAAATTAAAAGTGAAAAATTAAAAATTAAAAATGGCATTAATGTCGCCAGTTCCTTGATCTGAGAAAGTGTACCCGAAACGGGAGTAATATACCAACGGATCAACCAATGGATGAACGGGAGTAACAGAGGCGATGGAACAACGTGAGCGTAGCCGCGGTATGCTGTCCTTCCATTGAACAAATTTAGTACAATTCAACAAGCTATTGCCGGTATTTTTAGATTTAGAGTAGCTCTTGTTTTTCCTTATTTTATTGTTCAATGGTAGTAGGTATTAAAGCCCAATTTCGGGGTTGGTTGTCTTAAGGATAAAAATAAATTAATAACACAAAATAATTTTTAAAAAAAAGTATATTGCTTATCTATATTTTGATACCAGCTACAGCTCTTCCAGCCTACATCGTTTGGCTGGAAAGATTTTTGCACTTCTCCATCTCGGCTTCGAATAAAATGTTATTAATGGTGTGCTGGGCGATTAGACGAGATCGGTGATCGAGATTTCGTAATTTAAAAATGATATACTCAGCGTACGTGTTCCACTCGTCCTTTTCGCAGACACCAGCAGCACTTGCATTCGTAACATAAGCTGTAGTGCCAATTGTATCTTCAGTTGGTAGCATACTGTTCATGCTTACGGTAGTGGAGTAGTCTATTTGTTCTGGTGCCGGCATAGAAACATTATTTTGGAAAATTGTTCGTTGTTCTGATGATAGGTGGTTGCAGAAATTGCACGAACTTTCGGGGCTCTCATTCTTAACAGTTATTACAAAACCTTCGACTTCTTCCGGCTGCGCTGGTGTTTTCTATAGAAAAAACAAGAAAATTTAAAGATATACACATTGATCAAAAAGTTCCCGGAATAACCACCGTGTGGCTTCCGATTGGAGTTCTGTTTTTTTTTTGTTAAGTTGGTACATCTGTTGTTGACACTCCCTCTAAATCTTAGCGTCATAGCTTGACATTTGCAAAAGTTACGTAGCCAAGAGTACATCTATCTCTGTGTGTGTTGGCGATTTTTTAATTTCTCACAATTTTAGATGTGGATTTAAATTTGCAACAACGAACTTGTATTAAATTTTGCGTAAAAAACGGATTTAATGGTGCGCGAACGTTGGAAATGTCGGAAAAGAGTTTCGGCAACTTATGTTTACTTATTTAATAATTAATTAATAACTTTTCGCCAGTGGCGGGATTGAAATTTGGGCTTATATAATTTCTAAGCCAGTCATGAGAAGTGACCTGTTTCGCATTAAATCGAACGCCCTGATAATATTGTCAACAATATCATCGAGCTGGGTCGTCCAGTTAACAACATAAGATTGTAGTGGCTCACTGCGGTGGTAACGGCAAAATTAGATTGGGCTAAACCAAGATTAGATTGGGCTAAACCAACGTCAACGAAAAATTCGCAGTGCTGCTATTCACGGCAATTGTAGGCAGTTACATACTTTGCAGTGTATTTCGAAATTCTGAAGCTCATCGCAATTGTGCTTATACCAAAACTTGACTATGTCGTCACACAAGAAAGCTCTTTTTTTCGCGAGCATTGCTACAAATACACCGAACAGTGCACTCACCCGCAAATTCCGCTTCGACGACGAAGACGACTTCAACAAGAACTTCATCGGTGTGTACGCGAACCAAGTCGAGCGTCCCGAACGACTTGTCGTTACATTTTTTCGCTCGCGACGAAACGATGCCAACAGAGAATTCATCTTTCGGCGAGCTTCCGTACTTTCGATTGCCAACGCTTGTCCAATATTTTTCCAAGCCTGGATACGCGATTCTTTCTGATGAAAATCATCGTGGTCCCTATTCCAAAGTAGTGGATTTGCTTTATACGCTTCGATTAATGGTAGAATTTTTGCACGTGTCCACTCCATTTCAATAATGTACGCGCGACCAAGAACAACTGCGAATACCAACTAATGTTCGCTCATCTCGTTCCACCTCATATCGATCGCATACGATTCGCTTGTGTGCTTCCCGGGCTTTGCTCTTGCTCTGCTACAGTTTGTCGGTGCTCGTTCGTGTTGCGGTATTTTTGTACACTGCATATCGAAAGAAAGTTGCCCCTATTCTAAAATTTTGCAAAGGTACAATTTATAGTAGTCAGTCGTCTTACACCCTCCTTGGTCTGAAATTTTTTTTATATCGCGAAAGTGAAGCCCCGTAACGATAAACATGAAAATGAATTGGGGAATCCCCGAATTGCATATGCGAGTAACGCCAGCCTCCACGTTAAGCCCATCCGGGACATCAAGCTGCGCACACATGCCAATACGTATAATAGAAGATAAGCACATCAACAATCAAATAGTTTTAATTTCCTTATTCGACTAACTAAACATAGAAACGACATCTGCAGGATGTAAACAACCCCCTACGAAGAAGTAACGGAAAATCGAGTTTACTTGCGAAACTAAACAATATTCAATCGAGTTCTTTTGTTAGCCTGAAAGCTGGAACTAGTAGCTATAACTATTGAAATAAATTCATTTTTTTAAAATAATGTGAGACTTATATTAAACTCTCCACTTATAACTTGCGTATGAGAAAGATGTTTAGGAACGGTCCACTGTAGTGGACTTCATACATTTTAGAGATTTAGTCGATTCCCACAAGTTTCATCACAAAAAACTAAGCAAAAATGGAGAAAACGGAAATTGTTCGTGATTATACTATGGCACAAAGCAGTGGGAACTTCCGTTTACGACGTCACCTGGACAGTTCATCGTTCAGTTATCTGTGACGGCATAACAGTGTTTACTTGTAATTGTAACCGTTATTTTTTGAATTCTGAAATTTATTATTGGATGAAGGAAGATAAATTTTCTTTCCAAATGTAAGACTTCGGTCTTAATCAAACTAGAACTAACTGGCAATGCCTAAGTACATCTTAACAACCTTTATAACAAAACTCTTCATTGGGTTTAAAATCGTTTCACACCTCACCTTTTTTTGTTTGCATGACTGGTTCATTTAATTTTTATTTTACTTCCTCCGGCATATTTTTATATCATTTAAAAATTTAAAAAAAAAATACGTTTGTACTAAAAAACCCTAGCTTTATTTAATTGAAAATATATTTGAATATCACAGTACAGTGCATGAGGTCTCTTCATCCGCTTTCATCTTCCGAACTATCTTTGATTGTATATATCTTTTGAAAATTTCGATCTCGTACTTTTAATGCGTGGTTGTCTTCTTCGTCGTACAGTTGGTTTTTTCGCTTCGCTCGTCGTCGTGCCTTTAAGATAGCTTCGGCTCGTTCAAGCGGACATTCCTGCGATGGCACGTAGTCATCCTCTTCATCGGAAATAACTACAAACGAATCTTCCTTGTAAACACTATTGCCTTCATACGGAACAGCTTGCGAAAATATATGCGACATATCGTTATAAGTGCGCGGAGCGGGAATTTTAAATGCTCCTTTTCTAGGACTTCTGAAATTTTCGAAAATAACAGTGTGGAAGTATAAGTTTCGGATATGGTTTTCAGTTTAATCCTTACCTAATAGACTGAAGATACTTAGCTCTCATATCAACATCAGGATCATCTTCTTCGTCTTCGAGAACGACAATTGAGTCGACTTTAAATTGCGAATATTCGGAGGGTTCTTCGTGCTCATCATCGCCACTAACGACTGCCTCGTCGTCGATAAATTCGCACCGATTTCGTCGAATTTTTCTCCTTTTTGGGGCTCGCCTGTTTGCTCTGTTAGCATTATTTTCCTTGAAATAAAAAGATCCAAATTTTTATGATTTTAATGTTGGTAAATTTCGTCTGGTTGCCTTTTCTCAGGGTGTATCGTTTTTTTTAGCACCGAACCATATTTGGGAGTCAAACATTAAAAGATGCATAAAGTTTAGTCCAGTCCAGTTTAGTAAGAGGAAAAAAAAAAATAATTGGGAACTAAGTTAGAAGGGATCTGAAGACTACAAAACTAAATTCTGTAACGCCCTACACAATATAATCCCAACTGCTTACCTCTTGGCTTTTTTGAAACTCTTCAACTTCTGAATCACTGCTCATTATCAAACGTTTGTTTTTTCGTTGAAAAGCGAACGCTCCAAACGGGCTTTGAGTTTGACTGAGGACATTAGCTGCCGCTTTTGGAGTTATTGGAGCATCCGCTCTCAATATATTTACATCTAAAGAAGCAAACAAAATCAATAACAATACTAATAAAACGACACCACCAACCTTGATAAAGATGATTTTGAGCTTCAGGTAACCTAGGTAGGTCGGGTGATGTAATATCCGTAGTTAAACTCGTTGCACTTGAGCAAGTCAAACGCAATCGTCCTAAATTCGGTCGATTCTTAAGTACAGACGGTGATGTAAAGTTTGGTGTAGGTACTTTACTATTGCTGGGCGATAATGAAACATTATACGATTTTAAAACACTTAAATTTTGATCGGCAGAAATAAACAACTCCTTCGATAGCTGTCGCGGAACACTTGCTGCCGATTTTGGACTATTACTGTTCACGTTGGTAGTCTCAAACAAATTTACAGATTTATCACAATTTTTTAAATCAGTTTTCTTTTGTTCTACTTCGGCTTCTTCGCAATCAAACGGTTCGAAAAATTCAGTTAAATCGAAATCCTCAATTCCATTTCGAAATTTTGAGTCAATATTTTGTTGTGTGGCTTCGAGAGGATTCAGGCAACTTCTAGATTGAACCGTTAAATTGTCATGGCTGGAGTTTTTCTTTATTTCAGTCGTCAATGACGAAACGATTAAATCGGACTCGGATGACACGTTTGGTCGACTAGAAATTTTCGATTTTAATTCTTTTTCCTTTTCATCAGCAAGTTTTAAGATATAGTCTACCGTGACTTGTGACTGTGACTCTGCAATAATCTCCTTGCTCTCCACCCTCTCAACTTGCGTTATAAAGTTGGCATTAACAAGAAAATCATCAAAATCATCGTCAAACAAAATATTGTCATCGTTTTGCGGTTCAGTTTTACCATGAGTCGGTTGAACAACATTTTCCGATTTTTCGAACGGTTCAAACTTTTCCGTTTCTACTTCTGCCACGCCATCAAAATCATTGTCAACATTATGCGGTTCAGTTTTACCGTGAGTCGGTTCAACAACATTTTTCGATCCTTCGAACGGTTCAAACTTTTCCGTTTCTACTTCTGCCACGCCAAATGGATCGTCGTCTTCAAACAATTCATCGATCGGAAATAATTCTTTTCCGTTCGTATTTGCCATGCTTGAACCAATTTTCGAAACAGTTCTTAACGGTGTCGATTGACCGCTGATCTTATCACGATCGAATTGGGTCCATTGACTCATATACCGCGATTCATTTTCCAAAACAATTTCCTCGAACATATCATCGTCATGATCACTCTTCGGTATATCCAAAACTTGTGATTGATTTTCGACGAGATCATCGTAGACTTCAGGCTGATCGGGTAAGTCATCATTCCCATCCAGCTCAACCTCATTGTTTAGACCTAGTTCAGCGTTCTTCTCTTCAATATATGTTTCTACACAGTCTGAAAACGATCGAGTTTCTAACCCTTCAAACAGTTCATCAAATTTATTTCCGAAAAGATTCGGTGATTCCCGCATCTGATTTGCAATCAAAAATTCTCCGACCATTCCTTTTCCGATTACTTCTTCGATTGCAGTAAATTCTATTCGAAGACTAAGCTCAGCATCAAACATCCCTTGAACATTGTCTTCATCTTGCAGCGCGTTTATTGCAACAATGGCATCATATTTTTCCTTCACATAGTCGACATTGGATTTAAGAACAAGTCGTTTCTGGGCTCTGTTTAAATCACTACTCTTCAAAATTTTTCCAATATCGTCTTCCGAATCCGCACTTTCAGGCTTCAGACATTCAAGCCTGTATGCATTAATATTTCTACGAAGTTCATCCACATCATTTATCACCGAATCATTGCCCTCCGAGTCTGACTTTCTGCTGGATGTAGTCTCCAGTCGAGTAGAGCAAAAAATCTCCTGTTCATCTTTGTCCAATTCGACTTTCTTAAAGAAGTTTCGAACATCGTGATTTTTCTGACTGGGCGCAATTGGTTTTGTCTTCTTCGCTGCCTTGGGTTTAGTTTCTTTCACCTTTTTCGCCTTTGATGGCTTCTCCTCAACCTCATCGTTTACCACCATACACATTTCAATGCACTTCGGATTGAATTCGGGCGGAACAATTCGCGGTGAATTCGGGAATAACATTCGAGCAATTTCTCGACTCTTTACTACTTTTTGATTTAGCTTATCTTTGGATTGTAAAACTTCTTTTATCACGGCATGCTCTTTACCTTCGGTTACCATCATTAAGATGCTTCCCTTTCGTCGTCGTCCGGTTCGACCAATGCGTTGAACAAATCTGGTTGGATTTTTTGTACTAATGTCGAAGCAAACGATCAAATCAACTTCGCCGACATCGATACCTTCTTCTGCGACGGAAGTGGCTATGAGCGTATTGATGACTCCGTCCCGAAATTGCTGCATAGCTTCCAGTTGTTGTTTTTGGGTTACTGCTCGAATGGAACCGGTACCACCTTGACCTAGAATTTAATGTGAAATATTTCCATTTATTGGAATATGTTATCGCAATTTGAGCGTAAGTCTGTTGCTAGTAAGTCCAACAACTCAATAAAAAATTGCTCCTTTCCAGTACATATACTCACCAACAAACACCCGAGGCTTAACGAGAGGCCTGCTCTGCAACAACGCTCTGTACATTAACAGTACCGATTCCCTGAATTCGCAGAATACAATGACCCTCGAATCTGGCTTCTCCTAAAACAAAAACAAAATCATTTAGTCCAGTCCATTTCAGCTGCAATTCAATCAACCATCCTACCTGAAAGTGAGCTATCAGACTGCTTTTCACCATCGTAAATTTCGGATGTCCGAAATCCAAATCTTTCGGAATTTCCGGAATTATTCCGTTCGTCATCGTCTGATCGTTGACTGCAAACGGATTTGGTCCCACGTATTTTCGTAGCTTGCACAGAAATTGTCGCAAATTGGGATTCGTAGCAACATAGTATCGATGTGTTGTTTCATTGTTTGGATCATCGAAAAAGTTGAGGAAAACACGAGCGCCGTGCCGTTCGAGCAACTCTAGCGCATAATACAGGCTAATGCAAATCGAGAAGTTCGTTCGAACGTGCGATTCGTTTGGATGTTTCTGGGTCAAGGACATCTCGGCGAATCGTTTTTGCTCCATGACAATCAAGCCGCGCGTTAACGAACTATTCGAACAGGAGAGGACTTGATTCTCGATCAAGTAGCGAATGTACGGATCTATTATATCGATAAAATCGTTTCGAATTTGAGCCAGATCCTCGCCGAGAGGAACGACCACCGTTTTAATTGATTTCTTGTGCGTGTACGGCAGCACATCCAACGAGTTCTCCCATCGAATTTCCAGGTGTGAAATGAACAGGTTTTTGATGACTTCCATAACGTCGTCGATTCGATTCCCCGGAGTTGCCGACAAGCCCAGAATTCGAACGTTGGAGTTTCGCGACGTAATAGCCTGGACGGCTTCGGCATGGGCATAGCGACCTTTCGCCTTGTGCGCTTCGTCGACCACAACCAGCCGGACTTCATCGAATGGAAAGTTCTGCTCGTTATCGCCGGTGTCGCTCTGCACGACATGCGGCGTGACGAAGAATACCCGCTTCGTTTGCCATAAGTCGCGACGAGCATTTTTACTTTGCTTTCCAGTAATCTCGGCTGTGTCCTTCATAGGAATGCCCATGATCTTCCGACACGCTTCAATTTGCTGCGAGACTAGGGGCTTAGTGGGTGCCATAAAAATCACCTTCCCCGTTGGATACCATCGGTAGATATTGTACATGACAACGGCAGCGATAAATGTCTTGCCCAATCCAGTTGGTAAAACTACCAGTGTGTTCCGGAATAGCGCAGCCTTCGTTATGTTGTACTGATAGTGGCGAATGGGATAATTGCTAGGATAGATCCATGTGTCGCCGGCATTGTTATCGAAACCGAAATACTTTTCATCGTTCCGCAAGCTTGAGTGGTCCATCTGAGCATCGAACGGTTCGTCCAACATCTTAAGAACAGATTCATCGCAGAAATCGCTCCAGTTGCTGTCGTCGGCGGAATTAATTGCAGACGTCGACGCTCCATGGTTTATGGAGTCGTTGGGGTTTGCTGTAGGTTTCGACGTACTCATTTTATGCGTACAAATCACATTGGAAAATTATAAACAAAACTTTTGGGCGCACTATGAGATTAAACACAATACGAAACGAATTGCGCCGACGAAATGTTTGATTTGACATTTGATTCAAGTCTGTCAGAGACGTCAGCGAGCGAGAGCGAAAGCGAAATGGTTAACTACTAAACCTTACAAATGCAGATTGCGGTTAGGTTGACGGAAGTGATGTCTGGTTCCATTATAGATGTTCGGAATACCTAAAATCTGTTTTTGCGAATACAAACACGAATACGATTCACCATTCATTGTATTCGGTTTTAGGCCTGTTCCAGGTTAGGCAATTCATCTCACTAGCCTGCGAGAATCTGTTAATTTTTTCACATTTCAGTTTATTCTATGATAAGTAGTTGCATGTAAGTACGCATAAAAAGCCTTATACATATATTGTTAGTTTAAGACTTAGTTAAGTAATTTTTGAAACTCTCCATTCCTGGCCAATACAAATTTTGTTTTTCATTCGAAATGCGAATATGAATAGTATACACTTGACTCACGATAGTCGTATGTTAATAATAGATTTAGTCCCTTCATGCAAAATGGGCGGTTCCTTCCCAACTCGAGAGTTGTAGAAGAAATCCCCATTTCGGCGCACTATCTCAGCTTAGAGAACTGGTGAAAATGCTGTCACTCAGCTCAATGAACTGGAAAAATGTTCACCTTGTCAACATACTCATGCATGTATGCTTACATTAGGCTCAAAGTCCAATCAAATTACCGTAACCCAAAGGTACTCCCCAGTCAGTGCAACTCACTGGTATAAGGGGTCGTACCGAGAAATATCGTTTGAAAATATTTTAATAACGAGAAAAAAAAAATAATAATAATAATAAAAAATAAAAGTTATTAATAAATGTAAATGGTTACACCGCTATGCATGATAAATTGTTAACATTTGAATCAGTGGAGCGACTTGTACCCATTTGGGTTAAATTTGTCGAATACGAATACCTGAACCTACCTTAATTTGGCGAATATTCGGTACGAATACGGTTATTCCCAAGTTTCCTTGACTTCAGTCTTCAATCTTTCAAGTTGTATTTAAGGTTCACGTTATCTTGGAGTTATAAACATTCTGTTCAATGGGTCTTTGAAATAAATAAAAAATATATGAATCATAAGAACTACGCGTGCCCATTTGCTATTAATAAGTGTGAACAGGAAATGCACATGGAGCGATGATCCAAATTTGGACTTTGTCCATATTTTTTTCTTGAAATCGGTGTATTCCGAATTTTGTTCGAAATTAATTTATGAATGAATAGTTACTATGATAACAAATGCGCATAGACATGTATGTGGTCGGAGACCTATATGCATCACGAGCATTAAATTACATAACAATGTATGTTGTGATAATTTATTTGTTGATGTTTACAAAGTTATGCTTACAGTGCAAGGTTGTTACTTTCTTAGGTTTAATTACTTAAAGTTACGGGCTACGAGCCTATTATGATACTTGAGTAGAGTGAGTAACTGGACCTATATTTGCAGTCAAATATGTAGCTTTTAATTTGGTCTGGTTATATGAGACTTGTCACTTCAATTGTAGCAGTCGACTGAATTTAACAGTAAAAATTCCTTCGATCGACTCTGATAATACGCAGTTATTCTCACTTACACTTCTCATCATCATCAATGGCGCGACAGTTCAAATCAAGTCCTGGCCTTCTGAAGTCGTCGCCTCCAATCGTCTCGACTCAAAGATCGCGTCCTCCAGGTGCAAATTTTTAAGACTCACACTTCTCTTTCGACTGGTGGTCACTTGGCAATTGCTGAATCCAAGGTTGGAGTACCATACTTGGCTCTGTACTAACTTTTTACTATGGCGAAAATATTTCTGTGGACGGTCGCAATCCAGCAACGCAATATCATCACCCATATCCTTAGTCGGATTATAAAAATTAAATAAAGGAAAAGAAAAATCCTTAATCATATTATGACTGATTTTTTTCAGTAGTCATTTTCTTTTAATTACTGAGATGTATTACCGGAGGTAATAATTTTAATACCGTTGCATGGAAGTGCTCTTATCAAATTATTCATTTATTAAGCGATTACACAATAGTTGACACTATGAGTAGTAAGTTGCCAGAACAAATACGTAAGCCATTTTTACTTCGATAAGGGTGAAACTTTATAATTAAACAGGTACCTAAATGCACCGACGTCAATACCATTTACGTTTTCGTTATTAATATTTTTTAATACAAAGGGAGATACTTCATTCATAAGCAAGATAATAGTCCTGTTCCCCTGGTTATACACAGTGTCCAATTGCTCGAACACAAATAGAGCGAAAGCGTTGACTGAACTACTAGGACAGCTGTAGCGCCATCGGATAAAATGGAGTAAACGCCTACGCTAAAGTCGCAATCAAGTTATACTAACTAATGTATTAGTGCGTTTTAACTACGAAATATTTATTAAACCGAATGATGACTTGGTAAGTTTGTAAGAACTGTAATCATAACAAAAACTAATATCTATTACTCTTTATTGCAATCGCAATTAATTAGGGCATGTAACGATTTTATATACCCTTATGATTATTATTTCGACATGATCGCATAACATTACGATATCATTACGTCTGGGGTATAGTAAGTTTTTTATTCTACTGCATTGGCTTAAATCAATCAGTTCAATAAATAAATGTAGATAAACCGTTCTGATAACTTAAGGGGTTATACGCAGTTACAACTTTCCAATTAAAATGTTTTTTTTTTCAATTTTCGTGATTTACATATAGTCAGTATATTCACAGAAAGTTTCAAGTCAATCCGATAAATATTTTCGAAGTTACACTCAGATCTGTAAAGACGTCTAGGAGCGTTTGAAACTTTAAACGCGTTTTTCTCAAAACCGTGTTTATAAAGTCGGTGATCTCGATTTCTCGGAAACGGCAAAACCAATAAATCTCAAAATTTTACACAATCTTTATAACTGTATTTTTTATAGATTAATCGAAGATTTTTTATCTCTGATAAATATTTTCCATTTTATAAATAATTTAAGGCCGAAATTTTACTCGAAAAACGAAATTTTTGTTTTAAAAGCCGCCATTTTGTTAAACATTTATATTTTGCGTAGTCCTTCGATTAATTTTTAGATAATACATTATACTATCGAAATCTTTTTTGTTTTTTTCTTTTAGATGATCCTATTTAGAGATATCGAGATAGCCGGAAAACACTTTATTTTTAAAGGAGTTCTCGACAATCAGCTTTAGCAGTTTTAAAAATAATTATTTAAAAAAATGAAAAATACCGAAATAAAGTTGCAAAACGAAGGAACAATCAGTTCCGGAACTACTTCACGGAACACCTTTGTTTTTTAGGTCTTTATGTTCTAACTACTTTACCGAAGTCTGCTGATCTTTTTCTTAAGGCCTTCCCCTTGTAGATCGGAACGAGGAAATGAACAGTTCCGGAACTACTTCACGGAACTCTCCTCACCTTTTTTTAGGTCCTCATATTTTATATCGGAACAAGGGAATGAACTGTTCCAGAACTTGTTTAGTGAACTCGTTAATTCAAGACAGTGACTCGGGGTGAAGTACTTCACTGAAAGGAATTTCTTTGCCCATTTCTTTTTTCAATAATTAAAATTCTGGTAAATAGCTGTTAACATTTGTATTTTACTATTATATTTCTCTTATTCACACACTAGTGGTGTGCATAAAGTAATTATTCGATACTAAGTATTCGTTACTTGAAACGAGTACCGAGTACCGAATACTACTTTTCAATAGTATTCGATACTGACTCCAATAAAAAAATTCCCGCGTCTAATTGTGAGCAAAAAAAAAATCCTGTTTTGACTTACCATCATGGAGCAAATCCCAGTATTACACCAAAAAAAAAATAGTACGGCGTGTGCCCAACATTTTTAATTTTCTGTTTTGTCGATTTACAGCCGTATTTTGCATTTCTCGCAAAACAAGGTAAGAACCAAATTTGTGGAGAACTAAATTCTCCACAAATTGAACATTTTGGAGACTTCTGTTTTGTCGATTTTTAACCGTATTTTGCATTACTCGCAAAAAAATGATAAGAACCAAATTTATGGAGAATTTAATTTTCCACAAATTTGGTTCCTACCATTTTTTGCGAGAAATGCAAAATACGGCTACAAATCAACAAAAAAAACATTAAACATTTTGGAGAATTTTGGTTTGTCAATTCATAACCGTATTTTGCATCTCTCGCAAAAAATGGTAAGAACCATATTTATGGAGAATTCAATTCTCCTCAAATTAGGTTCTCTCAATGTTGGCGAGAAATGCAATGCATTTTTTTTTGGTCACCATGAAGTACTCAATAAAGTAACGAATACTAAATTCAAGTATTCAGTAATTATTCGTTACTCAAAAGTAATTGGATTGCACATCACTATCACACACGCACACACACCTTTTCTTGAAACAATACGAAGACCTGACCCGCACTCATCACTTCTTTGGGTCCACATGGTTTTTATCTTCTCTAAAAAAGTAATTGATGACACAAAAAAAACCGTCAAGTGTCCGTTCATCTCCTTCCAACAATAATATTTATTACTCGAATTTTAACACGTAATAGAATTGCAAATATATTTTTTATTCTTAGGCCAGTTCTTACGATGTTCAGTTACGTTCAAACTGGAACTTTAACTGATCGATTTTCATACAAAACGTCCAGTTAAGGTACCGGTTAGAGATTAAATCGTAATAATGGCCCTTAGTTATAATCGGACGTGTTTAGGCTAGAAAATGAAATCAATCTTCGCAAAAACGAAATTACTTCAAAACTAATCAACAAAAACTAAATTTTCATTAATTTTTAAAACAATAATATAGATTTATATATATTTTAAGTATTTGTGTGTAAAGTATACATGTATAATATATGAATACAAACGAAGCATATACATTATAAGTACAAGCTACTACATTTTATATAAATATTTACAATTAAAATTAATTCTTTTCAGCTTCAATACAATTATCATTACATAACTTTCTTGGAATTTTTTAAAAACTCCCTTAATTTCTACAATAGTTTCATATGTTTGATTTAAAAAAAAAAATTTCCCTTGATCCGTTTTAAAATTATACAAAATGAATATATTGGTAAAATAAAATTTGATAAATATGTCGATTTAATTCGGTTATATACTATAAATTGCACTTTAATTCGTTTCCATTGAAATTGTGTACATCAGGCAGGTTGGCGATGAAAACATAGCGCGATGAAAACATTACGTCGGTTTAACTTGGCTTTTGATTAAATTTAATAATTTCCGGCCAACAAGTTTATTTAGCGTTTAGTATTTTACGATATTTTACCACTTCAGAGGCTCAGATTTTAAGAAAATTGACGGAAATAATAATAAATTATTCGTAGGTGTACCTAACTGTAGAAAATATAATTAAGTTTGCAAGAAACGCAAACAAACATGAGAACCGGGAATTTTATCTTATCGAAAAGTACATGCGTTTTTTTTTCTGAGTAGCATTTCTTTATCGTGCTTGGTCAGAAATTTTGTCTTGTTATTTTCAGTTTAAGAATTTATCTGATATCGATAGGGGATTAATTGTTTGTTAAGGATTTAGTTAAAATGTTTTTTCCCGGCAAAAATTCAGATAAGCTTTTGGACGTCACTGTTCGGATTTGAATGGATGCGTCAAAGGAAGATGAAATTATCATCATCTTTCTTGGATAACATCGCATGGAAAATTTGGAATGCTTCATCATGTCGTGTTATTGCATAAAATATATAACCGGAGAAATTGTGAACGCATTTCAGATGGTAAGTCCACTCCAAGATCAAAGTTGATATTCAAAGTAAATACTTTATTATTAAAATAATAAAGTAAAAGTGGCAATGGATCGAATATACTTTAAGGCAACAATAGCCAAGAAAAGGGTACATATGATACGCGTACGATTCAGTCTATGCATTACAAACTTTCGGACAGGATTAACCTTACAGATTTCAACAAGAATGAATGAAGCACTTGGTGATGGCAATGTTTTAGAATAAATAAATAACAAAAAATGTTGTCTTGCTACTAAACTAGTAGTTATTTTTTTTTTTTTTTTTTTTTTTTTTTTTTTTTTTTTTTTTTTTTTTTTTTTTTTTTTTAAGG